>CM068957.1:142321551-142332376 GCA_035128595.1 Eptatretus atami
TGCACATGTATTTTATCGATATCTTATGTTACAAGAGTAAAAATATAGTCATCATTTTGTTTGTAGCAGTCATTGCAATACCTCTCATTCTGGTATGCCTGGTGTTGGCTTAATGGTTAGGGTGGCAGGCTTTGGATCCTCGTGTCCTGAGTTCAAATCCAGTTCAGCTGTTGAATTAATACCAGGTGGGGTTAACTCGGCCTGTCATCCTTCCGAGGTCGGCTTAATGTGTAGAGTGCGGGCTTTGGATTCTAGTCCTGAGTTCAAATCCCACTCAGCTGTTAAATTAATACCAGGTGGGGTTAACTCGCCTGTCATCCTTCCAGGTCCGGCAAAATGAGTGCCAGCATGCTGGTAATACTGTGTCGGATTGAGTGTGACCTGTCCAGGAATAATAGCGCCAAAGCCAAGGAGACTGCTTAAGCAGCACCAATGCTCAACACAGAGTATGGTCCTTAATCTTCTCTCCAACTGGGCACAGAACACTGTCTTGGGTTCTTCAACCTTGACAGGGAGAGGAGATAAAAAGTTCCATATGAGCACCACACTTTGACTCCGAGAATAGAGGAAGTCAGTAAGTCACCTGTGGAGTTAGCCTTTGACCCATAGGCAGAGAGTTTGGAGAGCAAGACAGGATGACAGACTGTTATGAAAGTTCTAGATATGTCCAGATAGATGGCCCTCATGTCATGTTGAACTTTGAAGGTCACATCCATCTTTGGGAGAGTAGGAGCAGCATGTCCAGGGTAAGAGTGACTTGGTCTGAATTCAGAATTTCTGATGTGAAACTGAGGTGTTGGGAAAGAAAATAAGGATTGTATGTCCAGATTTTGTTGTTTGGTTTGTCCGCTTGGCCCACCAGCTCGTTCTGCTTGATAAGGGGGTTTTGGAATTATTTTCTTCATCTTGACGAGAGGTCAGCCAGAGGCACCTTGTATTGTCGTGTTACTGACCAAAACTGGAGTCATTGTTTGGTAATTAAAGGTTGGGAGAACTCTATATGCTTCATATATATAATATATTATATATTATATGGAGAGAGAAATAGCATTGTAGCAGAAAATAGCAAGATAGCATTGGTTATTGTTTATAATATTGTCAACATCACTTGTGTTTGGTGAGAAAGGTGCTGTATAGAGTTGAACTTACTGCATTTGCTGCAGATCAAATTCGCCAGGTTCTTGAGTTGAATGATCAGATCCAGGTCCTCGCACAAGAGCTCGTCCGTGAGCGGTTCTCTGCTGTCATGGGTCGTGGATACAACTACGCAACGTGCCTCGAGGGGTGCCCTGGTACATGCAAGCCCCAGACCTGACACCACGTGCCACCCCCCTCCCCTTAAGCTGTGCTAATGTTTTGATGTATCATCACTTTGACTTGCTACAATGTTCTTTTGATGTCATCGTGGGTAAATTTGTGTTTGCGTTAATTTGAATATTGGTGGATTTAATCTCCCAACAAGCAGATTTTAAATAATGCTGCTTCATTTTGACAGGAATACCACTCATCAAGCAATTACGGTACCCCCACAGCGCAGCAATGCAGTACACGCAATACACACATATACGTACACACAGCATATTAACGTACTGAACATGCACTGCATGAGAGAGCGTTCCCGCATGGCCCGTGCCTAATACGTACCCCAGACAATTGATCAATAGAAGGAAAGAGAATTACTTAATTATTCACATTTATTAATTACTTATTTATTTTTCTTCTCATCTGGGCAACATCTCAGTGGCTTTAGCTAGGAAGCTGATATTTTGACACGACGGTGAGCAAGTGATTTGGCTATAAAGGGCATTTTTGTATTGGATTAACTAATTCATCGATTATTCATTTTTTCAGTGAATGCCTTGAATTTTCAAAAAGTTACAGATTTGATGAAACCGTGGTGGTTTCGGTATGCTTTAGCCAATTGATTAAGACGTTAACTATTTTTGTGATTGCTATTTATTTATTTAATTATTGCAATTAATCAATCAATCTTTTTGTACACCGCTCCCTCCCAATTCCATCTCAATGTGCCTTGATTTGGTGCCTTGTATCGCGGCCGGTGTACGAATGCACCCTAGCGGTGTCGAATGTGCCTTAGCAATGTCGCGCGCTGGAGTTTTTGTTATTTATTTGTTTGGCAAGAGTGGTGTTCCTGAGTTCAAATCCTGCTGAACTGTTGAATTAATACCAGGTGGGGTTGACTCTGCCCTCATCCTTCCGAGGTCGGCAAAATGAGTACAGCATGCTGTATCCTGTGTCGGAGTGGCGACCCGTCCAGGATTGTGCCTAATAGCCAAGGAGACTGCTTAGGCAGCACCAACGCTCTGCACAGTGTCGGGTCACAATGGATGGATGGAAGAGGCGTGTACTTTTTACCTCTACTTGGTATTTTAGCGATTACGCAACGATTGGTATTCCCGTCAGCAAAGTAGCGGGTCTTACATTCTGGCGTCCTTTTAAATGCTGAACGTCAAGCAGAACCATTTTAAATTCTTTGGTATGACTCGGCCGATTTTTGATCCGCCGACTTCCCAGACTGAGAACAGGCCCTTTACCCATTGCACCGTCGTCTGTTTTATTATTATTTGGTTAAAAACATTGGAGTATGGCTTTTTCTCCGCGTGTAAACACGTATGGAATGTAAAAAGTATGTAATAAACCAATTTTTAGTTCCGTAAAACTCTCTCCCACCATTCTTAACCTCAAGCGTATTTTGCCTTGAGCCGCTGCATGCTCTGTGAACCTGATGCCGTACTTGATTCCCTCCGTATGCCGTGCATATCCACAGCAAAGGGTACGAGGGCCGTTTGTGCTGTTACTTGCACCATAATTGGCAGTGAAATTGATGCTTTGACAGGGTTCTCCAGCAGATTGTTGCAACTCTTATTCCAATGGCGCGTGGCAGGCGCCTCCATTAAAGTGGTGATTAGCACATGCACTGTCAGTTCATTTAGAGGCCCAGATTAGGGCTTTTTCCTCTATCCCCCCCCCCCCCAAATCCCCACTCCTGAATATGAGCAAGCACATCTGTTTCTCTCTCTTCGTTCTGACCAAGACTTATTAGATAAGAAGTGATTGTACATAAAAAGACATTAGGTGAGCAAATAGAACGGTGGGAAAAAACAACAACAAATGCATCGTGAAAAAATTGCAGAAGAATTTATTTGGGAAACATTCCAATTTTCTTCCTTTCTCTTTGCTCTTTCTGCCTGGCACTTGATTGCCATGTGTATTTTTGTTATCTCTCCTTCAAATTGCAGAAAAATTAAGGAGATCACATACATGCATTCCGGGATCCTTGCTGGTGAGCTCAAACATGGTCCTCTGCATTGGTCGATAAGATGATGCCAGTCATCATGATGTCGTGAAAGATCCAACATATGTCAAGTGCCAGAATGCCCTCAGCAGGTGGTGGCTCGCCAGGTAAGAAAGTTTTTGCCAATTTGGCATTTACCTCGAGGCGCTTGCCCTAGCTCTGGACTATTGGGTCTTGCTTGGCTCATGGTTATGGAATTTTGTTCATTCGTAGCTGAATGTTTGTGTCTATCATAAATTAGTATGTACTGAGGTTCATGGTGAAACCGTAATATTGTGGATGTTGGTGAGATTCACAGGTGGAAGTATGGCAAAATTATTCTGCGTTTTTTTATTTTTTTTTTTTCTTCTGAGTATTGTTTACCGAGCTTGACTTAATCTTGCATCCTCAAGGACACCCTATCCTGATTTGTGAACTGATGACGAGGAGAGCACAAAGCATGCGTATCGCACAATCCGAGATTCCTCACACCAAGACTGCTTGCAGGGAATCCTGTCGGTCATCCACTGCAGCTGCTCTCCCTACATCTGGCGATTCTCCGGGGCTATGACTGAGGGCATGCGTTCATACTCACGCGCTTTAACGATCCAATCTTGCAGCACGGAACACCATTAGGTCCTCAAATGGAAATATTCGTATTATTATTACCTAGCAAACGTTGTTTGGGTGCAAATCTGTCATGTTATACTTGACCGTCCTCTACATTACCTCTTTGCTCATTGTTGTGACTTGTGAAGTCATTAGTAAACTGACACGTCCTATGTACTTGTGTTGCAGATGGTTTAATAAAACTCACTCTTGTGTCTCATATCTACCGCGTGGTGTTGCATAAGAATGCATTTGTGGACTGTTGTTGCTTTGTGGGGAATTGTAGCAGTTGGTTGCTGACGAAACCTCTCTCCATTTTTGTTGTAGGTGGACTTCCCAAGAAATTTGGCGAAATCGGTAACCGTAGAATGATCCACTCCAAGGTTCGATGCTCCTACGTTCGCTGTTCGCATCTCAATGACATTGTTCTTATCACGTCCTTTCAACGACAATCACTTTTCCCATATTAAGACGTTCTGATTCTTTCTTTTTTGCATTGTTTTAAAAAGTTATGTCAGAAGCATCCCTTCCTCTACCCGCAGTCACAAGATCTTCGACGAATCCATGAAACCCGGGGCACAATTGCTGTGCAGTGATGGACATCTTTAGGAACATGGCGTACGTGGGTGATCCGTCATTTTCGACTGAGCTCAAAATCCACACGTTTATTCTCTCTGTTTCAATATTTTGGGCTCAAAGCTTACTGGATATATATATATATATATATTTTCATGTGACTTCCAAAGATTGTTCAACTTTTAAGGTTTAACTCTTTATCTATGAGGAGTGGTTCTGTGTTAAGGTTCAGATTCTTATATGTTTGCTGCTCTTTATGTCTGGTTTGTCAGGTTTACATTGGATAGATCATTTACTTTAATACACTTTATCATGACCATGCACGAAGCTACATTCCCACTCTTTGTTAAGGGAATATACAATGTTCGGCAACATCTGCTAACGTTTTTAACGACAAAGGAAATTATTATTGTTTTCCTATAACGAGTAATCGTTATTTTTTTCTGTCAGTTGAATGGAAATCCTTTTGTGCGCCCGAGTTTAAAATGTATATTTTTAATGCCTGGTCTGTCTTTGCTCATACATTGTGAATAAAGGGCGTCGTAAACCCGTGACGTTTAGCCTCTTGTAGAAAGAACAATGCTCTCATGCGTTGTCTTTCTCGAAAGAAAAAACAAAAACAAAACAAAATCCGAACAAGAGTGTTAAAGAAGATTGTTTCCTGCATGCGGTAAAATGTTAACAGTGACTTGTGAAAATGTATTTTCTCCAATTGAATCGAAGTATGTTTAGATCGATGCAGCAACTGAGATGATTGAGATGAGATAACCGGATGTTGAAGAACATGTAGTGCAGAAACTTTCCCACAACTGTACCATAGTGCTGCTTAGTTTGTGGGAATTCTCCAAGAGTTAATCACCAAATTACAACTGTTTTTCTGCATTCATGTCATCCATTGTTGTACTGTGACTGTAACTTCCTCCCTGAGTTGTACTTTTTGTCCTTACTACTGCTGTGTTTAAGCTTTTGTGTGTGTTTTTGCTTTAAGGCTCACATTTCCATGGATATTTCTTGAAAGCAAAATCCAAGGTCGAGTTAAAATACTATGTGGTACAGTGCACACACACATTCCCGATGAAGTGCACATGCATGTAAAGGCTTACCTTCTCTTTGGAATTCCCTGGATCCATTTATCAGTGTAACTTTCTAAAAGCATAGATTGGGGGAAATGTTAATTTTGTTATATTTTATATTGGACCACGCCCACTTAATGAGCTTCGTTGTAATTCTGCCCAATGGTGAAGGATGTTTTTGTTTACAAACACTTGATCATATTTAACCCCTTGTATTGTTGGACTTTTTTTTTAAATATAAACTTCCTGGGTTTTTATTTTGAACATCATTATTATATTTATTATTCATTATTATTATTATCATATTACTGGAATCTGGTTCATTGTCATTTTGTCATTTTAAAAGAAATTATTTGCTTTTGGGGAGTTTTGATTTGTTACAAGAAGATTTAGGCTCATTTGAGGGTGGAAGTAGTTTATAGTTGACCATTATCTGTTTCTATATTTGATTTGTTCCACACATTTTCATTTTCGTAAATGGAAGTTTTGAAGGTTTGATAAAACAATATACCATTTGGGTGTAAAGTGTAGCATTTGTGCTTTGTAGTATAGATTGTCATTGATCATAGTTAGACATCATGATGTGTAACTTGGGATATGATGTGTCATGTGCGAATCATGATTCTGCATTAGTGGAACATCATGGATGTCGTCATTTGAATCTGATGATGCATTGTAGCTCTCATTGAGGACATCCAGGCTCGTCATTGTGTGGACATCTGGAGGCTGTCAGTGTCATGGAGTCCATTCGGGACATCCATGGGAGGCTCGTCATTGTCGGACATCATGGAGGCTCGTCATTGTCGGACATCCATGGGAGGCTCGTCATTGTCGGACATCCATGGGAGCTCGTCATTGTCGGACATCATGACGGCTCGTCATGTGCGGCCATCCATGGGAGGTGTTCCATTGGCTCATGGGACATCTCATGTGCGGACATCCAGGGAGCTCGTCATGTGGACAATCCATGGATGGCTCGTCATTGTGCGGACCCATATGGATGGCTCGTCATTGGCGCGGACGTCCATGCGATGGACTGCCGTCATTGGCGGACTCCATGCGTCCGGATGGCTCGTCATTGTGCGGATATCCATGGGATGGCTCGTCATTTGTGCGGACATCCATGGAATGGCTCGTCATTGTTGACGGACATCCATGGGGCATGGTACGTCATTCGTGCGGACATCCATGGATGGCTCGTCATTGTGTGGATATCCATGAGATGGCCTCATCCATTGTACGGCAGATCGTCTGTTATGACGGCTCGTCATTGTGCGGACATCCATGGACGGCTCGTCAGGACTGCTGCGGACATCCATGGACAGGCTCGTCATATGTGCGGGAATCCTTGGGACGGCTCGTCATTGGGCGGACATCCATCTGACGGCTCGTCATTGTGCGGACATCCATGGGACGGCTCGTCATTGTGCGGACATCCATGGGACGCGGCTCGTCATTGTGCGGACAATCCATGGGACGGCTCGTCATTGTGCGGACATCCACTGGACGGCTCGTCATTGTGCGGACATCCATGGGACGGCTCGTCATTGTGCGGACGATCCATGGACAGGCTCGCTTCATTGTGCGGACATCCATGGGACATGGCTCGTCATTGTGCTGACATTACATGGACGGCTCGTCATTGTGCGGACATCCATGGGACGGCTCGTTCATATGTGCGGACATCCATGGGACGGCTCGTCATTTGCGGACATACATGGACGGCTCGTCATTGTGCGGACATCCATGAGGCTCCTCATTGTGGCGGCCCATCCACAGATTCGGCATCCGTCAGTTGTGCGACATCGATGTGCGGCCGCTCTCATGTGCGGGACATCCATGGATGGCTCGTCATTGTACGTCCGACGCTGGCCGAGATCATGGGCACTTGGCTCGTCCACTTGTGGACTGCTGGACGGTCCATGGGATGGACTCGTCATTGTGGGACATATCCATGGGATGGCTCTCATTGTGTGATATCCATGAGATGGCTCGTCATTGTGCGTCATTGACGGCATTCGATCATTTGACGGTGTCACTTGTCGGACATCCATGGGATGGCTCGTCATTGTGCGGACATTCATTTGACGGCTCGTCATTGTCGCGACATCCATGGGATGCTCGTCATTGTATTTCAATTACACTTTAAGTTAAATCGGGGAGTTTGAACCCACCTCACCTCACCCCCTCCTCCTTACTTCTCCCTTTCAAAACATACTTGTACTTCGAAGTTTAAATCTTCATTAACATTGCATGAATGTAACATCTACTATGTAATGTGATTTTGTGTATTTTCAAACTTCTATATTTCTACTTTCTACAATAAAAATGGTGACAGGTACAATATTTTGTTTTTTCATTTGATTTGCTTGTTTGTTGTTTTGATTCTTTTTCGGGATATGAATGCACATACAAGGAATGGATATAGGAGGAGGCCATTTGGCTCATCATGCCTACATTAAATCAATACCACATTAATTTAATCAATACTTAACTTCACTCGAGGGTGGAAGAAGGGGAGGGCGAGGGGGAATAATCCTTTTATATACATGTTGGGGGAGCATGGTACTAGTGTGTTGTGTGTGTGTGTGTGTGTGTGTGTGTGTGTATCTATATATATATAAAGTTGAAAGTGTGTCTTGTGTGTTCTCTGTGACCATGCACGTGAAAAGTACTGGACTGATCCTCACCAAAACTTCACATGCTGACAGAACATGTACCTGGGAGTGTCCCGATGTAAAAGAATTGTACTTCCGACTTCCGGTTTCCGAATTATGACGTCATCACCTGATTTTGTAACGTTAATTTTTCAAGTGTCAGCCGAATGACATGGGCCAACGCCATATACAATATAATATCTAACATATGATTTTAAGTTTTTGTTTGTCTGTTTGTTTGTTTGTCTGCACGCGCTAATCTGAAAGGTGAAAGATAGGAGCTAACCACTGAAACAAAATATGTCGGGATGGGCCCCGGGAAGGTTATAGGCATGTGGCAAGGCCCCTCGGCCGGGGGGGGGGGGAGGGGGTGTGTTTCCCCCTCAAACCACCCCTTAGCCTATGACTGCCATGGCCCCAATTGGAACTGATACTGTGCTTGCGTCGACATATGTATAGAAGATTAATCATTCAAAAAGAACCCGGCAGCGCCGGGTGCATTCACCTCGGTATATATATATATATATATATATATTATATATATATAATATATTCTAGCGGGATATGCTTAGACCTTGTGTAAGCATACAAAACTGTGCTTCCCCATTGTCTCGGGTCACTCACCTGCATTTGATTAATTATTTATTTTTTTTCATTATTTACATTTTCATTTATGGACGCTTTCCGACGGTTTTGTGCTTTTTCCTGGTGTATCGGCTTCAATGTCTGTCGACACACAAAATTACTTTGCTTCCCATAGTCTTGGGTCGTTCACCTGCATTTTTTTCATTTATTTATATTTTATTTATGGATTGTCTGATTCTGTGTTTTTTTTTTCCAGTGTACCAGCTTCAATGGCCATTGGCATGGCACGCGAAATTTCAGCTTTCTACGTCATCCGGAAGTACCGATCTTTTAATATCAGTCGGTGTAGAAAGAGCTTTATATAATATAATAGATGTACAAACAGGTTACCCAACCTTCGGGGTGAGTGTTAGAATGGCAATTTAAGTGTAGTACGTTGAAATATTCGCTGAAGCTGTGCATCCATGGGATCATTCCCACAAAGTTTGCTTGAATTGCCCAGTGACTTAGGAGTGGTTGGATTTATTATTTATTAAAGAGCTATGTTGTGGTTGCATGAGGATCCTCCGCAACGCCAGGCTGCCACACCCCCAGACGCAAACACAGGACAGCAGAGTATAGAGTGTTATTATATAACGACTATGCAATGTACATATATTCTGGGGCGCGGCTGTGCCACCGATTCAGTGCCCCCCTTGTTTTCTGTAAACTGGACTCATTTTGCTTATTCGGAAGGATGACAGGCTGAGTCAACCTACCTGGTGTTAATTCAAGACCTGGCATTGGCTGCAACTCAAGACCCTGAGATTCTTAAGCCAGCCATCTTAACCTGTAGTTACATATTGAACACGCATTACAAACACTGATTTCTCTGCTTTATTTATATAGATAGATTTTCATTTTCATCTCGAATTCATTATGTAGCCAAACATCCCATCACACAGATTGTCAATGACATCCAGAATTGCCTCCATGGTAGTTTTTTTTTGGTTTGTTTTTTTTAAAGACCGTTCTGCATATGAACGTCCATTTGACGTTACAATTTTGACACCCCATTTGAGTATTCAGCTTCCAGTGCTGCGTTTCCCAGGGTTACATTATAAGTTAACAGTATAGAGAAAAATTACTGTTTTCCACAAATGGGAAGTTCTTATATCATCGTAACAACTCTGATATTAATTTGATCTGATCAACATGTTGATGTCCATTATAATGTTTGGTTCACTTATGCTTACCTTGAAGAGCATTTACTGCAGATGAGAGTAGATTGCACATGTATTTTATTCGATATCTTATGTTTACAATGAGTAAAATATATAGTCACCATTTTGTTTGGCTGTAGCAGTTCATTGCAATACCTCTCATTCTGGTATGCCTGGTGTTGGCTTAATGGTTAGGGTGGCAGGCTTTGGATCCTCGTGTCCTGAGTTCAAATCCAGTTCAGCTGTTGAATTAATACAGTGGGGTTAACTCGCCTGTCATCCTTCCGAGTCGGCAAAATGAGTGCCAGCATGCTGGTATACTGTGTCGGAGGTGGCGACCCGTCCAGGATTGTACCCAATAGCCAAGGACACTGCTTGCGGCAGCACCAACGCTCTGCACAGAGTTGGTCCCAATCTCCCTCCTCCTCATTCTGGTGAGCAAAAATTGAGTTATAAGCGAAATGTCACTGTGTGCGGCAGACAAAATGTAACTGCGTTTGAGGTCCCAAAATTATGTCGAGGCTTTGTGTGGCACGTTTCTGGCCCACTAGAAAGAAAAACGTGGCCTGGCTAATGGTGGGTGCTTGATACACTGGGGAAAGGGTTGGGGGGGGAGGGGTGTCCTGGAGAATGGGCATTGCTTGTGACACACCAGACAGGAACTGAGCTTTATTTTGTGTTGTGTGTGTGTGTGTGTGTGTGTGTGTGTGTGTGTGTGTTCCATAACTCCAAACAATAAAAACCTCACAGCCTGAAACTTTGCATGCATACTAAAGGAACTCCAAGGAGTGCAAGAGTGAAATTGGTTTGAGTTCATTAAACACCCTG
>CM068957.1:142409955-142429431 GCA_035128595.1 Eptatretus atami
GGGGGGGGGGGCACGGGACCCCCATTTAAATGGTTGTTAGACGGACGGACAATGGGACTCGTGGTTGCTCGACTGGCATTCGTAGTTGCGTTGTTGCATCACAACCCACCGTGGGGTGAAGTTATTCGCTCCCAGCGGCCTCAGGTCTGGGTGAGTTTGAGGGAAACCGGGAATTTCCCCCTCCTAGAAGGCTCGAGCACCGAGACGGCACCATATATCTATGGTACTACAAACTTCGCGGAATCCACACTATGATTCAGGTAAGATATCTAAAACCATAGTCTGGAGGGGCTTGAGCATGACCTTGTCGAGGATCTTATCAGCAATTGATGGGAGGGAGATACCATGGTAATTGCCACAGTCCTGACAGTTACCCTTTTTCTTATAGATAGTAATGATAAAAGCATCCTTAAAGTCTTGTGGAAGTTCCCCACATTCCCAAAACATTGAAATATGTCCAGCAGTGCACTGAGGAATATATCATCACCATATCTGTAGACTTCAGCAGGGATTCCATCAAGACCAGCAGCCTTATTATTTGCCATGCCAGTCACTGCAGTTTTAAGCTCATAATCGGCATGGTGTTAAGCCCCCAGTGGATTGGCCAATGAGGAATTGAATCAAGGATAGCATCGTCTGCTCTTGAGGGTCGATTGAGCAGTAACGAATGGTGTTCCATCGTGCCCGAATATCTGGCTTATCTGACAGTGGAACATTGCCATGAGAAGAGAGAACAGGGCTGCTAATCAATTGGCGTGGGGCACACACCCTTCAGTGACTGAAAGACACCCCGAGAGTCACCGCGATCAGCCAAAGCTTGAATTTCATTAGCTTTTTCAGCCCATCACCAGCCATTCTCCATACGTCATAATTCCCGTTGGAGGTTCGCCTTTGATTGGGCCTGTTGATGAATTACAGCTGGAAAAGACGGGTTGTTGAGCCGCACTTGAAGGGCTGCATGATTAACAGAAAGTTGTTCCTCAATCTCTGAGTCACTGTCATGAAACCAGTCCAGATTTACTCCATGTGGATGCCCAAGTGTTATTCTGCTGCAGTATCAACAGCAGAGTGGAAAGATGCCTAAACATAATTTGTTGATTCTTCTGTAACTAATGGAGCAGTCTCCAAATATTACTCAATTCTATGCACAGATGGGTTCTTCCCTTATCTGTGTGCAGTTTAGAAATGTTGAGCCGGCATTTTGGTTTTGGTGGCTGGCACAGACGAGGCTCATGAAGATTAAGCTTAAGGACAAAGTTGATGAGATTGTGGTCCATGGAACAATCGACAACACACATTGCTCCAGTGACACAGACATCTGATAGGTATTTTCTTCATGTAAGGATATAGTCCAACAGGTGCCACCGTTTAGATCTAGGGCGCAGCCAGATAAAATACCACTTATCAGGCATATTGAAAAATCTGATGGTAACTGCAAGGTCAGTTTCTATACAGTGATAGAAGTAACTCCCCATTGCTGTTACATTTGCGTCACCCAAATTTGCCTAACACCCGACCACAGGACCAATGATCACTGCCAACATATGCATTAAATCACCCAAACCCAAAAGTTTGTCTGTGGCTGGTACTGATCGAAGAGTAGAACTCAGCTCTGTGTAAAACCGCTCATTTACTTTATCACTGCGAGACAAAGTTGGTGCAAACACACTTCCCACTGTGGCAAAGGTAGTGTTACTACGTGGGATACAAAGTCACGAGATGATCAGAGATAATTTTTGGAAATTTTGTGTGCTTTCTGCAGACAGAGTTGGCAACAGCAAAGCCGACACCATAGGTGCCTTGCCGGTCATCAGAGCAACATAACCAGTAGAAGGTGCAATTCTTCTCTTGAAGCTCCCCAGCTTGTGGAAACCCAGTCGCCGACAGTACATCAATGTCGATATTATAATGAGCAAGTTCCTTTGACACCATTGCAGTGCACCTACGTGATCTATTGTTACTATTATCAAGGAGTGCTCGAACATTCCAACTACCCAGAACAAGTTTTATCTTCTTTGTTTGTTGATTTCACCCACTCAAAAAGGCGTCCCAATGACCATGGGCTACCAGCCAGAATATATGGTGGATGAACCTTTTTTTACCCCACCTTTTCTAGGGGCCTCCACAGATTGGGGCAGGTGGGCCATCCCTGAATCGAGCCACCCGATCACCTGAAAAGGATCTCACGCTGCCAACGTCCTGAACAAGCGTGCGACCATCACTCCCAGACCACTCAAGTACAGAGATCATGCTACCAGCAGCCAGATACTCAAACCTCCAGTACTGACTGTGTTACTCTGTTGCCATGAGTCTTGATAACTCTCAAGAGTGTTTAGTGTGGTTGCAATGTCCTTGCACAGTCTTTAAGTAGTCTATGTCGTGCAGAGGCAGGCTACCTCTCTGGGCTGACACTCCTTGGTCCCAACGGAAAGCTGAAGCTTGACAATTGGAAGGTGTGCCGTTTACTTGCAGTACCCAGCTGAATTATGGCTTGTATGGCCCCTGCATTTGTCTGAAAAAATTAATTGGGGTAATCTGCTGGGCATTGAATGGGAGTGCTGCCAAAAAGTTGGGAAGTTTCACCAATGAACCACTAACAACACCCGCTAAAGTATTGCTGCTGCCCAGCACTAGATTCCCAGTAATCCATAAGAAAAATCCAGGGGTCTAGAAATTAGGAACAGTCCTCAACTATTTAGAGCAAATGGTCCTCTGCCGTTGTGACAGTTGTCTGAATTATCGCCAGACGACCAATACACCACCCTGTTCCATTGATGGCTTTGCTGTTAACCCTGGCTGGGGGGGGCAGACCAGGTCCTACTCCTTGCCCAAGTGTGCCCTCTAGGCTAGCAGATGCAAGGAGACACCTCCTTTTACAGAGGCAATCAGTGATAAGTGATCGGCTACTGTACAGCTACCAAATTATTCCATCAGATATACAAAAATAATCAACAAAACTTCACCCCAATCCAAAAACTTGGAGATGCTGCGAACTAAATGAAGCACCAAACGGTCTTTAAGTTTCAGATAATCTCATCAAGTTAAAAAGACAAGTGGACATTGAGTTGGATTAACACAGATGTATTCAAAGTATTTAATTAATATACAGTGAAAAATAATCTCATCTGGTAATGTGCCACCATTGCCAAGCGGTGTGTAAGGAATTTGAATGAGTCGCATTATTGCACATGGGTAAACTGTTGAACAGCTGTGCACGTGGTTGGATGAAGACCTCGCTTGTTACTCGATTGAAAACATTTTCAAGCATTATTTTGAAGATAACGTATCAAACCAAATCAAATCAAGTGGTGAGAGACATACCTCCATTTGCTTGATACCACCAACGCCACCACCACCGTAATATGAAGCATTGACTGTTGGCCATTTCTTCTTGGGTTCTGGATCAGGGATTTCTTCCTGGAAAATGTTGCAGCAACAATTTGATCCTCAAGTTCAAAGTTAAAATACAATCAACTTGTGGAAATTTTTCCTTTACATAAGAACCAAAGAAAATTTACATATCCGTCAAAAGCTTAACCAACACTATGTACAGATATCCAGTTAATTATCACTATAACTCAGTTTCATTATACTGTACTTATTCTTGTACTGACATAATTTATAAAAGGAAAAATGTCAACTTGATGTTTGGTGTATTCATGTGTAATCCAGTTTGGCTGTGAACACAAAAAAGGTGGACATACATTGGCCAATATGTTGTACAAAGAGAGCATTCTTTGGAGGTTGTGTACAAGTTTTTCTCTACAATTTGTGTCCAAGTGAGACAAACCGCAAGACAGCCTGTATACAGTGCCAAGCAACTCATAGCTTTTTCCACCACTTTAATGGTCACATGATGATCAGGTCTGTCCCTTTTACCGATTGGCTAAAGTCATTTATTATGATGTTAACCCATTGGTGAATGGCACAGATGTATGTATCATCATGAAAAAGAACATGTCTGATTTTTTTTTCATGACACACATGTGAAACCTAACCGGTCGTGAAATGTCAGACTCTGGCTGATGTTCACACATGACATGAAACATGTTTTCCCACAACATATTGGGTAAAAGCTGGACAGTGTCCACAAACCTTAACACATGAAGGATACACTGATGGGAAGCCAATACTAGAAGGAAAAAAAAATCTACTTAAAAATGAAAATTGACAATATTCGTTTGAAGAAAGGAAAAGTTAAATTATAAAACTTATCAACACAAATTATAAACGACAAGGGGACTCAGTGGAGTGCATACCTCTGCCACGTAATGGCTGATCCACGAGAATACATCGGAACCATTACTATTTTTGAAATATCATGCTGTACAGTACTACATCGTTTTTGGCCCTAATTTCTCAATGGTGAAGAATCTCACTTCAAAAATTAAATAATTCTAGTATCCAAGTCTGGATTCGGATGTTCATCAAAAATGAATCAATTCTTCCTTGTCACACACCCAACATGTCCATCAAGTTTCATCCGAATCCATCCAACTTTTTGAGATATCATGCCATACATTAGTTTAGCCCTATCACTCAATGGTGAAGAATCACTGAAACAATATTATCAGATTCAGATCCGGATCTTCACCAAAATCGAATCACTTCTTATTTGTCACACACTGAACCTGTCCACAAAATTTCATTCATATCTGTTCACAACTTTTTGAGATATCCTGGACACAAACAGACAAAGGGGTGAAAACATAACCTCCTTCATCTTTGGTGGCAGAGCTAATGAAGATTATGAAATAATCAACCTCTAACTCATACAAGTTTCTAACAAAGGGATGTTGTAAGTTTTACCAACTATTACGACCGCTATTAGTACTACTACTACTACTACTACTACTACTACTATGACTACCACAGCTGCCACTACAATGCCTTTCTTACCATGTAAGTAGCCATCATAGCTGTGCCAGTGAATGTATGTACACACACAACACTCTACCTGCTTCGGTGCAGGTGGTGGTCGTGGAGGTTCATTCACCACCTGAAATAAGAATTTTACAAATGACTATACAGCAAAAACAAATCTTTCAAACACTTTGCCATCTGCACTTTTATAAAAATGACTGCTTCGCAACAGTACAGATAATCAAACGGAAGACCAAGAAGGAGCCCAAAGAAGTAAAGAGCAAAGATGGCATCATCAGGAGGAACCTAATAAACTGCTAAATATTAAAGCTAAATAAAAAATTGACAGTCCTCAACTCAAACTATGTAGTCTGGCTTTAAACTTCCCACGTGGAGAGTAAACGGAACATTCAAAAAGTTCATAAAAGACGTACTCGAAATAGTCGAAGGGATGGTACTATATTTACTTTTCAATCCTTTTCAATCCATACATCTCCTTATTTAGGTATAAGCAAATCTCATTACATATATATATATAGATATATATATATATAATATACATATTTTGGATTGTCTTGGTCTATTGTGAGTCACACATTCATGTTATATTTTGAACACAGCTCATATAAATAAATGTTGAATGGAATATCATTATCAACTCTGATGTAGCAATGATATAAAGCAACATTTCCACTCTTCCAGCAGGAAAGGCTCGTTGCTCAGGAAGGTTAACAGATTTGTTACCATACCATAACAATCTCCTCTTGCTCCATCCTTTGCTCCCTCTCCCCACCCCCCATGCACCCTTAAAATGCTCTCACAACCCTGGCGAGATGAATCGCATCACTTAGCAACCAACGGTTCACCCCCATCTGTTCAGCTTCCTCCCCCTATCATGAGCGGCTGGCTTATTTTAATAGGCGAGTGAATGCATGCAAATTGTAGACTGAACTGAGTCGCCCACCACTCCCTTTTGTTCTTATACAAACATATTTGATAATGGAGCTATTGTCAAGCAAGCAAATTGCAAAGAAAAGTATTTATCTGAAGAAGATAACCTTCTCCACCACCCCACCCACAATCTATTCTTTGCTGTAGTGGTGCCAGAATATTTTACCAGTATATTGTCAGTCCAGGGCCTTGAATGACTAAACATCAATGAAGGCATAAGGCCTTGTCTCCACTAACAAGAATGTGCTGTGACTACCTCGTGACATCAGCAGCTCTGTTCACCCAAGTCATGAGAGAAACCAGGATGGGATTGTTGTCCAACAAACCTGCTAATTACGAGAGATTAAGTTTGGGATATATGACGATTACAATCGTATCGATGTTGAATCGGTATTGTGTTTACATTACATTTCAAATGGCATTCCGTCCTTGGCTTTATAACAGTTACACAGCTTTTTGTTGACATTATTTTATAATTTGCAGTAGGTTGTGGTAGCAGCCGCTTCTTCCTGGATTCTAACCAAGTACAGCCCCCACCCGAAACTGCAAGCGATTAAAGGGAACTGGGAACTGCACATGCCGGGAATATCCCACAGATAGCTGGCTTAAGGCTAAATTTGGACAGCTCGTCACATGAGTGGTGGTTTTGACATGCCCTAAGTCCCACACGTGTCTAACACGCATGATTAGCCAAAGAGATTATCTTATTTAAGAAATTTCCCTCCAGGGTTTCAATTAACTGAATCATTGGCACAGAAAAGATGGCAGGAATAGCCACAGGCGTGACTCAGAAAATATAAATTATTTAATAGACACCCGAGACAGAATTGTTACAGGACAGAATCAACACAAAGATACAATAAATAAGCATAAGACTTAACTAGAACGGCACTCGTTAGAGCGCATAGTCTCGCCTCACACGCTCATTATGAACAAACATACCATTGTTAACTGAACACACGACTATTATGGCCCATATACCCGTATCATCGATGTACCATATTATGTCACATACATTGCCATTATCAGTGGCTTTATTGATTATTGATCGATTATTAGGAAATTTAGCAAACACTTTTGTGCACATCAAGGCTAAATTGTATCAATGAAGGTGGATATGAAAAAAAATTCAAACTATATTGCCCATGGCGAGTCCATCATATGTAAGAAGTTTTATACTTGATCTGTTAAGCGGTTCTGGAGAGGAATATTTTTTTTACAATTATATTTTCAATCCAATATGGCTGCCAGACCACGTGACCGATGACGTCATAAATATAATTCTTCACTCACATCATGTCGTAGATCAGATATATGAAGTTTCAGATTTTTTTCAGATATGGATTTCTATTCAACCAATTATGGTTGGAATAGCACTTCACCGATGATGTCATCGTGATCATGCTATATACACCATGGGGTGTTGACACATACCACGTTTCAATTTTTTTCATTCAACAGTTTCAAAGAATATGATGTCATATATCACATGGTATGGCAGACATAATGGATTAAAGGTAGAAAATTGGACATCAGAGTTATCAATACAATATTCTCCATGGAGAGTCCTTCCTATTTGTAAGGTTTCGCATCAATTGGACAAGCGGTTGCAGAGATTTTTAAAGCGACAACAAATAAATGTGGACACACACACACACACACACACACACACACACACACACACACAACTATATGTGCAGAGAGATGGCCCTGATCTCAAGTCTGAGATTGAGGGCCTTCTTCCATTGCAGGGTCAGTAGAAGTACCATGTCCAAGGTGGAGTTACTTGGGCTGAATCCAAATTGGTGAGATTTGAGATGAGACTGTTGGAGAAAAGGAAGGTTTTTCATATCAACTGCAATAATGGATTCCATGACCTTGCTGAGGATTGAAGTAAGCTGATCTGTTTTTGTACCCTTTTATGTAGTGATTTCTTCTTCTTCTTCTTCTTCTTCTTCTTGCGTACGACAGCTTGGCTGCCAGGTAGCTATCATTTTGTTGGGTCGCGGTTGTGCCGCTGATGCTGTGCCCCAATACCAGTATAATGGTACTCATTTCACTGACCTCGGAAGGATGACAGGTTGAGTCACCATACCTGGTGTTAATTCAGCGGAAAACGGGGCTCGAACTCATGACCCTAAGATCCCAAGCAAGCCACTTGAACTGCTAAGCCAACACCAGGCTTATGTAATGCAGTGATGTGGGCTGATTTCCAAGCAGATGGAAGATGACTGAGCGCAAATGACAGGGTGAAAGGAGCTGAAAGAGTAAGTGCAAGAGCAGCAGAGCAGGTTTTTTAGGACACGTGAGCCAATGCCGTCTGGTCAAATTGCAGAGTCGAGAGTTGCAAGGTGCAAAAGACAGAATCCAGGTGCAGTTCATTACGACAGTTAAGGGTGGGGCACCGAGAGTGAGGGGTTTGGGACAAGATTTGGAAGCTAACAGAATTGAGGCATTCGGCCTTCTCACAAGCGGAGTCGGCTGTGGTGCCTTTTGAAAAGAGGGAAGGGATGGAAGGGGAGCATACACCAGACAGACTTAACAAGGCACCACCAGGTTTTAGAGGAGGGAGACAAGTTTGAACGTTCAATCTTGAGGTTGGACAGATGTTGTTTTCTGGCTCTCCTGAGAGTGGACACATACTTGTTGCGGGATTTTTGGAATGCACTGAGATTTCTTTAGATCAGATTTGCCTTCGATGAAGAGATGGCAAGTTGTTTCAAAGTAACTGCCTCATCACAGTATTGTATGAGGGTGGGAAGAAGGGGAAATAACTAATGATGAGATGGGATGAATCTGTGCATAAGAGAGAGCAGGATTTTATGGAAGAATTCCCAGGCTGAATTAATATCAGGGGCAGTAGATATGGGAGACCAGTCCTGAAGAGAAATGGCTGCTTGCGGTCCCTGCCAATCAGCTCGAGTGAAATACCAGACTCCATGTCCAAGGCAGCTCTCTGAGAATGGCCAGACAGACGTTGAGATGGTGGGAAGGGGGTCGGAAATTTAAAGAGGGGACATGAAATGGAGGGATGCCGATTCCATTCCCAAATTGGACAAACAGAGATAAAGATTTATTTTGTCGTATGCAGCCTGCGGCTGCTTGGCCGCTTCATTTTTTATGGGCGCAGCTGTGCCACTGATGCAATGCCCCGTTCGTTACCAGTAAGCTGGTACTCATTTTGCCGATCTCACAAAGATGACAGGTTAAGTCAACCCACCTGGTGTTAATGCAGCGGCACGACAGGGGCTTGAACTCAAGACCCGAAGATCTTAAGCCATCCAACTTAACCATTAAGCCAATACCAGGCTTAGAGATCAGATTTTTTTTTGTTGAAGGCACCGAGAAAATAAATGTGGTGCTGTACCTGCGGGTGGATGTTTGGTGGACCAAGTGCTTAGCTGACAGACAATTTTGAAAAATAATCTGTGTGAAGAAGAAGAAGAAGGAAAATACAGTATATCGTGGTGAAGAACAAGAAGAACACGTGTAGCATTCCTGACAGAGATATAAGGGTAGAGAAGCATTTTCAAATGGTTTTAAATGTTGTTAAAGGAAGTAGGATGAAGTATTTATATTTAATGAAGATTCAGTTTCGAGATTTTTTTTGTATACTTGGTCAAGGCTCATATAAGAGCTAAAATATGGTAAAATAAACGTTTAGAAAAGAGTGGGGAGGGGGGCAATGTACAACAGAAAGTACAGGCAGAAGGAAATTCAAGCAGGATGAGATCAGTGCAGAGTGGAGAAATAAAAATTGTTTGTTGGTTTTGATTTTTTGAAGTGAGGAGGGGAAACAGGATAATGTTGAGGAGGTGGATGCAAAATATTTGGGAGGAAAGAAGCAAAACGAGGAACACAGAGACAAATAATTTTCACGCTTTCTATCCGAGGCCGAGTTTGGCCTTGAACAATACAAAACAATTTAAACAAAAGATAGCGCAAACAACGTACGATCCAACATGAATTATTGGACAGGATATAACAGCAGCACCGGGAGGAAGATATAACGTAAAAACACGACAAATCTGGTTCGGAAAACTTAGCTTTAATGACGTGGAAACGGCAGCTGCACATCATATCGGCACGTGCCAAAATCCCGGACGAAACAAAAGTGTCTACCTTCCTCTTGCCTTCACGCAGTTATTCGATCTGGCCATGATGGTGCAATTTATGGTATTTCTCATTACAAATAGTCAAATACCATTCTACTGCCGATAACGTTACCTGCAAGACATTCTGCAAATTTCTCTTTAGCTCACTAACTTGTTATACGCATGCCGTACCATCCCAAGATGGTGTAAACATGTGCATGGCGCACCTAGGCATGTGCAACCATCCGTTAATTTTGGCGCCGCAAGCATGAACAATGTAATGTCTGTTTATTGATTTTATTTTCTTTGTTTGTGCATATTTGGACATTGGTGCTGCCTTGGCTTTGTTTTGACAGAGTAAAGTTTTAGTGTCAACATTGTAGTAACCCTTGATACAACAATAAATCACAAAGAAAGTCTTGAAAATGATCCAGATGAGTGGAATTTTGGCATTTGTGGTTAAGTGTACAGTTTTATACCTGTTTTTTTAATTGGACTAGCATAACCCGCGCTCTGCGCGACATGTTGGGGTGGGTGTGTTTGAGAAAGGAACTGATGCAGAGTATCAGTAGTAATTTTACTTTAATGCAGTAAGTGGAATACGATTTCACTGTTTCAGAACCATTTTATTTACTTTTTTTTGTACCCTGCACCTCATATGGTCTTTGAGATAATGTAAGCCGAATATTACGTTACTCGAGCACAGAACAAAGTCGAAGATAGCGCGACACGAAACCACAAACTCGGAAATAATATATAAGATGTTTTGAAGCAAGACATGACAAATGGCCTACTTTTCTCAATTACACCAACTAACCAGTCACCAGTCATCCAAACGGCCTCCTTATCTCAAGTATGAGAAAAGGAGGTCAGTTGGCAGAAGCTAGATCCTCACAATTTATCAAAAATAAAGGAATTTTTCGGAGTAGGTAGAAAGCAAGAGAGTACCGTAAAGGCACATTGCTGTATGTCGATAAGAGAGCCAGATTACCGGTAACTTGAGGATCTTAATGGAGAAAACAGCTAACTTGAGCTAAGGAACTAGAAATTAGCAATCTGGGATTTCGATGAAATAATAATTTTGTGAAAAAAAACAAGTTAAGTTAAGCAGGTGGGTAAATAAATATGTTCAAGCTGGTGGATACTAACTGATACCTTAGGAATGATGAGTGTAAAGTGGGGGGTTTTGAGTTTGCCCTTTCAAAGGCCAGGCATGACACATGCAGAGTATTAAACATCACTTACGATGGTGCAGCAGAGTGGCCAGAACCACCAGAACAAGACGAGGGCAGCGAGTAGCAGCAGCACGAGGAAAATGATGAGTGGAATCAGGCTGCGTGTCTGGCAACGGGAGGGATACACAAATGATGCAGCCTTATGGTTGGACTCCTCCTTGCCAACCGCAGAACTGCTTTTGTACAGAACTTCTTGAATGATTTTCAAACACATCACCCCCAACGCCAGCATCTTACTCTTTTTAAAAAAAATAAAAATAAATTCATAATCTGTTCCAACCACAATTTCCATTCACAATCAATGTCGTTTACACATTTGAAAGGTAATTATGGCTTGCTTTAGTGCAACACTAATCTCTATGCATAAATTGTCAATGAAATCCAAAGGTTCCCTGCAATAACAATAAACCACATAAAACCAGTGGACAACTGAACATTCATAGACTCCCTTTTATAAATTTTCAAAAATCCAAGCTGTATATACAGTATATATATATATATAAACCTCAAAATTTCCTTCGATGATATTGTCATTTGCAGGTCTGCCCTCTATAGATAATTACCTCCACCACCGAATGTCAAGGAGGTTATGTTTTCACCCCTTTTTGTCTGTTTGTGTGCAGGATATCTCAAAAAGTTGTGGACGGACCCGGATGAATTTTTCTGGACAGGTTGGGTGTGTGGCTAGGATGAATTGATTCGATTTTGGTGAAGATCTAAATCCCGATCTGGATACGAGAATTATTTAATTATCAAAGTTATTCTTCACCATTGAGAGATAGGGCCAAAAACGATATAGTATTGTATAGCATGATATTTCAAACATGTAATGGGCCCGATATGTTCTCATGGATCAGGCATTACGTGGCGGAGGTGTGCGCTCCACCGAATGCCCTTCTGGTTTTAAAATGTAAGAAGCATGGATAGTCCCTGACGAAGGGCATTCTGTGGCTGAAATAGTGGATTTTGTGCCTTTTTTGGTAAAACTTGGGAGAGTTATGTGATTGTGAATTTTAGGGAAAATGCTGGGAGATTTATGCAGTTGTGAATTTTATGGAAAAACCTAGGAGATTTATGTGATTGTAAGTTCCATAAAATTCACTGATCTTAAACCCTCTGCCCCCCCCCCCCACCCTCCCACACACTCCCCTGGTTTCTGCAGGGCTCACATGGTGTGCCAGTAACCCTCTTTCTGGTGAAACTCCCAAAATTCAGAATCACAGCCTCACTTATTAGTTCCACTTTTCTCTGCCTGTGGAACCAACTTCCTCAGTCTCTTCAATCACATTCTTCTCTTCAGGAATTCTAGACAGTTGTTCGCCACCATCTCAGGTCACTCCCCCCCCCTCACTCCCCATCCACAACCATGATCCTTTATATCCCCATTAACCTACCACAAACCAATCTCATTCAGATTTTCCAGTTTTTCCTTCCACTTCTGTGATTCAGAGTTTATGGCTGTATTTATCTTGTTCACTCCTTGCATCCTCCCCTTGCCATTATTCTTCTCAACATCCCTTAATTCTCCATGTCTCCCTCTATTCTGTCCCTCCAGCATGCTGTTGGTGTGACCTCCCCCTCCCCACTTTTCTTTCCATTGTTCTCTTCGTTTTATTACGTCCTGATCCATTCCGTGTTTTAGCTCCTCCACAGTGTTTACAACAAAAAATAAAATCTGTATCATGACCAAAGCTTTTGTCCACAAGAGATAAGTTTACGAATAATAAGAAATAAATGGATCTGGTAGGAAAGCCAGACGTGTGCAGACTCATCTCTGAGTTGTCTAATCTGGATTTGAATCCCAACTCAGCGATAAACTGTCATCTTTGCCTTTCACAGACCGAGGGACTTGTGCCATCCCTCGGATGGACATTAAACTGGGTGTCCCATCTGCCAATATTAATTGGTAGATGTTTAAAATATTAATTAAAGATCCCAGAGTCCTTCACGAATACTAGGCGCCGTATCTCCAGCACCCTGAACAAATTACAAATGCTTGATATAACCTAAAATATCACACTCTCACTATGTCTCTCCGAAAAGACCATTTGGAAAACCCCTCCCCATCCACTTTCTCAACAATCCTCTGGAAGAAGTCCTTTCTTTCAAGCTTCTGGGTTCTCACTATCTGCCTGATCTTTCCTGGGAAAACCAAATTTCCAACCTAGCCTCCAAAGCCAGTCGTCGACTGGGAATCCTCCGTGTGCAAAGTCCTTCCTCGGCCCACCTGAGCTCCTGACCAAATACAAAGCTTTCGTCTGCAGCCTGATGGAGTACTGCTCTCCCCTCTGGGCTGGTGCTCCCGCCTCTCACCATTCTCGGCTTCACGCTGTGGAAACCAAGGCATTTCGGATCATTGGTATCTCCTGCGATGAGCCGAGTCTTTGGGCCTCTCACTCATCACTGCAGGCAGGTCGGTGGTCTTTCTGTCTTCTACCGTCTCCTCTCCGGTCTCCCCCCCACCCCCCGCTCTGTCTGCATTTGTCCCCACCATATTTCCGCAGGGTGCTCAAGGTCCGCCACAAACCCTTCTGGTAAAACTACCAAAATCACGAATCACTGCTCACCTTCACTCTTTCATTCCTCTTTTTTCCCGCCTTTGGAATAAAGTAATAAACACTCTCTTCAATCCCACTCTTCCCTCCAGGTATTCAAAACAGCGTTCACCACCACCTCTTATCGTCCCCCATCCAAATCTCGTCTTTTCTACCCCCGTTAATCCACCCCAAACCCACCTCCTTCAAAATCCCTGCTTTCCTTCCTGAAACTCCCTGTAATGTCCACTTGTATACCCCGTGTTCCCGCCCCATCCCTCCCCCTTCCAGAGATCTCCTCATGTTGCTGTTCCCCACTGTTTTGTCCTTCCCACTCCCACCACTCTCGTCTCATGCCCCCCTTGATGTGCATTGTGTGTTAGCTCTCATACGAGCCTTGACAAGATATACAAGAAAAAAAAGAAAAAAAAACATTTATAAAAAAGGGGGGCACTGTATCAACAACACAATCGCACTCCCAGCAATGATGTAAACCAAAAAATGCTGATAAGGAAGAAATGCATTATTTGTGTCCAAGAAATGATGCGTCTATTTGTGCTCCAAATCATTTTGTTAGCATCCCGGTTGTTCATTCTTGCACTTATTCAACCATCCACAAAATACATGATCATAACTTAATTGAACTCTGCTGAAAGCACACAAAAGGGTATATTGTGGAAGTACAAAAGCACTTTACACAGGAAACTTTGAAGTGTAACAAAGTCAAACTTACATTTAACCAAATAAGAACCTCGAGTTTTGGCTGTGAAGCCACACATTGCCTAAAAATATCCTCGGATGTTTAAATTCCACAATTGAATATAAACAGAGACAGCTGGCTGAACATTCCTTCCAAGATATTTTGTGCTTGTAGATAGATCTAGTTTCTTTCCCTTGGGACAGTAAATCTGATTAGGAACAAGAAATAGAGCAATCAGCGATTGCAGACCCTCACCAGGACTTGTTTTGTGTGGTATTTGTGGAGTTTTGTGTGGTGTATTTTGTGTGGTGTTTGTGTACTGGTGTGTTATGTAATTAATAAGAGACATCACTAGAACTGCCACTTCATAACTGCTGGCAGTGATGACCGGGTACCAAGACGTCCCGCTTTGATTGGCCACCTGACCCTGACCCATGACGTTTATCATTATTCAATTGAATTTATAATGGGATTAAAATTATTTCAATTCAAATCAAATGGAAGACTAAATCGGTACAGTCCTGCAATGGAGTCATCAGGATAGGATTCGCATTTCAGCTACTACTCCTCTACCCTCAAACCCATCCCGGCACAGCCAAGTGAGCCTTATTTAAATAAATAAATGAATAAATATAAAAAAGAACCCCGATAAAATAATTAAATAACTCTGGCTGCCAGACCATGCATCCAATCAGGTTGAAATTTAAAACATATATCCCCCATCACGACTAGATCATAATTTTGAAGTTTCACACCGACAGATTAAGCAGCTCAACAGAAAGCATTTTTAAAAGATTTTTGCTCAGTCCAATATGGCTGCCAGACCATGTGACGTATCAATTATTCATGAATACCCTGGTATCCCCAATGCTTGGGGAACATTTTTGTGAAGTTTCCCTTCGATCTGTCCAGCCGTTCTGGAGAAGAAGATTTTTTGTATAGGTTTTATGGTAAATCCAATATGGCTGCCAAAACATGTGACTTATGACGTCACATGTGTGAACCTTTGTTCCTCATGGATAGGCAGTCATACGTGTAAAGTTTCGCCTCGATCTATTCAGCCACTTCAGAGAAGAAGATTTAAGGTTTTTTTTTAAAAAAAACAACAATATGGCTGCCTAATCACGTGACCGATGACGTCATCAATTTTTTTTTCTGTGGACCATTTTATCCCTAGATGACTCAAAAATTTTCATACTGATCAGATGTAGTGTTCTACATATGCAATTATGACGTCGTAACGAAGGCACCTATGACGTCATGAAAAATCAATCACACTTATTCCCCATGAGAAGTTCCTTCCGTGTGCCAAGTTTCAATGTTTTCCTGGGTGCGGTTTCAGAGATACAGAGGTCCAAAGTTTTTCTGTTTTTGCAACATGGCTGCCACAGCACGTGATCTATGACACAATCAGTATCATTGAAACATTCTACACGAGTAGTCGCTCCGATGGTGAAAATTTCGTCTCAATCCGACAAGCGGTTGCGGAGAAAAACACTAAAGTTCTGTGCGTATAAACAAACAAATGGACAGACAGACAGACAAAGAAACAAACAAATGGACCTAAATGCAATACCCTCTTCTCCGGCGAGGGTAATGAAGACAAATGACAGCCTAAAAGGAAATGTATTGCTCTTTCACATTATCAAAGGTAATTGTGTACGTATTATAACCATTGTTGAACTTAAAGTGTACAAGTTAAATTGACATTAATTGTGTACATAATTGTTCTCTACCGACTTATTTCACATCATTTTATTTTCTTTAACAATTGAGAAAATATTACAGTTCCTCTTTAAATGGTTCTAATGAGAAAAGTATCTTATTTCAATTCATGTTTGAGATGACCCGATGCACTCCTATCAACGAACAAGAGCATTAAAGTAGAAGGTGTAAAAAAGAAAATAAAAGAAAAAGGATGAACATGTTTGAGTTTTTCAGTGATATGATGGCATGCAATGTCCTTCATTCAAATATTCTCATGAATAAAAATAAAAATAATTTGCTATAGTTTAAAACTATCCAGAGTTTGAATGAACTGATGTAGATCGAGTGAACCAATACAGGTAGAAAGAAGCACATGGACCGATGTTCAGCTATATAGCAAATGGAGTCAAAAACAATTTTTACTTGAATTGAGATCACTGGACTCGAGCCAAACCATATCCCTGTGGCCGATGGTTCGACTCCAGGCAATCCACATCCTTATGGCCTCTGGGTCGACCCCAGCCAATCCACATCCCTGTAGCCTGTGGTTTGACTCGAGCCAAACCACATCCCTGTTGGCCTTTGGTGTGAGCAACGAAATATTGTTACGAATCTGGAAGCCTTGTGCACACAAACAGCCAGAGTCCCCGTAGTTCAGTTATTTCGATAAGTATGTGTACAGTTAGAATCCATCCCCTTCTGTCTTATGGGAATTTCGTGTGTGCGCTACGAGTTATTTTTTTAGTTAGGTTTTTACAACTACAACAACTAATACTACTACATCCACTACAACAACGCCACCGTCCCTCACTCGACCCAGTTGCCATTGCCCACGTGTTTTTGGCTGAGGGCGTGTGCGGAGCCTCCGTCACTTCGGATCGAGGCTCCGCCCCAAGGAAGGGCATGAACCGTTTCCTCCAGCCAATGAGCGGAGGGCGAGCATGACACGCACGCCCCAGCCAATCGGGAGGTGACACAGTCGTCCGACAACCCCTCGTCAAATTAGGAGGAAAGTGGCGAGGAGAGAGGACCCCTCCCACCTCAGAAGAGTGGAGT
Source organism: Eptatretus atami (assembly GCA_035128595.1). NCBI lineage: Eukaryota > Metazoa > Chordata > Myxini > Myxiniformes > Myxinidae > Eptatretus > Eptatretus atami. Next base: position 142,427,096 of record CM068957.1, read on the forward strand.
GATTGTCACGACCAGGGTTCGGCAGAGAGGAGATAGTGGCGATTGCCGAGCGGTCTGTCGTCGTGGCTGAGTGGTTGTCGACGAGGGCTCTGCAGACAGTCGTGGTCGTGGTTGGAGCGGTCTGTGGCCCTTTGGAGGGCAAGTCTGGTGACCGAGCAGCCAGGGTTGTGGGCGGTGGACTTCGGGTCGTGGGTTCGAGTCCCACCGTGGTGGTTCGAGTCGGTGTGACTGCACGAGGCGGTACAGGTACCCCGGCCTGGCTCTACCGAATAGACCCACGGGGTCCAGTTTCTTTGTGTGGTGTGTGTGTGTGTGTGTGTGTGTGTGTGTGTGTGTGTGTGTGTGTGTGTCCGTGGGCCCCGTCTTTAAGTAGGATTGTTAAGTGCTTTTGCTCATTGTACATTGCCTGCCTTTTATTCGTGATAACTCTGCTCTGTGTTCCCCTCCCCGATTATTCTTTGTAAAATAAACCCCTGTTAAATGTACCAGCTCGTTTTCTGTGCTTTCCTTCATTGGCTAGCAAGGTGCGTATTGAGAATTAGTAAGGCCGTTCGTGCCGTAGATTGTTCATTTGGTCCGGCGCGGCTTCGGTAACTTCCGCTCGGTTACGCCGGATCCGAGTCGGTGATAGCGACTCGATTCGGACAAAGTCGGTCGAGGGTGTGGTTTTCCCCGGTAGTTGGACGACGTGGGTGTTTAGATATATTGAAATTAGGCAATTAACCCTATCCCACGCCGTCAAAATATTGGCGACCACGGTCCGCTAAGGGACCCGTGAACTCTCGGACTTATCCGAGAGTCGCGAACTAAATTCCGAGTGTTCGGTGGGAGACGACTCCACTGCTCCACCTCGTGGTCGTTTATTGCCACCGAACCCCGGCACACAACAATATGGCCTATGGAAATAATTAACAACATAGACTGATCTGTGCACAAACCAGTGAATGTTAGAAATAATTCAGGAACATCATGTATCAGCACGACCCGATTTAGCACTTGAAAGGTGTTTCAGTCTGTGTCCACATCTATCTGCCCGTCCCTCTCTTCTCTCTTTCTCTCTCTTCCCTTCCCCTCCTCTTCCTCTCCCAATTCCACTCTCCCTCCCAATTGAAGTTTCACAGTGTATGGCATATGGTTTACATTTCTGAACATGTTCTTTTCAATGGAAAACAAGAAAAAAAAATGAACACTGCAATTTGTTCATTGCACAAAATTGCAATGTTATATATATATTTCTGTGTTGATCAATATACAAATCATTAATAAGTTTACTGAAAAATTATGAAATGTGAGTTGTTTTTGGTATTTTCAGGAAAATAGAAACGCTTTGAGACGTTAAAGTTAACCTTGAAATGCCCTAAGGCAGTGTTCTGGGCCCAGTCTTATTCCTAATCTTCATCAACGATCACTGATTCTCTGGAAAATCCTCTTTATCTATTTGATGATGACTCCACCCTCGACCCCATGACATCACTCATCCTTCAGATAGGCAGGCAGCATCCTCTTCCCTCTCTTCAGGTCTTTATAGAATCATGAACTGGACAAACACTTGGAATATGTCTTTCAATCCTGACAAATCTCACACTCTCATTCTCTCTCCCCTAAAGGAATGTACAGCAAACCCTCATATTTACTTTCTTAACAATCCTCTTGAGGAAGTTCAGTCATTCAAACTCCTGGGTCTCACTATCAGCCACAATCTTTCTTGGAGAAATCACATTTTAAAATTGGCCTCCAAAGCCAGCCACCAACCGGGAATCGTCCATCGTACAACTTCTTTTCTTGGCACACCTGAACTTTCTCCCCTCTGGCCTGGCATCCTTACCTCACACCATGAGGCTTGATACCATGGAAACCTAGGCCTTCAAGATCATTGGAATCTTCCATAAACTGAGCATGGTAGCCTCCCTGTCATCTAGCACCTCCATTCTGGTCTTGCACCCTCTCCCCTTTCTTGCTTTGACCCCCCCCCCCCCCCGCCCAAGGTTTCTGCAGGGCCTCACGGTCTACCAGCAACCCCTTTCTGGAAACTCTCAAAATCCAGAATCCTTGTTCACATTCACCTATACTCATTCGTCTTTTTTTTTTTCCTACCTGTGGAACCAACTCCCACATTCTAATGAATGCCATTTTTCCCTCCAGGTCTTCAAGACAGCTGTTCGCCACCCACCATCTCAGATCATCCACCACCCAAAACAATGATCTTTCTACCTCCATTAACCCGACCCAAATCCACCTCCAAGTCCACCTTCTTCCAAATTTCCAGTTTTTCTTTCATGAGAGTTTGATTCTGTATCCATATTGTCCACCCTGTGCATCCTCCGCTGCTCCTCGTT
>CM068957.1:142449801-142462078 GCA_035128595.1 Eptatretus atami
TCCACCTCTCCTCCCTCACACGACCTCCCCCTCCCCTTGCACCCATAGCCTCCTTTCCTTCCCTCTTTCATCTTACATCAGTAGGCATCCACCCTCCTAACGATCTCCGCTCCCTCCCATAGCTCCTCCCCTCTCCTAGTTGGGTACGCCGACTGGTCTCTCATAAATCGCTTTAGTGACTGTCGGCAAGTCGTAAAAAAAACAAAATAAGTTTTTTAAATAATGATTTATTTGGCATTTATAACAACTCTAGTCCCTTGTGCCGTCAGCACTTTTCTCTATCCACACTCATAACCCACAGTGAACTAGTTGAAGAAGCCTGACACCATTTATTTAATGTAGGGTGGTGCAACAAAGGCATGATGCGGCCAAATTCCTCCTCGCTGTGTCAATGTTTCCTCGTTAAGATTTATTAGTTCATAATCGATGTGGTCAGCAAAATTCTACTGCCAACGCACAGGACATTATAGGTTTCGTATTGTGGTGCAGCAGAAATTGCGTCTTTAACTTTATGCAATGTAAACACGGGCACTTCAGTATTTTCCATGAAGTTCATAGGAGGGAACGGTGATGAGAAAACCAAACAATCCAACAATGGATGCCATTGGGTGGTCGTCACTCGACTACCATTATTCTTCAGGGTTTTCGCCGTCTGTCTTGTTTGTTTGTATGTTAATGGACAGCTCCAAGAAGAGGCCAGAGGAGTCAACCGGTTTTGAATGAAACTTGACTGGTAGTTCATACCAGGATCTGTTGTATGCTTTTGCAAAACCTTGCTATGGGTGCCACCGTTGCCTAGCAACGGGACTTTGAAATTAATGAAAAAATCCGAAAAATAGTTTTTTTTTCGAAAATCAAAATCGGCTTCCGCGCTTTTATGCGCACTATAATCAACCTCTTTGTCAAAAAATTCAGCCCGATCGTCAAAAACTGTATGACTAGTATGGCAATTATATAGCGACACCCATGTCACCTTCCGGCTTGTCTCAATATTTAGGCCTAAGTCACATTTGCTCTACGGCGAGGATACGGCAGCCGTACGCCCTCTGAAATGACAGAAACGTGCGGCGGCCGCAGAGTTTTTCTGAGGTGGCCTCAGGGTGGCCCTATGCCGTATGGCTATATTTACAGGCCGTAAGGTCGCCGTGTGAATTATAACGCGGAGTTATAAACTTTTTTTCATTTCTACGTTCGCCGTAGCAATTCGACAAGCCGAAACAAAAGAAATGGTAAAAAAAAAAAAAAAATTAACCCCTTCGTTACCGTCCGTCTGGCCGCACGTTGCCTTAGGCCCCCCTGCGGTCGCCTTGCGGGCACCTTGAGGATACCTTGCGTCTGCCTTGAAAATTCTATGGCCGCCGCAGGCCCCCTTAAGGTCACGTGCGACATCAAATCAAAGACCGTACGGCAACCCACGTTTTCGGTCTCCACAATTTCTAAGACCTAAGGCCTAAATCACATTTGCTCTACGGCTAGATACGGCGGCCGTTACGCACCTCTGAATTGACAGAAACATGCGGCGCGCCGCAGAGTTTCTGAGGTGGCCTCAGGGTGGCCCTACGCCGTATGGCTTATTTTTACAGGCCGTAAGGTCGCCGTGGAATTATAACGCGGAGTTATAACTATTTTCATTCTCTACGTTCGCCGTAGCAATTTCGACAAGCGAAAAAAAAAAAACTGGTAAAAAAAAATAAAAAACTAACCCATTCGTTACCGTCCGTCTGGCCACACGTTCGCCTTAGGGCCCCCTCGGGTCCCCCTGCGGTCGCCTTGCGGTCGCCTTGCGGGCACCTTGTGTCCTGCCTTGAAAATTATATGCCGCGCCACAGGAACGCCCTAAGGTCACCGTGCGACATCAAATCAAAGACCGTACCGGCAACCCACGTTTTCGGTCTCCACAATTTATAAATATGCCGTGCGGCTCCCGAAAAATAAAAAACATATGTGACTGCTACATTGTGTGACCGTGGAAATACTACGGCCGCCGTATAATTGCTAATGGCCGTAGATTTTGGAGACCCCACGGCCGCCGTGGCAAATGTGACTTAGGCCTAAATACGCCGTGCGGCTCCCCGAAAAATAAAAACATGTGACTGCTACATTGTGTGACCGTGGAATACTGCGGCCGCCGTATAATTGCTAGTGGCCATAGATTTTGGAGACCCGCACGGCCGCCGTGGCAAATGTGACCTAGGCCTTAGTGACATCGATAGACGTTCTCCTGCCATTGGCGGAAATCTGATTACAGTAACACTTGCAAGCTTTGGTGCCCGGCTAACTTCCACAAAAACTACATGGGAGTAATTCACATAATCGTGGTCATGATGCTATATATGATATATTATATATTACATATATATTGTTACGGATCTGGAAACCATTTGCATTCAACATACAGATGTCCCAAAAGTCAGTTATGTCGTTAAGTATGTGTGTAGTCAGATCCCTTCCTGTCTAGTGGGAGAATCAAAGGCATGCGTTGCGATTTCTTTTAGTTAGGTTATTACATCTAACAAGCCATCTAACAACCATCCATCTCTGCATGACCCCTCGGCCATCACGATCCACACCAAACCGGCTGCCTTCTCGCACCCTGACGTCCAAGGCAAGATCTTGCGGTTCCGCTTTCTCGGCTCCCACAAACGTTGTAACTCTTTCACGACGACCTTTGCAACATTGATACTGTTGTCGTCAAGTATGACACCGCATGGAAGAGTGGCTGGGACTGCCTTGCTTGACTCCATACCTGCCCATGCCTTTATTTGCATTGTCACAACCTTCACCATGTGCTCCAGGACCATCGCTGAAAGTGTTTTGCAAGACTGCCCTGCAGGCAGCCGTGTTACCGGGGACTGCACTGCGCAGCCGGATATCTCCTTGTTGTTGCATGAAGGTCAGTTCAAATGGACCGGGGACTGCACTGAGCAGCCCGGAGATCTTGTTGCATAAAGGCCAGTTCAAATGGCCTGTGAGACGGCGTATGGCCTGCCGTGTTAGGGTGAGTTGCCTCCAGCAACTGAAAAATAAAAAATAAAAAGAAAAAAGAAGAAATTCAACGACCTTTGAAGGCCTATGACGACTCGGGACGAATCTGTAAAAAGGAGGGGTAGTGTTACGAATCTGGAAGCCATGAACACCCAGCAGTCAAGAGTCCCTATAGATCAGTTATATCGGTAAGTATGTGTTCCTAGTTAGGGTCCCGTCCCTAGTCTAATGGGAATTAAACGTTCGTGTGCTGTGGAGTTATTTTGATAGTCAGGGTTTTCTTTTACATTTTTACATCAACAACGCCAACAACAACACGCTCGCCTCGCTTCCTCAACCCAACGCCATAGTGCCCGCGGTGGGCGGAGTTCAAGGCGGAACCTCGCGGCGGCTCTCGCCCAACTCGGGTGATGCGAGCGAGGTTGCCGTCCTTCGACCAATGGGACTCCTCCACTGTGTGAGGGTGGTCCGCGTGATGTCACACGCCCCCGGACAAATCAACGTACTTGGCGCCCGTTTTGGCCAGTGACAGAGGTGACGAGCGCATTTGCATGCCAAAACCGGCCAGTGAGGGAGAGCGGGTCGCGAGGAGCGCCCCTCCGCCGCTGGACAAGAAGGGGATATAGTTTTGGTGCGATCAAACCGACCAGAGAGTGTGCTGAGACCTGACGGTGCACGAGTGAGGTTGCGATCGGTCAGCGCAGTTGTTGGGCCAGAGTGTGTTGAGGTCCAGTGGGGGTCCAGTCAAGGTCACATCGCCTGGTCGCCTTGTCAGCCTCGTCGCCTGGTCGTCTCGTCTGGCCTGCCGGCGTTCTGTCTGATCCACCTTGCGCCGGCTGGCATCCATCATTGCATTGTGTTGCGGGTTCGAGTCCGCCCGAACCGGATCATCGAAAACCGCACGAGGCGGGGAGGTGCGAGACAAGTTTCCCCTTCGGCTCACCTTCCCTCCGAGCTGAAGGGCCGAATAAAGGCCGTGGCCATCATTTCTTTTGGGTGTGTGCATGTGTGTCTGTGGCCCCAGTCTAATAAGTAGCAATTGTTTAAGTGCCTTGTACATTATTTGCATTTCTTCTCGATAGTCCGGATAGCTCTGCTCTCTGTGTGTCCCCCTCCCCCCCCCCCCCCAATTATAAATAAATCCCTTGTTAAATGTTTCAGCTCGTTTCTGTGTTTCTTTCATTGTTTAGCACGGTGCGTGTTGGAAATTGGGAAGCGGCAATTGTGCATTTGGACCGATGGACCTCGTAACATCCGCTCGGGTTACGCACGGTTCGAGCACGCTAACGGGTCGTTCCGCTCGAGCTCCGCCGAGGGTGAATTTCCCCGGTAGTTTGGACGACGTGGGTATTTAGGTAATTGAAATTGGCAATCGACCCTATCCCACGCGGTCGACCTATTGGCGATCTTCAGTCCGATAAGGGCACCGTCGGCTCCGGAGTTATCTGGGGTGACGACCTATAAACTCCGGTGTTCGGTGGAGCCGATTCTACTGCTCCATCTAGCGGTCGTGCTCGCCACCGAAACTCGGCCCCACAAAAAAAAAAAATATACATATATGATATATTATATATACATATATACATGATATATGATATATTATATTTACATATATATCTTCTTCTTCTTCTTTCGGCTGCTCCCGTAAGGGGTCGCCACAGCGGATCAACCGTCTCCATTTCGCTCTATCCTCCACATCTTCCATTGACACTCCAACCGCCCGCATGTCCGCCCTCACCACATCCATGAACCTCTTCTTTTGGCCTTCCTCTTCTCCTCCTGCCTGGCGCTCCAACCTCAGCATCCTTCTCCCGATATACTCCGCTTCCCTCCTGTGCACATGTCCAAACCATCTCAATCTCGCCTCTCTCACTTTGTCTCCAAACCGTCCTACCTGCGCTGACCCTCTAATATACTCATCCTTTATCCTGTCCATCCTCGTCACTCCCAACGAGAATCGCAGCGTCTTTAACTCTGCCACCTCCAGCTCTGCTTCATGTCTTTTTGTTAGCGCCACCGCCTCCAAACATACAACATAGCTGGTCTCACTACCGCTTATATACTTTCCCCTTCACTCTTGCAGCTACCCTTCTGTCACAAATCACTCCTGCAACTGTTCTCCACCCATTCCATCCTGCCTGCACTCTCTTTTTCACTTCTCTACCAACTCTCCTTACTTTGGACAGTTTGATCCCTCTCTCCCCCCCCCTCCCCTCTCCCCCCTCCTCTCTCCCCTCTTCTCCCCCTCTCTTCCCCTCTCTCACCCCCGAGTCTCGCCCCTCCCTCCTCTCGCCCCTCTCTCTCACCCCCCTCTCACACCCCCTCTCCGTCCCCTTCTCTCGCCACCGTCCTCTCTCCCCTCTCTTGAATTGACGCCCCTCTCTCTCCCCCTCTCTCTCCCCCCTCGTCTCGCCCCTCTCTCCCTCCCCTCTCTCGCCCCCCTCTCTCCCACCCCCTCTCTCTTTGCCCTCTATCCCCTCCTCTCTTGCCCCCTCTCTTGCCCCCTCTCTCTGTAAATGTATTCACAAATTCTACCAAGCACAACAATTAATTCAAACTGGGAAAAAAACAGCTTTCAAACCTTTGGGAAACAGCTGTTTCCCTTGGAAAATTCAAAGCTTGGGATTAATTAATAATTTGAACAATTAATTCAAACCTTGGGAAAACAGCTTTCAAACCCTTGGGAAACAGCTGTTTCCCTTAGGAAAATTCAAACCTTGGGATTAATAATAATTTGAACAATGAATTCAAACCTTGGGAAAAAACAGCTTTCAAACCTTGGGAAACACTTGGAAACAGCTGAAACGGGTGAAGAACGATATCAAACTTGAAAAGGCACATACTCAGGTCCCCAGCGTCGATTGTGACGTCATACCAAACGAAGAAGAAGAAGAATTGTGACGTCAATCGTGCAAAAAAAAAAACAATAATAAATAATAAATAAACATTAATTGTGATGTCATTTGTGATGTCATAGCACCGTGTCCTGTCATTGGTTGACAGACGTTATTGGTCGTTATTGGTTGACAGACATTGGTCATTGTATCACGTTATTCTTTTTTATTACTGCCAATTATTGTGCTATTATTATTATATTAATATGCTGTTATCATTATTCTGAGATATCTTTGGGAAAAAATGGCATGATAAGGTGGAACGACACTTCAGCTGCGATATATACACCTTTCCAACACTGAAAAAAATCAAAAAATGGCCGTAACTTGGGAACCGCTTGTCTGATTAATATCAAACTTGAAAAGGCACATCCGCGGTCCCCGACAATATTTCTGGCAAGTTTCAATCAGATCGGATTGGCGGTTGTCGAGAAACGAGAAACGGTCGCATACACACACACACACATTGCTGGAATTATATATATATTATATATATATATATATATATATATATATATATATGATTTATTATATACATATAATATAATTGATTTATTATATATATGATTTATTATATACATATATAATATGATTTATTATATACTAGCATATACCAGTGCTCCGCACGGAGTTGAATGGGTGGCAAAAGGTGGATGAGGCATAGTAGTTGATGTTATGGAAGCTGGGGAGGGTGTCATTAGGGATGTGATGTACTATGGTTACTGTCCTTAGTTTTCTAAAGGACCTCACTGTGGATGACATTTTGGGTGAGTGTCTTGTTGCTGAATATCCTTATGAGGAATTATTGTCCACTTTGATAGATATATAGGATAACCTCTTGCACGTAAAATGCAACATATAGTTGGCCATGCGAGAACACAGGGGCTGGGAGGTATATTCCGAGTTTGTCAAATGTTTGGCCCTGGGATTTGTTTATGGTCATCGAGTATGCGAGTCTGACTGGAAATTGCATCCTCTGTAGTGTGACTGGAAGGTTGGCGTCTGATGGGGCAAGTTTAACATGATATAGGCCTAGCCCTAGACTGAACAGGAGCAGTGGAGGGGACCGAGAATCAGAATGCAAATTTCAATGAATGGCACTTTTTGCGCACATCCGACGATCGAACACCGCTTGGACGCTTTAATTTGAAGACCACACACGCAAGACACAACACAAGTAACGATGGCGGTTGATATTGACAATTAATGTAATGAACGTCAGTTGTTTGGGTGCATCCGACAATCGAACACCTCTTTAATTTGAACAGTTAACATGCACGCATTCAAGTACAGAATCTATTGTCGGACACCCGGCTTTCGAAGAACAAAGAAAAGAAGAGAATCTGGGCAATGAAGGATGACCTCATACCCGTTCCCTGGTTCCCCTACCTTCAGATTATAGCCTTTGATGTTATCTGGACGTAGGCCTATTGCAACTTATTTTCGGGTGTTTTTAATATGTACGTTGGATTTCAGACACAAATGACAGTCTAAGAGGGCGTGTTCAGTCCGGGAAAGAGCCAATCGGGGTACATCATGTTGGCAGAGCTCTGGCACTCATTGTTCCCTCCTCCACCCTGATTTTTAAAACATGACAACCATTGCTGATGTTCTGAGCCATACTATTTATTATCAGTTGTGTTTATGTTCAGTGTTTGATGCAATGAGTACTCCCTTACTCGAGTTCATATTTTTTGGATAGACGGCAGCACTTACCGGACAGCAGTTCAGCGATGGCGACCGAACGGAATAAATGCGGCCGTCGATGGGTTGAAAATCTTGTTGCAGCCACGTTGTCATCCAATTCCAGCTTAGAAATTTAGTGCATCGCCTTCGTCACATTAAGAAACCCCAGTATATGGGAAATGAGCACATTCCTGCCAGCGGTTTCGGAGGAGAAACGTCAAATACGCGCACGTTAACAGAAATAATTTTTTTTTTAAATAAATCTTTACTTTAAATACAATGTTTATTGTTACATTTTTGTGTCAAATTCACCTTCTGAGGTAGTCAGCATGTGCAGAAAGAGGTTTTACATTGCAGACGCTGTTTCGAGGAGTGCATTACGCCTCTTGGTGGTGCCGGCCTGTCGACGACAGACGTAATGACATCAGCGAATGACCGATGATCATGAAGGAATTACGCCTCTCAGCGGTGACGTCACACGTCGCCATGCAAACAAATGTAAAAATTAGAAAATCGCCCAAAATCCCAACCTGTCCGTCTGGCGCGATCTCACATAGCCCATGCTGTTCATTAGACCAATGGTTCTCAACCTGGGGGTCGCGATCCCCCAGGGGGTCGCGAGATTGTTTTCGGGGGTCGCGGGAAGGTTGTCAAAACAAATAAACAAACAAATATATAATAAGAAATTCATAAATATTTTTTGAAAATGATTTTTCAATTTAATCTCCCATACCAATGTTATAATGTTGTCATTATGAAACAGATTTGAGCAGCAAGTGAAATTAGTGTGTGTGTGTGTGTGTGTGTTGTGTGTGTGTGTGTGTGTGTGTGTGTTTGCAGTGAGTGAGTGAGAGCAGAGCGAGAGCGAGAGCACGCGTGCAGCACAGTGGCGGGTGCTGAAAGTCAATGTTACGCTAGCTAACTAGTACAAGGTGGCTGAATATGGATCGGTGGCTTGCAAAAAACGTCTGCCAGCTCAAGATGCGGACCAAGACGACACATGTGAAGTGGGCCAACTGTTACGAGTTCAACTGAAAAACGTAAGGCGGCAGATTTGGCCTCCAACAAGCGTCGGAAATATCAGACCGACTTTCTGCAGTACGGATTCACCACATGCCTAGCCAAAAATGAAGTGGAATATCCACAGTGTGTTCTGTGTTCAGAAGTGCTTGCTCACGAAAGCTTGAAACCAGTGAAATTGAAGAGACATTTACAAACCAAACACCCATCCTACATTACAAACCATTAGATTTTTTCGTCGTAAGGAGGGAGAACTACAGAGCCAAAAGACGACTGGACGTGAGCACTCTACAATCCCTGCAAAGCCCTGTTGGCTTCATATGAAGTGGCATACCTGGTTGCTCAATCCAAAAAGCCCCATACTATTGCAGAGAGCCTGATCCACCCAGCAGCGATTGCAATGACTAGAGCTATGCATGGTGAAAAAATAGCTAGCACACTTGAGACTATTCCACTGTCTCATGACACAATGGCGAGGCGCATTGCGAAATGGCCAACGACATTAAAGAGCAGCTCATTGAACGATGAAGAAAAGGGGAAGATTTTCCTCCAAATTGACGAAACAACGGATGTTTCCAGTGATGCACACAGTTACTTGTTTTGCAAGATACAGCTACGAGGGGAAAATGTACGAGGATATGTTGTTTTGCTCGACACTTGAAGGAACTTGCACTGGTCGTGGCATTTTTAACAAACTGGACAGTAAAATGCGCGAGGAGGGGCTAAGTTGGAAAAATTGCATCTCTGTGTGTACAGATGAGCTGGTGCCATGCAGGGGACAAGAAGGGGACTGAAAGCTAAAGTTTTGGAAGTGGTAGTTTGGTAGTTTTTGTTTTGTTGTTTTGTTTTTTGTATATTTTTGGTCAGTAATGCAAGGGTTGTGTACGTCTGGTAGCTGTCATGTGTAATAGTAACCTCTGTCTGCAGCAGAGGGTCGCTCAATCTTCCAGTCTGTGTCCCATGCATAAATAGGCTACATACCGCTCTTTGCAATTACAGAAGCCTTTTTTATGAATGTGGCTGGCTGTTTTTACTGTGTTATACATCAGAGTGTAAATAATTAATTTGTGATGCCAGTTTAGTTTACGTTTAGTTCTGTTTAGTTTTAACAGCTGGCAGTACCTAGGCGTTGACCAATGTGCTCCAGGCACTGTGGATTTTTTTATGCGCTCTGTGACGTCACTGCAGTGTGTTTCAAGTATGAGTCGGGAGGGGGGTCGCGAACCCCAACTTAAATTTTTTGGGGGGTCGCGGCTCCAAAAGGTTGAGAACCACTGCATTAGACCACAGAGCACCCGCATGCCGAGTGGCGACAATCCGTCTGGCAGTTTTGGAGGAGATACGTCAAATTACACGCAGACGTTAACCGAAATAATATATAGATACATATATATATACATATATATATGATTTATATTATAATATATATGATATATTATATATATATGTATATATATATATGTATATATAATATATATATATATATAATTATATATATATATATATATATATATATATATGAGGCGCCGCGAGGAGGAGTGATGTAAGGGACACATCGGCCATTTTGGAGTTAATGCCATATAGCACTATTTTAAACCTTACCCTATCATCCGAGCCTATCATCATCATATCATTAAAAAATGTCGCTACATCACTCCTCCTCGCGGGCCTCATATATACTGTAGCCTTAGTTACTTTATAGTTTTAAAAATCTTCTAGAGCTTAAAAATCACACTTTTTTAATTACTTGTAGCTAAGTGAAAGGTAATATTAAATGATTCCCGATCCCATTTGTTAGTGGGTGAAGGGAAGTGTTTTAGGTCCCCACAAAAAAAATAGAAAAAACCCCCCAAAATTTGATTTCTTCAAAATGCCAAGAGGATTAGAACAGCACCGAACAATGCCAAGTACCCCTGGTAGTAAATAAATAAACTTTACAGTATCAGTTCTCCATGCTAGCACTTCAGCAGGATGACAGGACGACCTGACTTGATCGGTTATCGAACGCAAATTATAGAGTTCATTGGAGAAAGCTCTGACAAGGAAACTTTCCTGCTGTGCAAAATATCAGCAGTTAAAGGTGAAGACGCCTTTGATTAAAAATATTATAATCACTTACAAATCACACTTGGTCTCTTCCACATAGTAAATTAATCCAGTACCAGAGAAACCACAAGTTAAGATACTATAACTCATAATTATACTGTTGTTGGTTTAACAAAGCCAGACATGAAATCGGTGAACAGTAGTTGCAGTGGTTCAGATAAAATAAAAAGCATTTCTTTGTCAGATTGAAACGCTGGAAGTCATGACACCCAAATTCATCTCTGCTGTGATCCGAGTATCATCGGAGTCCCAAAAAGGTGAATCCAAAATGCAACGTGTCTTTCCACTCTCAATCATTTCTACCTGCCAACTTCACCATCTTGACTTTGCATTCCCTTTCATATTCTTCCCAACAACCCATCCAAACGAATTCTGCTCACACATTTCTCCATTCACTCTCTCCCAAGCATTCCTGCATCATGTGGTCAAAACAGCCTCAAAATTCACTGACTTAGAAATTGGAAGCTACACATAATTATCAACATAACTCATGGCAGCCGGGATGTACGCAAAATGAGTTTGTTTTTTATTGCCGTTGACATTGCTACAGTTTCCGCGACGAGCCGAATAGGTTGTTACTTGTTAGCGGAGGGCGGTTCAAGATATCCATCTGTCTTGTTGGTAAAAATGAACATTTGGTCTTGTGTGCCCCGAAGCTAGGTCGAATTGCAAATCTAGATCATCAACTGTGTGTATGCAAATTAAGCCACACTTCGTAATTATCGGAATTTAAAATCTAAATTCAAAGAGTTGGTACAAAGCGATACCTTTTCAGCTTTCACCAAATTCTCAACCAATCAAAACAAAAACAAAAACCCAGGGCAGAAATACTTGTAATCACAGCTATTTAAATGTCTCAGAATAAGTAGTTGCATTTGTAAATATAACAAACAGTGCTTTCAATGGATCTGTTTGCCATCACAACATATAAACGCACTGTAATTTATATTTAAATGAAAACAAATACTGCATTGAAGTCACCAGAAGGAACCCAAATAAGCAAAGAGGAAAGATAGTCATAAGGAGGAAAACTGGATAGGATTCAGGTTTCAGCCACTACTACTCTTCCGTGTGAAAGAGTGGTGGTGAGGAATTTGTAGTGCACGGTCGGCACATGTGGCATGGACGTCGAGGAAGGAGAATGAATGTGTACGGGGGAGCCGCAGCTAGAGACAGATTGTGTAGTGGCAGAGCCAGGACGGCTTCCCTATGGATTAGCAAGCACAGCTCCGGCTTCCAATGAGCCAAGAGGCAAGTTGGCGGTGCCGCATTGTGGAGCATTCCTTTTCTGCAGGCCCCTGGAGTTCAGTTAGAATAGTGTTAAAGTGCTCACTCCAGGCTAATGGAAAGTTACTAAAAGCAAACGACGCAAGTTGGGTGCATTTCATTGCCTCTGTAAAGCCTTCTAGACAAGGATGGGTCAGGTCAGGTCAGGTATGGGAGCATGAGCCAGAGCAGCGCGTCGCTGCGTCCACTTTCCGCGTCCACTCCACTCCAGGGGCCTCCGTCTAGCCATCCCTAGGCAGATGCCTGGCCCATCCCCATCTCCTTGAGATGCCGATCAACCTGCTGCAACCACGAGGCAC
>CM068957.1:142462694-142502967 GCA_035128595.1 Eptatretus atami
CCCAAAAGGATATCTAAAGTCTCCGCAAAGATGACTGCATCGTCTGCAAAATCAAGGTCAGATATCTTGACATTCCCAAATGATGCACCACAACTTGATCTCTCCAACATCCTCCCCAGAATCCAGTCCATAAGTGCTGAAAAAGTGTGGGGCCAGTACACACCCCTGAAGAACTCCAGTAACAACTGGAAATAAGTCAGAGATGGTACCACACACTCTCACAGCACCTCAGTACCAGAGTGGAGTTCAGACATGAGATCAATCTGTTTTGGTGGCACCCACGAAGACGAAGAATCCTCCAGAGGGCATCCCGAATTCACTGAATCAAACGCTTTACAGAGATCAACATAAGCTGGAAGCAACCTCTACGAAACTCTCATCTGCATTTGGTGAGGACCCGAAGAGCAAGGTATGGTCAATCGTTGACCTCTTTGGTGTAAAGCCTGAATGCTCTGGACGCTGGTGCTCAAGCAGATGGTGGCGAACCCTATCAAGAATTATCCGAGCAAAGACCTTGCCCATCTTGCAGCATCACCCCTCGAGCAGCATCACCCCTCGGTAGTTGTTGCAGTCTTGGTGATCACCCTTCCCTTTCCAGAGAAGGACAAAAGGCTCCTCTTCCAGTCAGTTGGGATGATGCCTGTGTTCCAGGCAGAGCACAGAACTGCATGCAATGACACGAGTGCAGCATTTCCACAGCCTTGAGAAGTTCAGCATGGATGCCACAGATCCCGGGAGCTTTATCCCATTTCAACCGGTTCACCGCAGCCTGTGTTTCCACAAAGGAAGGTGGACCACAGTTGATTGGAGGGTCAGCAACAGTTATTGTAACACCCCTGCCGTCCAACTCGACAGCTGGTGGATCAGCCTGGTACAACCGCTCAAGTAACCAGCCCAGCGTGCCTTCACTTCAGATTCCTCTGTCAAGAGCCTACCACCCCTGCTGCTAACTGCAGTACACCGAGGGATGGGCTGGATGAACGCAATGCGCAGATTCCCCTGTAAGCGGACGAGAATCACTTGACCACAGGTGATGCTCTACAGTCTAACCCCTCACAGATTCCTCGCACATAGGCCTCCTTGTCAACCCTTAGCGCACGTACAGTTTTTACGCTTCAGCTCCCTGAACAGCTCAGCTCTGCCATTCAGCCTGGCCCTGCGACTCTGGTCAATGTATCCAGTGTCCCTTGAAAACAGAATTCTTCTTTGCCCTACGGTGAGTTCCAAGACATCCACCAGCAACATCAAGGACGGTGGTCTTGAAGGCACTCCACAACTCTTCAGGATCTTCCAAAGCACCCAGACCCCCAAATCTCCACTCAGCCTGTTCGCAAACTCCTCAGCTACCCTCTCATCCTTGAGCTTGCCAACATCCAGCCTAAGTTGGGATGGTCCATTCTCCTGGATTTAAGGTGTAACTTAGAATTGCTACAACAAGCCGGTGGTCAGTATTGAGGAACTAAGCACTCCGTAGACCCTGCAGTTCTGGATCATCCTATGCGACCATCAACGAGGACATGGTCAATCTCCTTTGCCACATCGCCAGTGTTGGAATACCAAGCCCAGCGATGAGCTTGTGGGCGCTGAAACTATGAACCGGCCACCCGAAGTCCATGACTTCTTGCAAAGTCAAGGAACTTAGTGCTATTCAGGTTCACATTCCAGACCCATGGGGACCAACACACGTCTCATCACCATCTCTATCAGTTCCAGTCGATGCACTGAAATCCCCAAGACTAGAAGTGTATCTCGTCTGGGGCACTGATCAACCACAGACTCATGCGTAGCATAGAATGCGTCCTTCACGGTGAGATCACTCGCCTCAGTCGGAGCATAAACAGAGACCATGGAAATGACACCCAAGGAATGATGAATCCTTAGTCTCATAATACGCTTGTTGACCGGTGTTACCTCAATTATCATTAGAGTCCGCTTATTGGACAACAGCTACAGCAACTCCTTGGGCATGGTAACCATCAAAGCGACCAGACCAACAGTAGGTGTAACCACCCACCATGATCTCACCGCAATCCGGTCTCCGGACCTCAGAGAGTGCTGCAATACCGATGTCCAAACGCTTGAGCTCAGATGATAACAGAGACAGATGATCATCCTCTCTTCGGATAGGACATTCCAGTCACCCACCCGAAGGGACCGCCTCAGGTTAACCCAAAGAGACCGCCCTCTGTGGACGACACCTCAGCACCACTCCGACATACTCTCCACAATCTGACTGGGAATGTTACCCGTGGTTTCCCTCCTATCATCAAAGATTGGGGGTGCCAAAGGCTTTGCCCCAATCCCGTCATCCGGTGAGCTGCCTTGCGTAGGGAAGCTGCACAGGAGGTACTTTCACGGAATGGGTTTTTAGATTTCTTTGCTTTTTTGTGTTTTGTGGCATGAAGGGTTTTACGGTGGCTGGAGTGCAAATCCTGCCACCAACCTTCTAATAAGAAGTAACCCAACTGCAGGAGGATGTCCGTAGACATAGTTGGGCATTAGATATGGATGGCTGTGGCTCACAAGGAGCTCCTCCGCCCTTTGACAGGTTTTGTTTTAATCCTGCTGGTGTTCATATCCAAACACCCTCTCTACCAGAAAACCTGGTGGGGGAGACGGTTTAGTCGCAGACAACCGACCATGGAACAGGTTTCAGGTTACATGATACCTGTAGCAAGTCACAGATCTGATCTGGCCTGACCTGACAACAAGTAAGGTAATTGGGACGTATGCCCCGCGAGCCTACAGAAAGAGGTGGAAGACTTGGAGTAAATGTGTAGTGTTCCCCACGAGGGATGGGGGGACCAAGACGTGCAGGGAGGGGTCACTTGTAGATAGAGATGCTCCCCTTCACAGCATCGTCGATGTCTGCGGCCGCTGGAGTAAGACAATTGGATTTTGCGAGGACCCATTGAGTCCCAAAGTGTTAGAGTAAGGAAGGCACCCTTCCCTCCCTCCATTGGCTACTCCACTGGCAAGCCACCTCATAGTTTAGCGTCGCAGCGCGTGCCTTGATCTCCTCCTGGGAGCTGGGTTAGTTTAATGGGATTAGAGGGCCTGGGAGAGATGGATTAGTTTAGAAGGCAGGAGTTAGCGTTTGGGTCAAGGTTAGCGAGGCAGCTAGCATAGGATATATTTGGGCCAAAGCCGGCCTTTTTACCTGCTGCTACCACACGCTTCTGCCACCACTGACAAGGACATCTGCCTGCAAACTCACACCATTGTCAGCTTCACCTGTCTTGCCTTCCAGCCATGCCACCTACCTGCCTGTCGATGCCTGCAGGCCGTGCTATTTGCTAATGTCAGCCATTCATCTGTTGCTGGCCTTGCCACAGTTACCTGCTGCATCATTTTTGCTTGGGGTCATAAACTCCAGAAGACTCTGCTTTTGTGTGAAGGCCAAATGTGTGAAGGTTTAGTATATTTTATTGTTGGACCACAAAGAGCCATTTTCTTATTGCTTGAAGGCCATATGAAGAGGCCAATTGGGCCAGGGAAGCATAGGAGGCTGGAAGGCCCTGTGGTCACAGAGGAAACTTATAGTGTCAGGACCCAAGGTCCTTTTGGACAGCGTTGGGGAAAGGGAATGCCACCAGATAGGGGGACCAGAATAATAAACTTCATGGACTCGGGAGAGAAGTGCACCCACACTCATCCAAACCACACATTGATTGGTTTAATTTACGTTATGTGATTTATACATCTGGGCCCGGTTGCTCAAAGCATCGTTAAACTATCATTAGCCTAACGATCGATTAAACCCATCGTTAAATTAACGATAGGTTTAATGCTGTCGCTCAAAGCTATCGTTAACTTTAACGATCGATTAAATCCCTCTTAACCTTTGAGCAACACTGTAAATCCTGTCATTTGCTAATCTATTGTTAAGGAATTTATGATCGATTAAGCCTAATCGATCATTAAATTTAACGATGCTTTGAGCAACCGGGCCCTGGATGTAAAGTATAAGTTATGTGATTTAGACAGTGAATGCGTAGAATAGCAGAGCGATGATTAGATTAGACTATGAATGGACAGCCTGAGTCTAAGTGGGTCCCCCCTTTCAGGATGCAGACTCGGGAGAGTCTGAAGAAGGTAGTGTTGTGGAAATGACTCCTAGGGTTAACATTACTCGGCATAGTTTCGTTAGCTCCTTATTAAATGTCTTATTAAAAACACCATTCCTGTGAGCCTTTATTTTATGTTCTCACCTTTGGAAATCCGTTGTTATGTCTCTTTTAAGTGTTTGCCAGGCCGTTGACACAAGTATAGGCGGGAAAAGCCACGACCGACACACCAACATCAGCAACCCTGTTGGTGAGTCAGAGAAAGGATTACCCATCAACTAGGCTAACATCCAATGGTGAGAGGGAGAGAGGGACGCGCGACGTCATCATTGACGCTGAACCCGAGGCAATAAAAGACAGGGCCGGGCAGAGAAGGGGTCTTCCAGAATCTGCCTGGGGTAAGCTCCTTGTGCTTCTTCACCGCTCCTGTTTGGCCAGAGCCACATTCTTTACTCTCCTCTCCTCACAGGCCACTCACAGGACAAGGCGGCTGTTCTCCCTGCCTGACCAAGTCGGGACTGTGCCTGCAAGTCCTATTTATTCTACTGGGAGACCAATATGTTCTGTCATTTGAATTCCTCTGCCTTCTCCACACTGGTGTGCAAGTGGGCCTGGTTAAGGCATTAGATAATTAAGGATTCCTGTTTGTTGTTGGTTTTTGTGGGCATATGTCGCTTAGGGATTAAGGGGTTTATTTCCATTTATTGTTTTGACCCTCGCCAGAGGAGAGGGCATTGCATTTGGTTCCGTTTGTATGTTTCTCCACACAGAACATGAGTGTTTTACTCTGCAACCGGCTTGGCGGAATGAGACAAAATTTTCACCATAGGAGCGACGACTCAGGTAGAATGTTTAATGATAATTATGACATTATAGGTCATGTGGTGTGGCAGCCATGTTAGAAAAACAGAAAAATTTTGGACCTCTGCATCTCTGAAACCAAGGAAATAATTGAAACTTGGCACATGCAAGTACTCCACATGGGGAATAAGTGTGATTTTTTTATGATGTCATAGGTGCCTTCGTTATGACATCATAATTGCACACATAGTATGCTAAATCGATCAGTTTGAAATTTTAGAGGTTCATCAAGGGATACATTGGTCAACAGAAAAAAAAACTTTATGATGTCATCGGTCACAGTGTTCACAGCCATATGCTTTAAAAAGAAATAATAATACAAATAAAAAAAAGCTTCAAAAATGTTCTTCTATGAAACAGCTCACCAGATTGAGGTGAAACTTCATACACATGACCACCTATCCATGAGGAACAAAATGTTCACAAATATGACATCAAATATATGTATATACGTAATATATATATATATATATAATATATATATATAAATAATATATATATAGTATATATACAGTATATCTTATATATACTGTATATATATATAAGTGATATAACTGTATATATATATATATATATATATATATATTATATATATATATATAGAGTAAATCTACATTATATATACTAGTGCGGGCCCGTAGGTGTGTGCCAGTATGTGCAGCTTCGTTCCTTCACTTTCGTAAACGACGACTGGATTGGGGCATTATTTCAATTAGATCGGACCAACCGTATCATAAATGGCCATAACTGGGAAACACCTGGAAACATACTCAGGTCCCCAGCGTCAATTGTGACGTCATATCAAACGAAGAAGAAAGAAGAGAAGAATTGTGACGCCCCGCTCTCCTCCCCCCTCTCTCATCCGCTCTGTCCCCCCTAGTCTTGGCCCTCCTCTATCCTCCCTCCTCTCTCTCTCTCTCCTCTCTTCACCCCCCTCTCCCACCCCCTCCTCTCTCGAATTGTGACGCCCTCTCTCTCGTCCTTTTTTCTCTCGCCCCCCCCCAAACCTTCGCTTGTGGAAACCTTCGCTTGTTGGAAACACGGGCTGCGGTGAACCGGTTGAAACGGGGCAAAGCTCCAGGGATCTGTGGCATCCATGCAGAAACTTCTCAAGGCTGGTGGAAATGCTGCACTCGTGTCGTTGCATGCAGTTTTGTGCTCTGCCTGGAACACAGGCATCATCCAACTGATTGGAAGAGGGGCCTTGTTG
Source organism: Eptatretus atami (assembly GCA_035128595.1). Lineage (NCBI taxonomy): Eukaryota > Metazoa > Chordata > Myxini > Myxiniformes > Myxinidae > Eptatretus > Eptatretus atami. The sequence goes on from CM068957.1 coordinate 142,468,833, forward strand.
TTCCTCTCTGGAAAGGGAAGGGTGACCGCCAAATATGCAACAACTACCGAGGGGTGACGCTGCTCTCAGTGCCGGGCAAGGTCTTTGCTCGGATAATTCTTGATAGGGTTCGCCACCATCTGCTTGAGCACCAGCGTCCAGAGCAGTCAGCTTTACACCAAAGAGGTCAACGATTGACCGTATCCTTGCTCTTCGTGTCCTCACCGAACGAAGACGAGAGTTTCGGCAGGGGCTGCTTGCAGCCTATGTTGATCTCTGTAAAGCGTTCGATTCAGTGAATCGGGATGCCTCTGGAGGATTCTTGGTCTTCGTGGGTGCCACCAAAACCGATCGATCTGATGTCTGAACTCTACTCTGGTACTGAGAGTGCTGTGAAGTGTGGTGGTACCATCTCTGACTTATTTCCAGTTATTACTGGAGTTCGTCAGGGTGGCGTACTGGCCCCACACTTTTCAGCACTTGTGGACTGGATTTTAGGGAAGATGTCGGAGAGATCAAGCTGCGGTGCATCGTTTGGGAATGTCAAGATCTCGACTTTGATTTTGCAGATGATGCAGTCATCTTTGCGGAGACTTTAGATATCCTTTTGGGGGCCTCGAGGTGCGAATGAGGAGTCGGAGCCGCTGGGATTACGGGTTTTTTGGGTCAAAACTAAGATCCAGGCTTTCGTGACATCTTTGATGCTGCTGTCCTGTCTGTGTCTGTTTGTGGTGAGGATGTTGAGGTCGTGGAGAGATTCACTTACCTTGGCAGTGATATCATGTCTCTGCTGGCTGTGAGTCAGAGGTCAATAGACGTCTGGGTCGGGCCTGGGGAGTCATGGATTCACTGGATCATGGGGTGTGCGCTGCCGGTACCTGTGCGGAGGAGAAGTCCGAGTCTTCAGGTCCTTGGTACTTCCAGTCTTGCTCTATGGATGGAGACTTGGACTCTGACCAAGGATCTGAGACGGAGACTTAATTCCTTTGGTACCAGGTCTCTTCGGAGAATCCTTGCTATCGCTGGTCGGATTTTGTGTCCAACGAGCGGTTGCTGAGAGAGACTCGGAGAATTTGTTACTGCATAGTCCGTGAGCGTCAGTTGCGGCTGTATGGACATGTGGCTCGTTTTCCCTGACGCTGATCCTGCTCACCAGATTCTCTCAGCGAGGGAGTCTCATGAGTGGAGGAGGCCAGTGGGCGACCACGTGCCTCGTGGTTGCAGCAGGTTGACCATCATCTCAAGGAGATGGGGATGGGCCTGGCATCTTGCCTGGGGATGGCCAGACGGAGGCCCTGGAGTACCGGCGAAAGTGGACGCAGCGACGCGCTGTTCTGGCACATGCTCCCATACCTGACCTGACCTGACCCCCAAACCTTAGGATAATTAATAATTTGAACAATTAATTCAAACTTGGAAAAAAACAGCTTTGAAACTTGGGAAACAGCTTGAAACGGAAAACGATATCAAACCTTGAAAAGGCACATTCTCTCCAGCGTCAATTGTCCCAGCGTCAATTGTGATGTCATACCAAACGAAGAAGAAGAAGAATTGTGATGTCAATCGTGCAAAAAAAAAAAAATAATAAATAATAAACATAATGTGACATCATTCGTGATGTCATAGCACCGTGTCTTGTCATTGGTTGACAGATAAATGGCCGTAACTTGGGAACCGCTTGTCCGATTAATATCAAACTTGAAAAGGCACATACTCAGGTCCCCAGCGTCGATGTGGACATCATACAAACGAAGAAGAAGAAGAATTGTGACGTCAATCGTGCAAAAAATAAAATAATAAATAAATAATAAACATTAATTGTGACATCATTCGTGATCATAGCACCGTGTCCTGTCATTGGTTGGCAGATAAATGGCCATAACTTGGAACCGCTCGTCCGATTATATAAAACCTTGAAAAGGCACATCCGCGCGGCCCCGGCAATATTCCTGGAAAGTTTCAATCAGATCGGACCGGCGGTCGTCGAGAAACGGCGGTCGCAGACAGACAGACAGACACACACACACACACACAGATTGCTGGAATTATATATATATATATATATATACAGTATATCTACTATACATATATATATATATTGTTACGGCTGTGGAAATTCGCATTACACCATTCAGGTCCCGTAGGTGAGATTTTTTTTAGTACATGTGTAGTTAGCCCAAACCCATTGTTTAGAGGGAATTAATGTGATTAATTCGGGCTGCGACACTTTGAGTTAGGCGTTTTTCTGTTCTTGCTTTATTTTCGAACCACGCCACCACTTCAACAACGCCAGCACCGCCATCTCACAACAACCACCACATCTTCGCCATACCCACACAACGAACGCCATCCTCCGCGGTCCACGTACGAGGTTTCCGCGCTGGAAACCGTCGACCGCGAGAAGGAAAGAAGAAATCACCCAGCGAGGGCCACGGGTTTTCCCGCCTGTTTTCTTCCCTGGCCCGGCGCCAGGACGGATTCTCCTCGCCCCCGCATGGCGCGGGAGGGGGAACGAGAGGGAACGCCCCCCTTCTCGAAACGCCTCGAAGGAGGGTGGAGCCAAGAACGGGGCGGGGCGCGGGGGTATAAGAGTCGGAGGCGCAGGAGGTTCTCTCTCTCTTGGTTCGGCATTCGCTTCTCTCTTGGTGGCGCTCTCTTGGTTCGGCATTCGTTCTTTCTTGTTTTGGGGGCTCTCTGGTTCGCATTCGTTCTCTCTTGGTTTGGTCTCTCTCTGTTCGTCGGTGCTCGGTCCGTGGCGTCGAGGGCCAGCACGGGCAGGCACGAGGCACGCCGGAGAGACCTCGCCGACCACGCTCGAGCACGGAGTCACGGCCGGACGGGACTCGTCCGAGGACGGTCGCCAAGGACTCGAGAGCAGGGAAGTCGCGACTTCCTCATTTCTTTTGGTTCTGTGTGAACGTGTGTGTGTGGCGCCGAGTCTTAATAAGTAGAATTGTATAAGTGTTGCCGAGTGTTCGCGTTAGTCGGTGGTAGCTCTGCTGCATTGTTGCTTATCTTACATGTGATATATGTGCATTTTGCCATTGTGGCTGTAAATACGTGCTATATGTGTGCTCTATGTAAGGTGTGATAAATGTGCTTTCTTGTTGAATTGCCCCCGTTTCGCTGCGTCTTCCTTTGTGGGTCTCCATCTTGCTTACGTAAGGGTTTGAGTGGGCGCGCGCCCGATAATTAATCAAGAACCGTCGAGGCCGACGATAACACCGCTCGGTTATCCCGATAGCACGGAACGGATCGCTTAAGCGGCCCATGTCCGAAGTCGACCTGCGGCGAGGTGCGATCGCCCGGTTTACCATCCGCGTGGGTACTTAGGTAGGTCGAGTTTGGCGAACAACCTATCCCGCGGGTGGCCGTTGGCACGATCGTGGTGAGGCCGAAAGGCCCACCCGTGACTGGCTCCGGCGTTAGTCGAGAGGGTCACGACAAATTGTCCGTCCGGTGGGCGAACGGCCGCGATTCGAGTCACGTGGTCGTTCGCACGCCGGCGGGCGCGTTTCGCAACACTGGTGTCAGAGAGCGGGAAACGGACCCTCCTGTCTCCAGCTAAATTCACAGGGAATCGGTCCAGGGGTGAGAGAAGCGACCCCCGATTCCCTCCAAATTACGAGCGAGCTAAATTAACCCCTTACGTGGAATAAGATGGCGTCTCAAGGGCGAGCGGAGCCGGGGTAGAAATGTATATGTGTGATAGTAATGTAGGATCCATGGCCCAGGATGGAAACCCGAGCAGGACATTGGTGTGCAGGAACAGTTTCCCCCCAACTGAACCCAGGGCCCGAAATGGGCGCAGCAGCGCAGAGGCCGCGGCGTATGACACCCCCCTCCCCACCTCCGTCAAATCCCTCCCCAGCTCCAGCGAAACCGGGACCGATGGTGGCGGATCGGCGCTTTCGCCATTAGTCATCACACAAATGATGGAGATGATCACACAAGCAATGAGGGGGGAGATGCAAGAAATGAAAAACGAAATGAAAAACGAAATAAAAGGAGTGAAAACAAATGGAAACAAACACAAACGGAATGAACGAAAAATGGATGGAAACGCACTCAGAATGGAAACAAAACACAAACGAAATGAAAACGAATATGGAAACAAATGCGCAAGGAATGAAGGAAGAAATGAAAGAAATGCGGGGCGAGATGCAGCAATGGGCCGAAGCCTGCAGGCGCATGATGGCAATAACAGGGGTGCGTAATGGCGACGCCACGTGTGGGAGCGAACGAGCTGGGAGGGGGTGCAACGGTTGTCAGGCCCGCGGTGAAGGCGGTGAGAAAAAATAATTCGGGAGACGTGTTGGGCGAGAAGTGTGGAGGTGACGGAAAAAGTGACGGTAACCGAGAGGGAAAAATTAATTGGGGTGACGGAGACGTGCACGAAGGAATAAAAATAGTGGAGTGTGAGAAAAGACTTCAAGACATGACGAAGAGAGTTGATAAGCTGGGACGGGAGGTAAAACCGGAGACAGAGGAACTGGGAAGACGGATAGACAAACACAAGGGCAAGCCGGAAGAACAGTTAGAAGCCAAAGCAAGGTCGGAGGGTGCGGAGATGAGAAAAGAATTAGAGAAGAAAACTGAGTTCAGAAACACGAAAACAAAGAAAGAGGTTACAAGACGAACTGAAGATGTTAAAAGAGGAAGGAAGAGAACAGAGAATGAAACGTTAAGGAAACACCTGTACAAATCGAACAGCTGGAAGCAAAGGCCAGATTAAAGAATGAGATGCAAGAAAGAGTAATGAGAAGAACGAATGAGACAGAAGAAGGAAATCGATCAATGGAAGGAATCCACGAGATTGCAGAATGAGGAACAAGAAAGACAGTGGAATAAAAACTGAAAGAGTATGAATTTGAAACTGAACGACAAAAGGAAAAAAATAGGTTGGAATACGAGGAGAAGTTGAAGGAGCAACGAATGAAGCAGGAAGGAGAAATAAGGAGATTGAAGGACACAACGAGATTGGAGAGGGAAGAACGAGAGGAACAATGGGATAGAAAACAAAAGGAACATGAAGCCAGGTTGACCATTGAAAGAAAAGGCAAGGCTGGAGTGCGAGGAGATAGACAGAACAGCGAATGAAACACAAAATGGAGAGAACCAAATGAAGAACCACGAAACTGCAGAAGGAAGGGCAGGAGAAGAAACAAGGAAGAGTAATGAAACAGCAGCAAATGAAACACAAAAAGGAGATTAACCAAATGAAGCAAACAACGAAACTGGAGAGAAGGACAGCAGGGGAAGCAAGGAAGGGTAATGAGAGAACAGCGAATGAAACACAGGAAGGAAATGAGCCAATTGAGAGAAACGATGAGATTGGAAAATGGGAGCATGAGGAAGAGTGGGAAAGGAAACAAAACGATACGAGTTTGAAATTAATGAACTGAGGAGAGAGTAAAATTGAAATCCAGAGAGATGGAAAAACTCCAGAAAGAAACAGAAACTAATAAATGTATGAGAACGCGGGAGACAGAAAAAGTAGAGGAGAGACTGCATGATAAAGACGGGTAAAGGAACAGAACACACACACACAGAGGTAGTGGAGGATAATGGGGTGAGCTCGCAGAATGTGTTGTGACCCGGTGCGAGCAGCTGGATGGCCGCCTCCAGGAACGAGGGGAGGAGTATGCCCCTTGAGGCGAATCACGACCAGGTGGGTCGGTCGTGCTTCGCGGAGTTGAAGGACGAGTGCTGGGACGGGCGCACGGAGAGCTTGGGGGTATAGAGGCCCGGGAACCCTTGTGGGACACGAATCCCCAGTGTGGTTGTGCAGGGGTGTGTGTTTGCGAGTGTCGGAGATGCGTGCTGTCCGGCACGCATGGTGTGAGTGAGACCCCTGTGCAAGTGAAAGGTTGGTGTGAGTGGAGGGTCCGTGCGAGGGAGACCGTGTGTGTGAGGTCTCTGTGTGTGGGGAGATGACGGTCGGCATGCGGGACGCAGCCGTGTCTCCAGTGGAGTTTAATGGAGTGGAGTCTGTGCGTCGTAACACGCAGGTGTGCGTGGAGGAATGGCGACGGCGACAGAGAGACGGGGGCCGGGTAGCGGCCGTAGATGTATTGGGGACCGTGCCGGGTTCACCCAGCACGAGCGCGAGGTCCGTGCTGTGCAACGCACGAGGCCCACGTGCTCGTTGCGGGAGTGAAGCCCGGTCCAGAAACGCACGCGGTGGATGTTGCCGATCCCGCGGATGGACAAAGTGTGGCTGGTTTACGGATTTGGACGGACGGTTCTCCACGCGAGCTTGTGTTAAGCTCCAACGGGCAGAGCACATGTGTTCGCGTGGGGAGCCCCTCGGAGTGAGGGTTTGCTTTTTGGGGGTGCGCAGGGTGACGTCATGGCTGCACGTGGGGTGGAATCCGGCAGGAGGGGTTCCCTGCCGGATGGTACCGTCCAAGAGGGACGAGGTACACGTGCAGCTGCATAACGTCACGGGCAAGGTGCAAAGTGCGCGAGCTGTGAGTTGCCACGCTGGTGCTGCGCAAATAGAAAAAAAAAAAAGCAGGCCTCGCTTTCGGGTGAACATGATCCCTGGGCAAGGGTGGATGATCCCTTGGCCGGCACAGGATGGCACTAGTTGGGGAAGGGTTAGTGTTAGTTAGACCGACTTCATGGCAGGGGTAAGTCCTCATGGAGTCCGTGGAATGGATTAGGTAGAGGGATTGTAGTGAGCTTTAGGTGGGAAAATGATTTTGATGATTTGAGGACAGTGACAGACAGTGAGTGTGTAGTGGGGCGTACGTAATAGTTACGTAGTGTTAAAAGGAACGTGCTGTAGTTTAAGGGATGACGTGGGAGCACGAGTTAGTTAGGGGAGGTAGTTAGAAGGATGGCAGGATTCAGCGGTGTGTGTATTGAAGAGTTGGTGAGTTGTGTGAACGTGTTGAGTGAGTGAGGCCAGCGGGTCTGTGTGAGTGGAGCGAATGTGGAATGCATGGTGCGATGAGTGATTGGGGGGAGGAGTGACTCCCGCCCAAGGGACCCGGGTCAGTATAAAGTGAGTTAGTGGGTTAGTTAAATTGAGAAAATGGAGGTCGTTTTGTTGTTGGTGGGAAAGTAGGCTCGATACCCATTTGGAGGGGTGCAGGAGCCCTGTTGACGGGCTGGGAGCGTGGCTGCGAAAGGTGAGTATCGCTGAGTGGGTACCCGGGCACCGGGCTAGTCGGCCGTGGTAGGCCAAGGGCCCATGGGGGGCGGGTTAGCGTAGTGGGCACGGGTGCGCCGGCTTGGTGCGGGGCCCGGAGCGCCGTTAGCCGCGTGGGCAGTGTCGTGGGCACGGGTGACCCTCGGAAAGGGCCCGGGGCGCCAGCCTGCCACGTGTGCGTTTCAGGGGAGTTGCCATGGGGGCATCCCCGGTGTTTAGGGAGCTGGTAGGCTCGGAGGCATGTAGTGCCCGGGGTGCCATCGTAGGGGATTCGGCAGAGGTCGTGCCTGCCAAAGGGAGCCACGCGTCCCAGCCACGAAACCGTGCAAGGGCACGAGGGAAAATTCGAGGCGAGGCCCGAAATTGTGAGGACACCAACACAGGCGACGGGAATCTGGGTTGTTAGAACCAACAGTGTAAGCGAGAGGCGCTTGTTGAAAGCCCCGGGTAGTTTAAAGGTTAATGGTTAGGGTAGATAGGAAGTGTACCCCTCCGCACCATCCATCCCTTCGCTCACGTTTGTGGCCGCTGGACCCACTTTGGGTTAGAGATCGCTGAAGTCTGGGGAGGCCATCCGGAGGCTTCATTGGGCCTCGACACAGGACGCTAGCTCTCCTTATTCCCCTCCGGGTAGGGAACGTAGGGGTTGGGAGGAGGCTAGTGACAGGATAGGTTAGCCGAATTAGGACGATAAAGGGGGTTAGGGGACGATTTATAGTGGGAAGGGATGAAATAAAAAAAACAAAAAAATAAGTTGGGGCTAAATTGGGTTTTGACAAATTAAGGGAGTGGGTATTGACAGTGACAGGCAAAGGCGATAGGTGGGAGGGAGACAGGTAGGTAGGTCCGAGCCGCCTTCTGCGAGTGGCAGCACCACCGCACTCCCTCCACCAACCTGCACTGCACGGCAGAGGCCGGCCAACTTCATCGGCTGGCTGTGTGTACTTCGAGGCCTGTGCCGGCCAACTTCATCGGCTGGCTGCGTTTTGCTGCAAGGCCTGTGCCGGCCGGATCGTCTGCAGCTGCTGTGCTTCAAGGCCTGTGCCGCGCAGTTCATTGCCGGCTGTGTTTGCCTGCAACGGCCTTTTCTGCAGGCTGTTTGCTTGCTCACCTTTGCCATGCTTGCCTGCCTGCCTTTGCCATTCATGCCCACTGCCCCGTTCACCAGCCCTGTTCTTGTTCTGCATTTGCCCCCCTCTTGTTCATTGCCATGTGCGCCAGGATCATCGAGCACAGTTTGCAAGCTGCAGGAACTGTCCTGTTGGCAGCTACAACACGGGCCTGCAGTGGCGGCCCGTGCGCCGGTTGACTCTTTGCCCTTTATCCTGCAGAGTCCATTGATCCTGGGCCATGGAGTAGTGTAAATTTATAAGGTTAAGGTGTTAAGTTGTGTATTGTAAATACGAGTGCGCCCCGCGCATGTCTGTCTAGCGCGGCAATTTATTTAAGTCGTCCATTGAGTGGGTTGTTTTAGTTAGTTACTCAGCCCTCAGGTTTATTATTTTGGGGACACGAATACATGAATGTCGCACTCAGGGATCCGTAGGTAAAACGTATATAGGGGAGAACTACACATGATGGCACACGATAATTTGACGACTCGGGACGAGTCTGTAAAAGGGGAGGGGGTAGTGTTACGGCTGTGGAAATTCGCATTACACCATTCAGGTCCCGTAGGTGGATTTTTTTAAGTACATGTGTAGTTAGCCCAAACCCATTGTTAGAGGGAATTAATGTGATTAATTCGGGCTGCGACACTTTGAGTTAGGCGTTTTTCTGTTCTTGCTTTATTTTCGAACACGCCACCACTTCAACAACGCCAGCACCGCCATCTCAACAACCCACCACCATCTTCGCCACTACCCCACCAATGAACGCCATCCTCCGCGGTCCACGTACGACGGTTTCCGTGCTGGAAACCGTCGAACGCGAGAAGGGAAAGAAGAAATCACCACAGCGAGGGCGCACGGGTTTTCCCGCCTGTTTTCTTCCCTGGCCCGGCGCCAGGACGGATTCTCCTCGCGCCCCGCATGGCGCGGGGAGGGGGGAACGAGAGGGAATGCCCCCTTCTCGAAGCGCCTCGAAGGAGGTTGGAGCCAAGAACGGGGCGGGGCGCCGGGGGTATAAGAGTCGGAGGCGCAGAAGGTTCTCTCTCTCTTGGTTCGGCATTCGCTTTCTCTCTTGGTGGCGCTCTCTTGGTTCGGCATTCGTTCTTTCTTGTTTTGGGCGCTCTCTGGTTTGGCATCGTTCTCTCTTGGTTTGGTCTCTCTCTGTTCGTCGGTGCTCGGTCCGTGGCGTCGAGGGGCCAGCACGGGCAGGCACGAGGCACGCCGAGAGACCTCGCCGACCACGCTCGAGCACGGAGTCACGGCCGGACGGGACCTCGTCCGAGGACGGTCCCAAGGACTCGAGAGCAAGGGAAGTCGCGACTTCCTCATTTCTTTTGGGTTCTGTGTGAACGTGTGTGTGTGGCGCCGAGTCTTAATAAGTAGAATTGTATAAGTGTTGCCGAGTGTTCGCGTTAGTCGGTGGTAGCTCTGCTGCATTGTTGCTTATCTTACATGTGATATATGTGCATTTGCCAATTGTGGCTGTAAATACTTGCTATATGTGCTCTAGGTGAGGTGTGAAATAAATGTGCTTTCTTGTTGAATTGTTCCCCCGTTTCGCTGCGTCCTTTCCTTTGTGGGTCTCCATCTTGCTTTACGTAGGGTTTGAGTGGCGCGGGACGCCCGATATAAATAGAACCGTCGAGGCCGACGATAACACCGCTCGGTTATCCCGATAGCACGGAACGGATCGCTTAAGCGGCCCGTGTCCGAAGTCGACCTGCGGCGAGGTGCGATCGCCCGGTTTACCATCCGCGTGGGTACTTAGGTAGGTCGAGTTTGGCGAACAACCCTATCCCACGCGGGTGGCCGATTGGCACGATCGTGGTGAGGCCGAAAGGCCCACCCGTGACTGGCTCCCGGCGTTAGTCGCGAGGGTCACGACAGAATTGTCCGTCCGGTGGGCGAAGCGGCCGCGATTCGAGTCACGTGGTCGTTCGCAGCCCGCGGCGCCGAATTCGCAACAATATATAAATATATATATATATATATATATATATATATATTATATATATATATAATATATTATATACAGTGGGGAGAACAAGTATTTGATACACTGCCGATTATGCAGGTTTTCCACTTACACAGAACGTAGAGGTCTGTAATTTTTATCATAGGTACACTTCAACTGTGAAAGATGGAATCCAAAACAAAAATCCTGAAATCACATTGTATGATTTTTAAATAATTAATTTGCATTTTATTGCATGGAATAAGTATTTGATACATCAGAAAAACAGAACTTAATATTTGGTACAGAAACTTTGTTTGCAATTACAGAGATCAGACGTTTCCTATAGTTCTTAACCAGGTTTGCACAGACTGCAGCAGGATTTTGGCCCACTCCTCCATACAGATCTTCTCCAGATCCTTCAGGTTTCGGGGCTGTCGCTGGCAACAACGACTTTCACTCCCTCCAAAGATTTTCTATTGGGTTCAGGTCTGGAGACTGGCTAGGCACTACCAGGACCTTGAGATGCTTCTTACTTCCTTAGTTGCCCGGATGTGTGTTTCGGGTCGTTGTCATGCTGGAAGACCCAGCCACGCCCCATCTTCAATGCTCTTGTTGAGGAAGGAAGTTGTTGGCCAAGATTCGCGATACGTGGCCCCATCCATCTCTCTCAATACGGTGCAGTCGTACTGTCCCTTTGCAGAAAAGCATCCCCAAAGAATGATGTTTCCACCTCCCATGCTTCACGGTTGGGATGGTGTTCTTGGGGTTGTACTCATCCTTCTTTTCCTCCAAACACGGCGAGTGGAGTTTAAATCAAAAAGCTCTATTTTGGGCTCATCAGACCACTGACCTTCTCCCATTCCTCCTCTGGATTATCCAGATGGTCATTGGCAAACTTCAGACGGCCTGGACATGCACTGCGTGAGCAGAGGACCTTGCGTGCGCTGCAGGATTTTAATCCATGACGGCGTAGTGTGTGTTCTTATGGTTTCTTTGATACTGTGGTCCCAGCTCTTCAGGTCATTGACCAGGTCCTGCCGTGTAGTTCTGGCTGATCCCTCACCTTTCTCATGATCATTGAGGCTCCACGAGGTGAGATCTTGCATGGAGCCCCAGACCGAGGGAGATTGACTGTTATCTTGAACTTCTTCCATTTTCTAATAATTGCGCCAACAGTTGTTGCCTTCTCACCAAGCTGCTTGCCTATTGTCCTGTAGCCCATCCCAGCCTTGTGCAAGTCTACAATTTTGTCCCTGATGTCCTTAGACAGCTCTCTGGTCTTGCCCATTGTGGAGAGGTTGGAGTCTGATTGATTGAGTGTGGACAGCTGTCTTTTATGCAGATAACGAGTTCAAACAGTGCAGTTAATACAGGTAATGAGTGGAGAATGGGGGGCTTCTTAAAGCAAAACTAACAGGTCTGTGAGAGCCGGAATTCTTCATGGTTGGTAGTGATCAAATACTTATTTCATGGCAATAAAATGCAAATTAATTATTTAAAATCATACATGTGATTTTCAGGATTTTGTTTTATTCCGTCTTTCACAGTTGAAGTGTACCTATGATAAAAATTACAGACCTCTACGTGCTTTGTAAGTGGGAAAACCTGCAAAATCGGCAGTGTATCAAATCCTTGTTCTCCCCACTGTATATATATATATATACAGTAATACTACTATATATATATATATATATATATATATATATATATATATATATATATATATATATATATATATATATATAGTATATATATATTACATATATATAGATATCTACAGTGGGGAAACAAGTATTTGATACACTGCCGATTTTGCAGGTTTTCCCACTTACAAAGCACGTAGAGGTCTGTAATTTTTATCATAGGTACACTTCAACTGTGAAAGACGGAATCTAAAACAAAAATCCTGAAAATCACATTGTATATTTTAATAATTAATTTGCATTTTATTGCATGAAATAAGTATTTGATCACCTACCAACCAGTAAGAATTCCGGCTCTCACAGACCTGTTAGTTTTGTCTTTAAGAAGCCCTCCCATTCTCCACTCATTACCTGTATTAACTGCACCTGTTTGAACTAGTTATCTGCATAAAGACAGCTGTCCACACTCAATCAATCAGACTCCAACCTCTCCACAATGGGCAAGACCAGAGAGCTGTCTAAGGACATCAGGGACAAAATTGTAGACTTGCACAAGGCTGGGATGGGCTACAGGACAATAGGCAAGCAGCTTGGTGAGAAGCAACAACTGTTGGCGCAATTATTAGTAAATGGAAGAAGTTCAAGATAACAGTAAATCTCCCTCGGTCTGGGCTCCATGCAAGATCTCACCTCGTGGAGCCTCAATGATCATGAGAAAGGTGAGGGATCAGCCCAGACTACACGGCAGGACCTGGTCAATGACCTGAAGAGAGCTGGGACCACAGTATCAAAGAAAACCATAACTAACACACTATGCCGTCATGGATTAAAATCCTGCAGCGCACGCAAGGTCCCTCTGCTCAAGCCAGCGCATGTCCAGGCCCGTCTGAAGTTTGCCAATGACCATCTGGATGATCCAGAGGAGGAATGGGAGAAGTCATGTGGTCTGATGAGACCAAAATAGAGCTTTTTGGTTTAAACTCCACTCGCCGTGTTTGGAGGAAGAAGAAGGATGAGTCACACCCCAAGAACACCATCCCAACCGTGAAGCATGGAGGTGGAAACATCATTCTTTGGGGATGCTTTTCTGCAAAGGGGACAGGACGACTGCACCGTATTGAGGGGAGGATGGATGGGCCATGTATCGCGAGATCTTGGCCAACAACCTCCTTCCCTCAACAAGAGCATTGAGATGGGGCGTGGCTGGGTCTTCCAGCATGACAACGACCCGAAACACACAGCCAGGGCAACTAAGGAGTGGCTCCGTAAGAGCATCTCAAGGTCCTGGAGTGGCCTAGCCAGTCTCCAGACCTGAACCCAATAGAAAATCTTTGGAGGGAGCTGAAAGTCTGTGTTGCCCAGCACAGCCCGAACCTGAAGGATCTGGAGAAGATCTGTATGGAGGAGTGGGCCAAAATCCCTGCTGCAGTCTGTGCAAACCTGGTTAAGAACTACAGGAAACGTCTGATCTCTGTAATTGCAAACAAAGGTTTCTGTACCAAATATTAAGTTCTGTTTTTCTGATGTATCAAGTACTTATTTCATGCAATAAAATGCAAATTAATTATTTAAAATCATACAATGTGATTTTCAGGATTTTTGTTTTAGATTCCGTCTTTCACAGTTGAGTGTACTATGATAAAAATTACAGACCTCTACGTGCTTTGTAAGTGGGAAAACCTGCAAAATCGGCAGTGTATCAAATTCTTGTTCTCCCCACTGTATATATATATATAGATACTATATATATATATTATATATATAAATATATATATATATATATAATATATATATATATATTATATATATATGCAGCAACATAACATACATACAGTACGTGTGTGTCCCCAATGGTAATCAAACCAGGAATAAAATTTGGGGTCTGCTAACTTCCTCTCTGTAGGATAGGTTCACTTTACAAAATATCCATTATGAAGATCCATTGAGCAACCATGGCCGAATTCCCTGCCATTGATTATTGGAACGCAATATCAAAATAATGCCTGCTATTTTATTTCTTAATATGTTTGAATTACTTTCAAAAATCATGAGTCTACAGCCACTTGTGTTGATTATAGAATGTACAATAATCTCTTCTACCACATACATAAACAACTGTGTACCACTCATTTACGAAAAGGTGATAGGTTTTAATAAGATAATTCCTCCTAAGATAATTTAAACTGAAAAATATTGCCCAATATATGGTGTTCTTTCAAAACACTTGTGCATTACGTTTTTCTCATGTGCATTCCATGTAAAATTCTTAATCATAACATGTTTTCTTTATTGCCTTCTATCTGAGTTTTAACAAAAGCATAAATAAAAAGTCCCAACTAAAACATGCCATTCATCCTGATTTGATGCAAGCTAAATCTCTCTGAACTAGTGTTAGAATGAGGCCAAGAGCCAGCTATTTCCAACGGAGCATTGAGGCCTGCCACAAGGCATGACATAAGCACCGTTGTCAGGTGTCAGCCTGGTGCAGCAGTCCCTGCCACCACCTCGTTCCGTGCAATCTACATCTGCAAGGCGACGCTGTCAGTGCTGTCAGCTGTGCTTAGGCTGTATGCTCAAGAAAAAAACACGGAGCTCTTTGACCGCCCCCAGAGCACAACCACCGCCCTCCGCCGAATCGGCCTACATGTCAGTACTGTGTTCTTGGTTGGCAAACACAATTCCACGAAGCATTTACATCTGGATTAAAATGGACAGCGTGACAGTACCAATTTATTTCTTCCTGGAGAAAGATAAATGATGTATAATTTCACCGTTCTTACTTTATACTTAAGGCAAGATTTATTGACATTGATAAGTGTCGGGTTTTGATTTTTGGAACCACAATTTTTTAGTTTTACTCCATTCTGTTTGCAATTATGAAGGGAGTACTCAAAATGTTCTCCTCGTGTTGGGACCCTCTTAGAGAGGAAAATCAGAAAGCTTACCATCCATTTACATCAGCATATGAATAGGTCATTGTTTAGGACATACTGTCACATTTTATACAATCCTGTAAAAAAAAAGTAATTCTGTTAATAACAAAAAACAAAAACCAAAGGAGATTTGCACATTTCTCTGTTTAAGTCCACCAAATGAAGTGTGAGTCTGAGTGGGAAGATCAGACTGCTTACCAGTTCTAATTGCAGAAGCATAACAATAGTTGCAAAACGTGGATGGATACACAAAGCAAGTATCTGGTGGTTACTTACACAGCTGATGATTGAGATATTGATGGAGCTCGATATAAAGGAAACTCCCTCATTTATGCTGATCTGCAGATAAACTGTACTATTTGGACATAAAGGAAGAGGGACAACATAAAAAGATATTACAGATTAATTTAGACATTAAGACCTAAAAAAAAATTCAATTTTTCAAACTATCCTACATTTGTGTTATGACCCCAAATTAATTCCCCTCCATGTTGCATCAGTGTGTGGCGTATTGTTGAGAGAGATTACATTTTGTCGGGTGGAAAAACCATAAATCAACACAATTTTGGCTTGTGCTCGGGGCAAGCTGGCTGTTAGAGATGTTGCTTAACTCACGTGCCAATTTCATTTATAACGGGTCCCGGGCACAGCAGATAGTTGTCGTTGATGATTCGAGGAACAACCACTGCAAACACATTGCAAATGAAAATGCCCAAGTGCTTCAGATATCCAAAGGGATTCATTAAATAAGCAGGCAAACTTGTAACTTTCATTTTAACCATAAAAATGTGGAATTCTTACCCACCATGGTAGGAGCGGTTGAAGCTGAAGCTACAACGGATAGCTTTAGCCACATTTTCACCACGTTTGAAGCCATTTCCCCAAACAGTGGCTTCAAACTTCTCTGGAACCATGCAAAAAAACAGCCAGATGGAACACAGGGGGACTTCGTGCTGGGATGTACTCAACATAACATTTGTAATCCAATATTATACTTTCCAGGAAATAATCCTCAGTTGAAGTCAAGGAAAAAGTGAAACCTGTATTCTGTTTTCAATTGCAATTCACAGGATAACATCCATTAGCATCTGGGATGCTTTGTCTTTGATTGATGTATTTTTGCCTTTGAATAGCGAGATTGGAATTTGTCAAAACTCAAAGCTGCCCAAAATCTATTTCCTGCACTGGATTAAGCTAATGGTTTGAAAACTGACTTCAACCCAGCCAACCAAAGCCTTAGTCAGGAAATGGTGAGTAAGTGGGCCACACACATACGTATAAGAGGTCCCGGGTCACCAACAAACCTAACATGACCATAGCCACACGTTTCTCCCCTTACGGCATGAGGCCCTCAGCTGGAAATGAAGACGGACAGTGGCTCTGTCGACTTTAGACACTAATTTGTGGGTAGAGGACACAGACATTCCGCCTCGTATTGTAATCAGGTCCATTGCCCTTGAACCCTCATTTGAATCGTCCAATAGCAGCACCCGTTTGAGTTGCGACCGGCGAGCTGTGAAATGGCTACATTTATTCATGTCGCAGTGAAAAGCGATAGCTACCGACAGAACATTATCACGCATTTCCATCCCCACACACCCCTCCGATGTTTCAGCGTGACCGATCGACTGTGTTAATTTAACCCTTTTAGCATAGAGTGCCCCTTACAATTTCAGTGAGATATCCAATAACTGCATGAAACGACTTCACCCAAGAAGTTGTCTTTCATCAATTGGCACATGAATCAATAGGGAAAAGAGCTTTATAGAAGAGCTCTGAAAAATACTTTTACACTTTCATCAAAAATCATAAAATCAATATGTATATGAATGAAAAAGGTACAACAAAGTTTTTTTTACTGAAACATTTTAGAGTTTTGGCCATTAGATGAAAGCAGGTACTGTAATACCTCATCTCCATGAACAGATTTGAACCATTCAACACACACCCTAATCTTGATGGTCCCGACCCGATTTGTGTCTCCTTCGTGCCCAAGGTGACATCACGTTGTTTCTGTCGTCAAGGTGTATGCAGGAGCCGTACATTTGACGCGATAATACGAATTTCCCTTGAGCGTGGTAATGGCAGACAAAGTGGATCACATTATTTTAATCCTTTGGTGCTTATTTACCTTTTGTAGTTGAATTTGTGGACAGAGTGGATGATGAAGAACGAGTAATATGAACGTGGAAAATAATTATTTGCATTGTCACCCCTTATGAATTGAAAACCGAAACTTTTATATCTGGAGAAGGCTGTCACATTTTACCACGACAAAAGTTTTTTTGTTTTTTTTAAACACTGCCATGTTTTATCCTTGCACATACCATCAGAGTGGAGCAAAATGAAGGACAGAATGCAAGTTCGATGGATTCAAAACATATGATGACCATTATAATTATTTTCTGTACAATGTCAAGGTTCGTGGAGGAGGAGAACACAGAACGGATCAGGATGTAACAGAACAAAAATAACAATAGAAAGAGGGGGGTTGTGGGGGCTGCACCAACAGCATGGTTGAAGGACAAAATGGACAGATGCTTAGAGGGATAAGGGACATGGGGAAGAATGATGGCAAGAGCAGGACAGGGAGTGAACAAGATGGATACAGTCACAATGTCTTGATCACAGAAGTGGAAGGAAAAACTGGAAAATCTGAAAGAAGTGTGTTTGGGATGGGTTAATCGAGGTAGGAAGGATCATGGTTTTTGCATGGGGGATGATGTGAAATGGTGGTGAACAGCTGTTTTGAAGCCCTGGAGGGAAGAAGGGGATTGAGGATGGTGAGGAAGTTGATTCCACAAGTGGGGGGGGGGAAGGAGCAAATGAATGGAGGTGAGTAGTGAGTTTGGATTTTGGTAGTGTTAATTTTTTGTATACACAGTCGAGGCTCATGGAAGACCTAGAACGCTGAATGGATCAGGGTGAAACAGAGAAAAAGGAACAACAGGAGAAGGGGGAAATGCCAACAGCATGGTTGAGGGACAATATGGAGGTAGACTTCAATAAATAATGGGTGTGGGGTAAAATGAGGGTGAGGGTAGGATGCATGGGGTGGACAGGGTGGATACAAAAGGAAACTCTTATGAAGGAAAAACTGTAAATTTGAAAGGAGGATGGCTTGATGGTGAAAATATTATGGTTTTGGATTGGGGATGATCTGAGATGGTGATGAACAGTTGTATTGAAGACTTGGAGGGAAGAATGACATTAAATAGAATGTAGAAGATGGTTCCACAGGAGGGAAGAAAAAGAGGAACAAATGAGAGATGAGCAGTGACTTAATTTTTTGAGTTTCACGAGAAGGGGGTTGATGGTGGACCATGTGCGCCCTAGAGATACCTAGCGGCGAGGTGGGTGTGGGGGGGGGGGGCGAATGGAAGAACAGAGGCTGCAAGACTAGAAATGAGACAGGAGAAGAGACCACCAACTTGTCTGCGATTGATAGGTTCATAGACTCAGCTTCACCACGGGAGATTGCAATGATCTCGAAGGCCTTGGTTTCTATGCTGTCAACCTGAGCAAGGTGTGAAGCAAGGGCACCAGACCAGATAGGAGAGCAGTACTCAATCAAGCTGCGGATGAAGACCTTTTATATCTGCAGAATGCTGTCAATGGCATGACGCATCCATCCATCCATTGGGACCATACTCTGTGCAGAGCATGCGTTTGCTGCCTAAGCAGTCTCCTTGGCTATTGGGTACAATCCTGGACAGGTCACCTCTCCGACACAGGATACCAGCAAGCTGGCACTCATTTTGCCAACTTCGGAAGGATGACAGGCAGAGTCAACCCCACTTGGTATTCAACAATTCAACAGCCGAGTGGATTTGAACTCAGGATCCTAGGATCCCAAGCCCACCACCCTAACCATTAAGCCAACACCAGGCATAAATGACGCATAGCACTGATATTATGTTAATTGTATGCCGTATGGCACTGTTATCAGTGGTGACATCATGCGTTTTGGTGCCGGCTCTGCAAGGCATGAAAGCGAAAACTGGGCCGGATTGTCGTGATCACCTCTAGTTTGAGCCCAAATTACGGTGAATGGGGATACAACTGGGGCTTGTCATGAATGGCTCAAACCACCGAATGGAGATGACTTATAAATACACTTCCTCCCTTACGGAGGTTGGAGGGAGTGATTGAAATGGGAGGGGTGTCATTCATTTTTCTGCAATGTGTCGCATTCCTAGTAGATGTAACAATCATATTGAAAAGGTTTTATGAAGGGGTACTCACGCCCAACACACACAGAAGATGGGTCCACAGACAAGATTTCAGTGCAAGACTTCTTTAGGATCTGACAGAAACAAAATAGCAAGCTTCTCATTGTCTTGGCACAATAGCTGCATATGCTTACAATATCGAAAATGTTATGTGAAGTGTCATAATGATTGAAAACAACTTAATTATAATCACATAATGATTAATAATCACATTATTAATTTTCCACAAAAGCTGCCAGAGTTCCCTTTTCGCATGATAGCAGTTTCTGCCATTGCAAGTTACTTGTTTGTGCAAGACGAGCAAAAAGCATAATCTGTTTTGTGCAAGATCTCCACAAATGTTATCAACATGGTTAGGCAAGCTTGGCAGTTATCCACCATGCCTAAAACTAAGGGTTTATGAGAATGCTCAATTAACAATTAACGTAGGTGCACAGGAATAGACACTTTCCCTCAACAATGAAGAACCACTATCAGTACAATAAACGTACGGAGTCTATGATGTCCCGCAGAGCTTTGAAACCACCAGCCACAGGAAACACGTAATCCTGACCATCAGCAATTCCTGCCAACTGTATGGTTTCAGGAGAACAACAAGATCAGTCAATTTTTTTACAGATTTCTGCACAGTTATAATAGCCGGTTACCCACGCAGCGGGAGATGGGGCTTTGCAATCATTTCCGTGTCTGTGTTTCTGTCTGGACCGTAACTTTTTTTATACAATTTGAGCTTTTGGCATCAATTTTGAATAAAGATTTATATTGAAAATATGGAGAAGACAAATTAATAATTTGGTCAAAAGGTCAGTGTCACATAAAATCGTTAATTTTCATCCAATTGACCTAAAATTTTAAGAATTTGCATGTTGGGTCGGTGAATTGGTTCATCAATCAAAAGCTAGAAGCCAATTTTCTTTTTTTTTTTAAACGTCAAAAGGTCAGAGGTCAAGGTTGCATAAAATCATCAATTTTCATCTGATTGACCTGAAATTTGAATAAAATTTGCACATTGAATTGGTTATTTCATTGAATCTGCATTGGTTAACCAAAAATCAGAACAATCGATTTTGCCATTTTGACATGTCAACAATTTTCAATGACAACAGGCTTGTCTGCATTGCGCGCAGCTTGAGATACGCAGCCGGCGGTTTATTAACACTTCCATATGTATTTATTTTGTATTTTTTTTTAGCTGCTTTCGTCATGTTTAGCATGTAGAAGAGGAAGAAGTCCGAATAGAAAGTGGACGCGGATGGACTTTCCATTATCAGATGCTTTCCAGTTAATGTTTATATTGAGTTAAAATTGCTGTTATAGTTGTGCTGCGTGCCAAAGAGTGCCAATCATGTGAAGCTGTAGTCAAAAGCGAAGAACATGTAATGTTAGGCTTGCTATTCTATTTTCTGTTCCCAATGGTTTATCATGAATATTTCATGCTTTTTCAGAAGTTAGACATTTGGCCTAACACACTCGATAAATTGCAGATTATTTTTTGTTTTTCTTTTTACACTCAATCATTCAGTGTAAACAATTTTCAACAAATACATGTCAATGGTGCTTGGAAGACAAATAATCTCACTGTAACTTAAACAAATATATAAATAAAACAAATGTATTTAAACATGAATAGAAAATTTTTGATGTATTTGACATTTCCTCACCTGGGCATAATCAAAGTCTTTGACACCAACAGCATATACAGAGGCTCCGCATTCGCGTGCAGCGTCCGCCTGCAAGAAAAGGAAGATGGACAGAGAGGGCAAAAGAGGACGAGAGATGGGAAGGAATTTTTACAATATAGCCAGCAATCAAAAGTTGTTCCCTTTTATGACATCTCAGATTTACCATTGTTCTGCATTTAGCACAACTTTGAAATCACTCCATTTCATCTCAATAAAAATAATGCAATACATAATTAAGTAAACATGCATATGAAGACAAATTACAATGGAGACACACACACACACACACACACACACACACACACACACACACAAACACACCAAACCAAAGTATGTGGACACTTTTGCTCGTCCAACATCTTATTCCATAATCATGGGCATTAATGTGGAGTTGCCACCCCCCCCCCCCCCTTTGCTGCTGTAACAGCCTCCACTTCTTCTGGGAAGGCTTTCCACTAGATGTTGGAACATTGCTGCATGGACTTGCTAAGCCTGGTGTTGGCTTAGTGGTTAGGGTGGCGGCTTGGGATCCTCAGGTCCTGAGTTCAAGCCCTGATGGCCACTGAATTAATACACCAGGGGGTTTACTGAGCCTGTCATCCTTCCAAGGTTGGCCAAATGAGTACCAGTGTGTACTAGTAGAAGGGCACTGCATCAGCTACACAGTCACGCTTCCAAGAAAAGATAGCTACCCCGGCAGCTAAGCTGCCATACGCAAGAAGAAGAAGTAGGGATTTGCTTCCATTCAGCCACAGGAGCATTAGTGAGGTTGGGCACTGATGTTGGGCGATTAGGTATGGCTCGCAGTCGGCATTCCAAATCATCCCAAAGGTGTTCGATGGGGTTGAGGTCAGGGCTCTGTGCAGGCCGGTCAAGTTCTTCCACACCGATCTCGACAAACCATTTCTGTATGGACCTCGCTTTGTGCATGGAGGAATTGTCATACTGAAACAGGAAAGGGCCTTCCCCAAACTGTTGCCACAAAGTTGGAAGCACAGAATCGTCCAGAATGTCAATGTATGCTGTAGCGTTAAAATTTCCCTTCATTGGAACTAAGGAGCCGAGCCCTAACCATGGAAAACAGCCCCAGACAATTATTCCTCCTCCACCAAACTTTACAGTTGGCACTATGCATTCGGGCAGGCAGCTTTCTCCTGGCATCCGCCAAAACTAGATTCGTCCGTCGGACTACCAGATGATGAAGCGTAATTCATCACTCCAGAGAACGTGTTTCCACTGCTCCAGAGTCTAATGGCAGTGAGCTTCACA
This sequence comes from Eptatretus atami, assembly GCA_035128595.1. Taxonomy (NCBI): domain Eukaryota; kingdom Metazoa; phylum Chordata; class Myxini; order Myxiniformes; family Myxinidae; genus Eptatretus; species Eptatretus atami. The sequence goes on from CM068957.1 coordinate 142,490,796, forward strand.
CCACTCCAGCTGACGCTTGGCATTGTGCATGGTGATCTTAGGTTTGTGTGCGGCTGTTTGGCCATGGAAAACCATTTCATGAAGCTCTGAGGAACAGTGCTTGTGCTAACGTTGCTTCCAGAGTCAGTTTGGAACTCGGTAGTGAGTGTTGCAACCGATGACAGATGATTTTTCCGCGCTACGCGCTTCAGCACTCGGCGGTCACGTTCTGTGAGGTTGTGTGGCCTACCACTTCATGGCTGAGCTGTTGTTGCTCCTTGGCATTTCCACTTCACAATAACAGCACTTATGGTTGACCAGGGCGAGATCTAGAAGGGCAGAAATTTGATGAGCTGACTTGTTGGAAAGGTGGCATCCGATGACGGTGCCACGATGAAAGTCACTGAGCTCTTCAGTACGGCCCATTCTACTGACAATGTTTGTGTGTGTGCTTGATTTTTATACACCTGTCAGCAACGGGTGAGGCTGAAATAGCCGAATCCACTAATTAGAAGGGTTCTGCATACTTTTGGCCATATCGGGTATGATATATATTACATATATTATATATATATATACACACACACACACACACACTCTCGAACCCTCTAACTTGACGAGGCCGCAGGCACAAATTGAGTACCATCACAGTGCTTGCTGCATGACCTCCCAGCGATATACAGTATATATATATAATATATATATATATATATATTATATATAATATATATATATATATATATATATCATAGACTCCTATAGAGAAGGACTGGAACCTCACGATCTCGGGGTTTGTAACTTGAGTCTGAAGGAAATAAATGACTTCTAGAAGAGCGAGAGACATGATCTCGGGATCCATATAGGGGTATTTGTGGACGGCGAGTTCAATAGTGTCATTTTCAACACCACCTGAGGTCATCTTCAAGGTCAAAAGGTCATATTTCATGGTAAAATTACTGAATTTTGGTATTTTTTGCCCTTTTTGTGTCTAACTCATAGAGGAAAACTTTTGTAAAAGTCTATGACAAAACATGACATTGTGCACCTACTGCACCTACTTGCTGATTTCTATCATCGTTAACTAATGTATGTTTTGTTTGTTTCTCTTTCAGAAACTGTCCAGCTGGTGATCTCACAGGATCTTTGTGTATTCCTGCTTTGGTGACAATAATGCCACGTCGTTGCAGCTGCTTTGGTTGAGAGGAAACTTATGATGGACGCCTTATGTATAAGGTCATATCCTTCCCAAAAGACCCTGAGGAGAGGAGAGATGGATATTGGCAATGCCAAATGAGAAAGGAAAGCTTGAGGTGCTTAAAGGAGATATATATTTGTAGACACAATTTCAATTGTGATTGGGTGTCAGTTAGGGGTGGCAAACGACCCAAAGAACCCCCTCAATTTTCCTGGAGTACCGAAATCAGCTTTGAAGCAGGTGACCTCAGCCCCACGCCCAACCATCATCTTCTCCATCAGAATCAAGAGCTAAGAAGATGCAGGCAGCTGATGAGGCTGCAGACAATATTCCAAGATTTCGACCACTGCTGGCTAAATACAGCAGGTCAGGTCAGGTCAGATCTGTGACCTGCTACAGTACCATGTAAACCTGTTACTAACCTGTTCCATGGTCGAGTGTCGGCGACTAACCCTAACCCGTCTCCCCACCAGGTTTTCTGGTGAGGAGGGGTTTGGATATGGACACCAGCAGGATTAAAACAAAACCTGTCAAAGGGGCGGAGGAGCTCCTGTGAGCCAACGGCCATCCATATCTAGTGCCCAACTGTGTCTGCGGACGTCCTCTGTAGTTGCGTTACTTTTTTATTAGGAGGTGGGTGGCAGGATTTGCACTCCGGCCACTGTAAAACCCTTCATTCCGCAAAACACACAAACGCAAAAAATCTGAAAACCCACTCGTGGAGTACCTCCTGTGCAGCTTCCCTTCGCAGGGCAGCTCACCGGCATGACGGGATTGGGGCAATGCCTTCGGGACATTCAATCTTTGATGAAAGGAGGGAAACCACAGGTAACCTCCCTGGGTCAGATTCGACGAGCGGGGAGTGTGTCGGAGTGGTGCTGAGGGTGTCGTCCACCAGACGGCGGTCTCCTTGGGTTAACCTGAGGCGGTCCCTTCGGGTGGGTGCCTGGAATGTCCTATCCCTAAGAGAGGATGATCACCTGTCTCTGTTATCATCTGAGCTCAAGCGTTTGGACATCGGTTATTGCAGCACTCTCTGAGGTTCGGAGACCGGATTGCGGCGAGATAATGGTGGGTGGTTACACCTACTATTGGGTCTGGTCGCTCTGATGGTTACCATACTCAAGGAGTTGCTGTAGCTGTGTCCAATAAGCTGACCGCAATGATAATTGAGGTAACCACCAGTCAACGAGGCGTATGAGATTAAGGATTCGTCACTCCTTAGGTTTCATTTCCCTGGTCTCTGTCTATGCTCCGACTGAGGCGAGTTGACCTCACCGTGAAGGACACATTCTACGCCACGCTCGAGTCTGTGGTTGATCAAGTGCCCAGACGAGATACACTTCTAGTCTTTGGGGATTTCAATGCATCGACTGGAAACTGATAGGGATGGTTATGAGATGTGTGTTGGTCCCCATGGGTCAGAACTATGAACCAGAATCAGCCACTAAGTTCCTTGATTTGCAAAAGTCATGGACTTACGGTGGCTGGTTCATGGTTTTCAGCGCCCACAAGCTCATCTCTGGACTGGTATTCCAACGCTGGCGGTGTGGCAAGGAGATTGACCATGTCCTCGTTGACGGTCGCTGGAGGATGATCCAGAACTGCAGGTCTAACGGAGTGCTCAGTTCCGTCAATACTGACCACCGAGCTTGTTGTAGCAACTCTAAAGCTGCACCTTAAATCCTGGAGAATGGTACCATCCCAGCCTAGGCTGGATGTTTGGCAAGCTCAAGGATGAGAGAGTAGCTGAGGAGTTTTGCGAACAGGCTGATGACATTTTTGGGTGTTCTGGGTGCTTTGGGGGGTCTGAAGAGTTATGGATTACCTTCAAAAAGACCACCTTCTTGATGTTGCCGGTGGATGTCTTGGAAACTCACCGCAGGGCAAAGAAGAATTTTGTCTCTCAAGGGACACTGGATACACATTGACCAGAGTCGCAGGGCCAGGCTGAATGGCAGAGCTGAGCTTGTAGGGAGCTGAGGCATAAAAACTGTACGTGCACTAAAGGTGGACAAGGAGGCCTATGTGCGAGGAATCTGTGAGGGGGTAGAGCATCACCTGTGGACAGGTGATTCTCATCCCGCTTAGGGCCCTGTCACACCTTGACTAACCAGCAATGGGCAACGTATAAAAATGTATGTAAACGTTGCGCGTACGCTGAAATTTTGATGTTTTTTTTTAAGTTTTGGGCGTTTCATAACGTGTTGGTCGGATGCATAACATATTAGTAACGGGCACCAGAACGTTTCGTTGTGTTATTGATAACGGTTTACCAACGAATGCTTAGCCTGTTGTCGGCGTTCACAACCTATGCCCAACGATAGTTTAACTTACGCATAGCGGCTAAACGTATCGCCGGCGAACTCGTGGCGTAGCCTGTTAAAAACCTGCCGCACGCCGATTTAAATCATAACGCCTGAGAATTTTAAGTGTCAACATCGCAAGTCACACCTTGACGATTTTGCCAGCGTATGCTGGCCTATGAAAAATGTGTCTAAAACGCCAGGCGCACGTCAAATACGCGTATAGTAAGTTGTGTATACGTTAAGAGTAGGGCTGGAAACAATGTAAGTACACTGTCATATTACGTGTACATGTAATACGTCGTGAAATTTCAAGCATGCTGAAAATTTTTACGACGTACTCGGCGTATGGCTAACCACGTTCCGCATGCGTTGTCATATGTTCCTGGCACGCTCCGTGATCGTTTACACACGACGGACACACATTACTTGTAGGTTACTCATAAGTCGAAACACGTCAAGGTAATATTAACATACCCGCATCCTAATTTTCAACCAATGGGTAACGTCCTTTTAACCTATGAGTAGCGTGCTCTGAACCTATGTTTAACGTGCTTTGAAACCTATGAGTAACGTGCATTGAACCTATTTGTAACTTGGGCCTAAACCAATGACTAGCGTGCTATGAACCTATGAGTAACGTGCGTTTAACCTATTGTAGCATGCTTTGAACCTAAGTATAACGTGCTTCTAACCTTTGAGTAACATGCTATGAACCTATTTGTAATGTATCTAAAACGCACATTGTCGTATGTAGACGAATTAGATTGACGTCTTCCGGACGACCACAGCACTTACTGAACGTGTTTCTAACTTACATCTACCGTTAATGGCGTATTGGCAGCATTAAGGGGAATTGGTATATACAAATGGACTTCACAAGAGGAACCCATCATTGTTCCAGACTCCATGTTGAGTAGACGTCAATTGCCAATAGTATCAGTAGTAGTAATACTATTAGCAGTAGTTGGTGTGCGTGACAGTAGTAATAGTAGTAGTAGTTGTTTATATTGGCATTGGTCTAGTAGTATGTCTATGTCAGTCAGCAGTAGTAGTGTAGTAGTAGTAGTAGTAGTAGTATGTAGTATGTGTATGTAGTAGTAGTTAGTAGTAGTATGTTAGTAGTATGTTAGTATAGTCAGTAGTATAGAGTAGTAGTAGTTGTAGTAGTAGTATTGGTAGTAGTAGTAGGTCCATGTCAGTAGTAGTAGGTGAGCGTGATGGGGAGGGTGTGGGTGATGATGGTATCCTCGTTGCGTCCACGAATAGGAGACTACTTTGCACCATTGTTCGATGTTCTTTTCGACTAATTTTTTTTCCTCATTCCCACGATGAAATATTTCTGATTTACTTTTTAAAGGTATTTAAAAACGACTTTGACAAATGCATAATGTACTATTAATGAACACAGAACGCTTCGATAACTTATACATAAAGTTATATCCAACGATTGTTTTTTCATGTTTTTAGTCGTCCACAACCTATGCCCAACGATAGTCTAGCGTATGCATAGCGTAATAATTCCCAAGCACGTTATTCATAGTTATAAATAAGTCACGGGTACCCTAAACATTACTTTGATGTGTTTCGACGTGTGCGGAACTTTCAAGTAGCGTGTGCGAAGTGTGAACAACGTTCGTTGTAGCGTGCTTACAAAAACGTATTCATAGGTTAGAAATAAGTTTCGGGTACGCGAATGTTACCTCTACGTGTTCGACTTATGAGTAACATACAGTTAACGTGTGTCAACGATCGCATAACGTGCTAACAACTTATGGCCAGCGTAGCGGAACGGTTGAGCCAAACGCAGAGTACGTCGTAAAATTCAAGCATGCAAAATTTTTTTGGACAACCAAAAAGTACAACGTTTTAAACCAGCGTAATACGACCATATGGTAGTGTTTTCAGCGTGCCACCTAAACGTACACAAAAACGTACCCATAACGTATTCGACGTGTGCCAGCGTTTTAGACAAATTTTCATAAATCGGCATTACGCTTGCGCTAAATCGTCAAAGTGTGACAGCCCCTTTACAGGGGAATTCGCGCATTGCGTTCATCCAAGCCCATCCCTCGGAGCACTGCAGTTAGAGCAGAGAGTGGTAGCTCTTAACAGAGGAGTCTGAAGTGAAGGCCCGCTGGGCCGGTTACTTTGAGCAGTTGTACCAGGCTGATCCACCAGCTGTCGAGTTGGACGTCAATGGTGTTACAATCCCTGTTGCTGACCCTCCAATCAATTGTGGTCCACCTTCGCTTGTGGAAACACGGGCTGCGGTGAACCGGTTGAAACAGGGTAAAGCTCCAGGGATCTGTGGCATCCATGCTGAACTTCTCAAGGCTGGTGGAAATGCTGCACTCGTGTCGTTGCATGCAGTTTTGTGCTCTGCTGGAACACAGGCATCATCCCAACTGATTGGAAGAGGGGCCTTGTTGTCCCTCTCTGGAAAGGGAAGGGTGATCGCCAAGACTGCAACAACTACCGAGGGGTGACGCTGCTCTCAGTGCCGGGCAAGGTCTTTGCTCGGATAATTCTTGATAGGGTTCGCCACCATCTGCTTGAGCACCAGCGTCCAGAGCAGTCAGGCTTTACACCAAAGAGGTCAACGATTGACCGTATCCTTGCTCTTCGAGTCCTCACCGAACGCAGACGAGAGTTTCGGCAGGGGCTGCTTGCAGCCTATGTGATCTCTGTAAAGCGTTCGATTCAGTGAATCGGGATGCCCTCTGGAGGATTCTTGGTCTTCGTGGGGTGCCACCAAAACTGATCGATCTGATGTCTGAACTCTACTCTGGTACTGAGAGTGCTGTGAAGTGTGGTGTACCATCTCTGACTTATTTCCAGTTGTTACTGGAGTTTGTCAGGGGTGTGTACTGGCCCCCACACTTTTCAGCACTTGTATGGACTGGATTTTAGGGAGGATGTCGGAAAGATCAAGCTGCGGTGCATCGTTTGGGAATGTCAAGATCTCGGACCTTGATTTCGCAGATGATGCAGTAATCTTTGCGAGACTTTAGATATCCTTTTGGGCCCTCGAGGTGCTGAATGAGGAGTCGGAGCCGCTGGGATTACGGGTTTATTGGGTCAAAACTAAGATCCAGGCTTTCAATGACATCTTTGGATGCTGCTGTCCTGTCTGTGTCTGTTTGTGTGAGGATGTTGAGTCGTGGAGAGATTCACTTACTCTTGGCAGTGATATTCATGTCTCTGCTGGCTGTGAGTCAGAGGTCAATAGACGTCTGGGTCGGGCCTGGGGAGTCATGGATTCACTGGATCATGGGTGTGGCGCTTGCCGGTACCTGTGCGCGGAAGGACGAAAGTCCGAGTTCTTCAGTCCTTGGTGCTTCCAGTCTTGCTCTATGGATGCGAGACTTGACTCTGACCAAGGATCTGAGACGGAGACTTAATTCCTTTGGTACCAGGTCTCTTCGGAGAATCCTTGGCTATCGCTGGTCAGCTTTTGTGTCCACGAAGCGGCGCCTCCCGTCCGCGTCCTTTGCGCCTCGACCCGGACCAACGCGCACAACACACACGACTTGGCGCGCCCAAGGAGAAGGCACCACCTCGACGACGACGAAACCGCCAATGCACACGAAGAAGACCACCAGTGAACCACCACGAAGATGACCACCAACCCGAAGACGGACAAAAAGCCCCAAAAGCCCCCAACTGGTGTCCTGCGCGCCCTTATATCCTCAGTTCCAACGCCTCGCTCCTCCGCGTTTATCGCTCAGCTCCCCTTCCAGCTCCTGCGGAAGCTTCCAGAAAATGGGCGTGCCCTCTCGCCCCCCTCCCCGCGCGCCTCGCGGGGGCCGAGAGAATCATTCTTGGCACAGGTCCAGGGAGATTCATTCCCAAAATGAGGCCCCTCCTTCACATGACCTTTGACCTCTGGCTGGAATCGCACTTCCCCCACACCAAAGCGCGGGAAAACAGGCCGGAAAATCCGCGCGCCACCGATAGAGAGTTGTGGTTTGGTTTGTGGAGAAGGGGATCGGCAGTTGGCGTAGCGGGGAAGGTGGTTAGGTGAATGGGCGTAATTGTGGTTGGCGTTTGTTGTGAAGCGGTTGATGAGAGTGATGTTGGTGGTTGCGTCCAAAATAACGATAGTAAAGAAAAAACGGCTATCTCAAAGGATCACAGCCCTTGACACGAATAATTCCCAATTAAACAACGGTGGGGAAATCTAAACTGAACACAGACTTATCGATCTAACTGAACTACGGAGACCTTTATGGTGTCTGCGAATTTCCACAGCCGTAACAATATATACAGTTAAGCCCAAAATTATTTCATACCTTTACCAAATTTGGATATTTTTAATCGTGTTATTTGAGGAATGAGTTTCTTCTGGCTTAAGTTACATAAGAATGTGACAAAACAGCTGAAAGAATCACTGCAAGAGACATTTCAAGAAATACATGTTTCGGGGTATTTTATTGAATAGATTTACAAAAAAATGTAATGTCCAGAATTATTCATACCTTGTTTAGATCAGTTCAAAGTCACATTCAGTAATCAATGGAAAAGCCTCTGTTTGTGATTACAGCCTCCAAACGGTTTTTTATACTTGCTCACAAGGTTTTGCATGTCTCTACAGGGATTTTGGCCCACTCCTTCTTCGCGAAGGTCCTTCAGGTCTTTGAGGTTGGAAGGCTTCCTTGCAATCACTCTGGTCTTGAGCTCCCTCCACAGATTCTCGATTGGGTTGAGGTCCGGACTTTGGCTTGCCACTCTCGAACGTCTACATCATTATCCCGGAACCATTTCGTGACTGACTTGGCGGTGTCGGGTGTGTTTGGATCGTTGTCCTGCTGATACGTCCAAATGCTCCCCGTGTGAAGTTTCTCTTGCGGACTGTTTGATGTTTTCCTCAAGGATCTTGATGTACTGCTCCTTTTCATGATGCCATCCACTTGTCGAGATTGCCGGCCCACTGGCTGAGAAACATCCCCAAAGCATTATGCTCCCGCCTCCATGCTTGACGGTCGGGACTGTTTCTTAGGGTTGTATGCTTCACCTTTCTTTCACCAAACAAAAGCACATTTCTCTGTGGCCGAAAAGTTCCATTTTCGTCTCATCCGACCACAGAACTGAGACCAAAAGCTTGGATATTTGTCCAGGTGAGCTTTTGCAAAGGCTAGATGAGCCTTTCTGTGCCTGGGATGGAGGAGTGGTCTTTCTTGGTCGGCGTCCATGGAGACCCCCCTGTGCAACATCCGCTGGAGTGTCTGCCTTTGATATCTTGGTCCCAGACTCGCCAAGGTTGTTCAGGAGAGCCTTAATAGCGATCCGTGGATTGTTGTTGGCCTCTCGCCATACTTTTCTTGCCAGACGAGGGAGACACTTTGGCTTCTGACCATGTCCTTCAATGTTTTTTACTGTGTGAACTCCTTGTACCTTCCATAATTATGCTTTGTATGGTGGCAACTGGCACTGGGAACTGCTTCGAAATAGCTTTGTAGCCTTTCCCCTCCGTGTGAGCATTCATAATGCACAACCAAAGTCTTCACTGACTTCTTTCTTCTTCGCTATGCTGATAATGACCTGAGAATGATTGCATCAGCTCCCCTTAATTTATAGTCTAAAAGCAGAGTGTTGTTCTATAGCATTCCTCACTGTACATTCAATTAGACCACATTTGTAATGCATTCAGATTGTATGCACACATCTTGGAATAATTGCATAAATTATAAAGAATCTTAGGAATATCAAAAGCATTGTGCATTATCACAAACATTGGCCTCAATTCTGAGGACTTGGTATGGGTATGAATAATTTGACAGGCATAAAAACAGAAATCTTAACATTCTATATTGTTATGCTTAATAATGTTGAACCAAAATATATGTGGATTTGTACATGCAACTAAATGTCCTTGGGTGAAGTGAAAGTTCCACCACTCCAGCTTGTAGGTGTGAGATATAAATGCAAAACTTCTCAGATTTTTCATAGGGTGATGAATAATTTTGGGCTTAACTGTATATATATAATATATATATATATATATATATATATATATTATATATATATATATATATATATATATATATATATATATTATATATATAATATATATATCCCTGTGTCGTAAGAGGCGACCAGGGTGCGTCAGGAAGGGCATCCGGCGCCAAACCTATGCCAAATCAGTATGCGGATCATAACGGATGATCCGCTGTGGCGACCCCTAACGGAGCAGCCGAAAGACAAACAACATTATATATATATATATATATATATATTATATACTATATATAATATATATATATATATATATATATATATATATATATATATATATATATATATATGGTATATATAATATATATATATATACAACGCCGGTAGGCCGACAAGGGATTCGCTGCGGATCGAAAGCGAGCTGTGATAACGTGTGCTTTCATTCTGACCGATCATCGACGCAAAGATTCATTGCCAAGACGTATTGGTTCACATACAATTGTTCCTCTGCTGGCAAGATTTTTCTATGCGTATTTGCCAACTGGCACTCCTCATAAAAAATACGGTAAATAGAACACCCTAATTTTTGAAGGTCTACCAGATTTGAAAATGATCGTTTGCTTTGTTTGTGCATGTGGAGCTCGCGTTGCAGACACACACAAGACACACACACACACACACACGGAAAACCGATAAAACTTACTCATGCTCTTGTTTGCCACACCTCCTGAACCACACAATATTTTTCATAAGCCACGCCCACTTTCCTACACCATCCACTTTAAATAATAAATAATTGGAAGGAGTATTGTGTGGGTCGTGGAATCGTTTGTCGGTAAATAAATAAAATAAATTGGAGGTGGTGTGCTGGGTCTGGAACGTTTCGTAAATAAATAAATAAATGCAAGTCGTGTGTGGATCGTGGAATCGGTTTACGGAAAATAAATAAAAATTGAAGGTTGGGTGTGGTGGTCGTGGAATCGTTTCTGAAATAAATAAATAATTGGAGGCGGAGTGTGGGTCGTTGGAATCGTTTTCGGTAATAAATAAATAATTGGAGGTGGTGTGTGCGGTCGCTGCGATCCCGTTTTTCGGAAATAAAGAAATAAATTGAAGGTGTGTGTGGATCGTGAATCGTTTACGGAAAAAAAATAAAATAATTGAAAGGTGGTGTGTGGGTCGTGAATCGTTTTCGGTAAATAAATAAAAAAACCAATGTCACCCGCAGGTGTGACCCGTATCTTGCCAAAAGGTGACCACGTCTGACTTTCTTTAAGGTCACACTAAGGTGAACAGAGCTGACTATCCACCAGGAGCGAACTCCTTGAGGAACTCCAGGAGCCTACGAGAGATTTGCGATGGAGAATGCGTTCTACCAGAGTAACCATGAAAAAATAATGCGTTTGCCTCATAACGCCACCAAATGACGTCATAATGTCTCAAGCTTGACATATCTAGAAAGCACTCATCAAGGGTTTTCATATGAGGTATTACACGATATGGTACATACAGATTTTCAAAATTTGACCTTGGGGTCAAAATATTCGACCTTAGGCGCTAACCATTGAAGGTCAAGGCCAAATCGCCACCAAAAACTAATCAGCTGAGCGCCAGACCATATACTACATTCCATAAAGTTTGGAGGATGATTCGATTAAATTACAATCAAAAATAAGGGTGTTTCGGCAGAGCCTCATGTGGTATATTCGCAATGAGTGACCTTGACCTTTTATGTGTGATCTGCAAGTGAAAGGTATTGTAATAATACTACGAGAATGTGTACTCCACAAAGAGGATGTTACATGACGATTGGAGCAATTGTGCTCCTACAGGAAGTGATATAAAGGCTGAAAAATCCCAATGATTACAGACAAACAAACAAAAAAACTTAACCAAGTAACAAGATCTTGCAAAAAACAAGTTTTTGGCAAGATAATAATTGATAGGTCCACTTACACGACGCTGCTGTGAGATCCGTTGGCAATCGATATTCGTGGTAAAATAAAAGTAAACATATTATTAGAAATCCACAAAGAACAGAAATGCGGTGATTCAATTATTCTTGGGATCCTCTTCCTTTGAGTCAATAACTTTTGGTCGAGGACGAGAGTCGAAGGTGGAACGACGGTTAGTTCCTTACAAACACTGTTATACACACCTTAAATGGGACGGCAAAAGAACACCCGATTTTTTGAAGGACTACCATCTTGAGAAATGAAAACCATCAATCAAAAATCGAGCTCAGGTTAAAATTTTTCTAAATATCTCGAAGGGCTTTCACCTCCGAAGTCTCGTTTCTCTACATTCAAAACTGAGGACAAAGTATGAAAATACTGTACGGAGCGTTTTTGCAGGCCACTTTGCACAAGCAAATGGGTTGTTGCTGTAGGCAGACGAAATTCACACAATGCGCACTATCCTACACCAGTTATATATTCCACTCTCTTTGGCAGAAGTTTCATCGAAATCGGTTCGCTGTTCGTGCTGCTGGGAGCCTCACGTTGCAGACACCACGGCATACACACACAAACAGCACACACCACACACAACACAAACGGAAAACCCGACAATAAGGGATATCTAGCATATATAGCGAATCCAATATATATATACTGTATATACATACCTGGTACATGCAAATTACACACACAATTAAAATCTTTTTTTTTCTTACATTCTGCATAAATATGTAGGAAAAGATGATTTAAAGTGCATTTCCATTGAATCTCTCTCC
>CM068957.1:142503967-142523107 GCA_035128595.1 Eptatretus atami
AAGAGAGATAGGAATAAACGCTTAGACAACATGCAGACAAGACACGGACACGCATGCACACAAGACACAGAGTACTTGGTGATGCTTCATGGACGAGAGGAAAAGTGTCAAAAGCAGGAATGCGGCTCGTGACAAGCGATGTCAACGGATTCGAGCACGCCGCTTGGCAAGATGGCGGCGTCGTCCTTTTTCTTCTCCGGCACCGCTTGCGCACGCAGCCTCGGCGTGTCCAGTTACCACCGTGAGGTCGACGGCCCAAGACGAAAGATCTATGGTATGCTCCAGCTGGCTTTTCAACAAGGTCGATCGCATACAAGTCCAGGCCTGGCCTGTTCCACAGACAAGGCCAAATCGAGGTATTGGGCTCCGCAAGCGGATCGACAAACGTGTCAAGCCGTGTCGAGCCGTGAGGTGAGTAAGGACAAGAGGCTCCATGGTTAGACGCAGGTTGAAACCTGTCGATGACCTACTCATAAAGTCGATCGCCGACTCGCACAGCAGCCAGTTCCTCTCGACGCAGATTGCAGCCTTCCACTAGTCGTTTCTATACAGCAGACTCCTCACCGACACTCAGGCTCAGTTACTCCCTCGGCAGATCGCCGACTCGACCTCAGGTTCAGTTACTCCCTCAGCAGATGGCAGACGGACCTCATGCAGTCCCTTCCCTGCCTTTCTTTCGGGTCGCTCCTCACGAAAGCGATCGCAAAACAGACACAGCCGTCCCTGTACAGCATCGCAACACCTCGGCGCTCTCAGTCCCACCTCCGCCTTTCCGGCGCTCGCTCGCCCTCCCAGCCGACTGCTCCTCCCAGAGCACTGGTTGGAGACTATTGTCCGGAGAGGGGAGGAAGAAGAAGAACCTCTCGTACACCACCGTTGCACAACAATGAACATGCCTCCTACACCTCCCCGACACACATGTAACGTCCATTTACCGACAAACCTGGCTAAACATGCATTTAATGGGGATCTGGGCTAATACTATATTTAATAACACACTAAGGGCCATTTCCGCAACAATATATATATATATAATATATATATATATATATATATATATATATATATATATATATATAACTATATATATATAATGTTGTGGTTCTCACCGCGCCGCGTGCGGGCGACCGCTTTTAGCTAATTCGCGGCCGCACGCTCCCACGCACCGTGGCAATCCTAGTCGCAGCTTTCGGATCAACGCTGAAATCCAGCTACGGGTGTGTTTTTAACCACACCGTAAATCAGCCACTTTTCTGTCCACGCGCGACAGGTTGATCGCCGAATTGTCGATTTACCTAAGTATTCACGCAGACAGAAATGCCGGGGATTTACACCTCGACGGGACCCGTACGGACACGAGCCGCTTTAAGCAGCTCGCGCCGTTTGCGATTGCCGAGCGGTTTATTATCGCCAAGCCCATCGGACTCGATATCTTATCGGCTATTAAAAACAGCTAATATTCCGAACGCAATTATGGCCGTTCAATGGAGGAAGGGGACGCAACGAACAGTGAATATTCAAACAATGACATTTATTTATAATGCACTATGGCAGTCGACGCAATGGGGGGGGGTGATGGGGACAAAGACAGAGCAAAAAGACCCTACAGCCGTTTGTCTATCTATTACGTAATGTACAGGCACTTAACCACAATTCTACTTAGCGGACAAGGCGCCACAGACTTCCATGCAAAAAAACCCCAGAAAATAAAAGAGAGGGAGAACAGGGCCGTAGGCTTTAATGTTCCACGGAGCTGTAGAGACCGCAGGAGCTCCGCGAGACCGCGCAGGTTACCTGCCACCCTCGTGGTGACTCGCTGGGCGACCTCGAGGTCTCGTCGTCAACACGGCAGCTGGTGTGGCGGCAGCTCGGTTGTCCAGGCCAGCCGTGCGGCTGGTCGATCGGGCCTAGCCGAGACGCCTCAGAGAGCGAACGGCCTTGCTCTTTTAGAGTTGATGCTCTTTAAGAGCCCGCTCACTCCTCAGAGTCGCTCGGACATCCCGGGGCCCGATAACCTCGGACCGTTATGTCACTGGCTGGCGACTTCTCTCCGGCTGCCTCTACCGACCCACAATTCGGCACGGCACTGCAGGCTTGGCTGGACTCCGAGCTCCACTCCGAACGAACTCAACTACGAACCCGACTGGACCACGAACCCAGACTCCAGACGAACTCCTCTCCTCGACTGGACCACGAACCCAGACTCGTACCCAACTGACTCCCGGGCCTCAGCCCCGCCTTTTATGGGGTTTGGGGGGGGGTTGGTCTTTCACATATGACCCTTCACCCCCGCTGGCTCCGCCCCTTTTGTCATTTTGATCCGATCTTGCCGTCAAATGCGGAGAAAGCGAGACGTGGTAAGAAATCACCAGCCTCACCCCAACGAGGGAGTCCCCGCGTCTGTCGGAGAGATGCCGCTCGTCCGTGAATGCCATTGCTGGCGAAAAGATGGCGGCGTCTGTGGAGATGAAGGTGAGGAGATGTTGTTCGTTTGTTGATGTGGTGAGGGGATGTTGGCAGTTGTCGGAGAAGGTGGTGAGGAGATGTTGGCGGTTGTTGGTAAGGTGGTGAGGAGATGTTGGCGTTGTGGAGAAGGTGGTGAGGAGATGTTGGCGGTTGTGGTTAAGGTGGTGAGGAGATGTTGGCGGTTGTTGGTTAAGGTGGTGAGGAGATGTTGGCGGTTGTTGTTAAGGTGGTGAGGAGATGTTGGCGGTTGTGGCGAAGGTGGTGAGGAGATGTTGGCGGTTGTGGAGAAGGTGGTGAGGAGATGTTGTTTAAAAAAGATAGAAAGAATAATACTACTCAAGATTGCACAGCCCCGGCTCACGAATAATTCCCGTTAGACATCGGTGGGGAAATCTATCTGGACACACACTTATCGACATAACTGATCTTCGGGGAACCTGAATGGTGTTCTGTGAATTTCACCAACCGTAAATAATATATATATATATAATATATATATATATATATATTATATATATATTATATATATGCAGAAGTAAAATGAGTTAAAGACGAAGCTTCAGGACGATCTATATTTCGACAAGCTTTCGGCCAAATAGACCTTCTCCATATTCCTGAATGAGAGTGATTGTACCATATACACACAAAATATTATACTGTTACGAATTCAACCCACCGGCGTGCGAACGACCGCTTTTCACCAATAGTAGCCGCTCGCCCACCGGACGGACAATTCAGTCGTGACTTTCCGGAACAACGCCGGAACCCTGTCACGGGTGGGTCTTCAACCCCCACGGCCTAGCCAATTTTCTACCCGCGCGCAAAATAGGGTCAATCGCCGAATATCGATATACTACTAAGTACCTGCGCGGGTAGCCTACCGGGAGACCGTACTTCGGCGCAGGTCGGCTTGGACACGAACCGCTCAAGCGGTCCGTTCCGTTCTGCAGTGATAACCGAGCGGGTATTATCGCCCGACCTCGCCGGATCCGATTCTATTTATAACGGGTATCTAAAAACCAACTAATATTCCGAGATGCAATATGGCGTTCCAATGGGGGAAAAAGACACGACGAACGGGTAACATTCACACAAGCACATTTATTACAACAACACACGTGCACATATACAGCCATGCAATCAATGCAGGTATTCAAGAACACGTATACAGGCAAACAATCATGCACGGGATGGGGACAAAGACACGAGCAAGGTGAAAGCACTACGACCGTCTATCAGCAATTATCTAGTCACTTAACAATTTTTACTTACAGGACACGGCGCCACCCGACATTCATTCAAAAGAAAGGAAAGGGCCACCCTCAAAGACGAGGGCGCCAGAAGGGTCCGTAGACCTTTATGGCGGGAGCCTGGTTGACCGAACGGACCCCACGAGACCGTTGCAGGTTACCTGCACCCTCGTGGTGCGATGGTGGGCGAGCCTCTCTCGGCGCTCTCCTCCCGGGTGCACAGGCTGCGCGGCAGAGCTGCAAGCGGCGCCTCCGTCCGCGTCCTTCGCGCCTCGACCCGGACCACCGCGCACAACACACACGACTTGGCCAAGGAGAAAGCACCACCTCGACGACGACGAAACCACCAATGCACACGAAGAAGACCACCAGTGACACCACGAAGACGACCACCAACCCGAAGACGACAAAAAGCCAAAAAGCCCCCAACTGGTGTCCTGCGTGCCCTTATATCCCTCAGTTCCAACGCCTCACTCCTCCCCATTTATCGCTCCGCCCCCTTCCAGCTCCTGCAGGAAGCTTCCAGAAAAGGGGCATGCCCTCTCGCCCCCTCCCCGCGCGCCTCGCGGGGGCCGAGAGAATCATTCTTGGCACAGGTCCAGGGAGATTCATTCCCCAAAATGAGGCCCCTCCTTCACATGACCTTTGACCTCTGGCTGGAATCGCACTTCCCCCACACCAAAGCGCGGGAAAACAGGCGGGAAAATCCACGCGCCACCGATAGAGAGTTGTGGTTTGGTTTGTGGAGAAGGGGATCGGCAGTTGGCGTAGCAGGGAAGGTGGTTAGGTGATGGGCGTAATTGTGGTTGGCGTTTGTTGTGAAGCGGTTGATGAGAGTGATGTTGGTGGTTGGTCCAAAATAACGATAGTAAAGAAAAACGGCTATCTCAAAGGATCACAGCCCTGTGACACGAATAATTCCCATTAAACAACGGTGGGGAAATCTAACTGAACACAGACTTATCGATTTAACTCAACTACGGACCTTTATGGTGTTCTGCGAATTTCCACAGCCGTAACAATATATACAGTTAAGCCCAAAATTATTCATACCTTACAAAAATTTGGAGTATTTTGAATCGTGTTATTTGAGGAATGAGTTTCTTCTGGCTTAAGTTACATAAGAATGTGACAAACAGCTGAAAGAATCACTGCAAGAGACATTTCAAGAAATACATTGTTTCGGGGGTATTTTATTGAAAGATTTACAAAAAAATGTAATGTCCAGAATTATTCATACCCTTGTTTCGATCAGTTCAAAGTCACATTCAGTAACCAATGGAAAAGCCTCTGTTTGTGATTACAGCCTCCAAACGGTTTTTATACTTGCTCACAAGGTTTTTGCATGTCTCTACAGGGATTTTGGCCCACTCCTCCTTCGCAAAGGTCTTCAGTCTTTGAGGTTGGAAGGCTTCCTTGCAATCACTCCGGTCTTGAGCTCCCTCCACAGATTCTCGATTGGGTTGAGGTCCGGACTTTGGCTTGGCCACTCTAGAACGTCTACATCATTATCCCGGAACCATTTCTTGACTGACTTGGCGGTGTGTTTGGATCGTTGTCCTGCTGATACGTCCAATGCTCCCCGTGGTGAAGTTTCTCTGCGGACTGTTTGATGTTTTCCTCAGGATCTTGATGTACTGCTCCTTTTTCATGATGCCATCCACTTTGACGAGATTGCCGGGCCACTGGCTGAGAAACATCCCCAAACCATTATGCTCCCACCTCCATGCTTGACGGTCGGGACTGTGTTCTTAGGGTTGTATGCTTCACCTTTCTTTCACCAAACAAAAGCAACATCTCTGTGGCCGAAAGTTCCATTTTCGTCTCATCCGACCACAGAACTGAGGACCAAAACCTTGGATATTTGTCCAGGTGAGCTTTTGCAAAGGCTAGATGAGCCTTTCTGTGCCTGGGATGGAGGAGTGGTCTTTCTTGGTCGGCGTCCATGGAGACCCCCTTGTGCAACATCCACTGGAGTGTCTGCCTTGATATCTTGGTCCCAGACTCGCCAAGGTTGTTCAGGAGAGCCTTAATAGCGATCCGTGGATTGTTGTTGGCCTCTCCCATACTTTTTCTTGCCAGACGAGGAGACACCTTTGGCTTCTGACCATGTCCTTCAATGTTTTTTACAGTGTGGAACTCCTTGTACTTCCTAATTATGCTTTCTATGGTGGCAACTGGCACTGGGAACTGCTTCGAAATAGCGTTGAGCCTTTCCCCTCCTTGTGAGCATTCACAATGCACAACCAAAGGTCTTCACTGACTTCTTTCTTCTTCGCTATGCTGACAATGACCTGAGAATGATTGCATCAGCTCCCCTTAATTTATAGTCTAAAAGCAGAGTGTTGTTCTATAGCATTCCTCACTGTACATTCAATAGACCACATTTGTAATGCATTCAGATTGTATGCACACATCTTGGAATAATTGCATAACATTATAAAGAATCTTAGGAATATAAAAGCATGTGCATTATCACAAACATTGGCCTCAATTCTGAGACTTGGTATGGGGTATGAATAATTTTGGACAGGCATAAAAACAGAAATCTTAACATTTCTATTGTTATGCAAATAATGTTGAACCAAAATATATGTGGATTTGTACATGCCAACTAAATGTCCTTGGGTGAAGTGAAAGTTCCACCACTCCAGCTTGTAGGTATGAGTTAAATGCAAAACTCAAGATTTTTCATAGGGTATGAATAATTTTGGGCTTAACTGTAATATATATAATATATATATATATATATATATATATATATATATATATATATATATATATATTATATATATATATATATATGCCGGATGCCCTTCCTGACGCAACCCTGGTCGCCTCTTACGACACAGGGATATATATATATATATATATATATATATATATATTACATATATATATATATATATATATATATACATATATATATATATATATATATTATATATATATATATATATATATATATATATATATATATATATATATTCCCTGTGTCGTAAGAGGCGACCAGGGTTGCGTCAGGAAGGGCATCCGGCGTAAAACCTGTGCCAAATCAGTATGCGGATCATAACGGATGATCCGCTGTGGCGACCCCTAACGGGAGCAGCCGAAAGACGAACAACATATATGTATATATATATAATATAAATAAAATATATATATATATATATATATATATATATATATATATATACTGTATATACATACATGCAAAATACACACACAATTAAATTCTTTTTTTTTCTTACATTCTGCATAAATTATGTATGAAAGATGATTTAAAGTGCATTCCATGAAGGACAGATTTCACAGGTATTGCATCGACCCGCCATACAGAGCTCCTTACTGAATGAGGTAAAGAAAGCATCAAAGGACTCAAGCTAGGTTGCAAATTTGTGGCCTGGTGGGACTTTAATGTTGTGCAAGTTTTGCTACCACTCCACGATTGCTGAGTTTTATAATTACTTGTGCGTTTTTACTAGTTCTTCTTGTTTAAATAAATTCCCTATTTTGTTTCTTCCATACACCCTCTTAAGTCATTTTCCATCTCACTCATCACAAACATCCAATTTGACTCCTGCCTGGACAAATGACGTGGACCATTCTTGTATGATAACTCTTATACTCAAGTGGCATTCCTTTGCCAAATTCTGGCATCTAGCTTTACTTGTGAAGGTTTCTCATATTGTCATTCAAGGTTTAACTTAAACTGGATAGCAGACTTCCTGCATATAATCACATGCTGTAAAGGTGACAACTCCACTACCTGTTGAACACTTCTTCACCCATATAATAGACAGCTTTTTGTACAATCAGTGTCCGTGACCAACCAGGGAAGAATGACGACTGTATAATAATTTTCGATCCAGACAAGTTCCACATCACACAATTTTATTTTCTCTAAAAAAAAAAAAAACCCCATGGTTCATGTTCTAAGTCCTCTTCTACAACCAATCTCTATCATCCACAAGTACAAATAAAAATTGGTATCTCAGTGCAGATGCTATTTGAGTTTCTATGAGATCAAATCATTACTTATTACCACTCAGACCCTGAATACATGCAATGTGTTCACATGGAATTCCAAGAAGTACTGCTCCCCAATTGGAATCAATGATGGCCAGGACCGACATCCCACTCAGTCTTGGGAATCACTGCAATCTCACACAGGATGCCGCAGCATGCCGACCGCTCTTACAGTGCAGAAAGGTTGGTGGTTTTGTGGTCTTATGCTTTCTCACATTTGGCCTTGCCCCACTTTATCTCAAACCCCACAAGGCTGCATACAATCATCTAAAATACACCTCTCGTTTACCTCCTTAACTACAGACTGTCTGCTAAACTTCATCCCCTCCCTTTTCTTCTGACAATGGAAACAGACTTCTGATTGGGGATATTTTCTGGTACAATAATTGCATTAAATTACATTTCAACAAAATAACGATTCTAAGTGAAGAGTCGTTAAGTAGTAGATTTAGCATGTTGAAATGAATACATAATTAAAAATAGAGAATACAAGTATTATCATTATTATTATGCACAAAAAAGATGTTTTGATATCCCAGCATAAATTAAAAGCCTGGTGTTGGCTTCGTGGTTAGGGTGCTGACTTGGGATCCTAGAGTCCTGAGTTTGAGCCCTGTTTGCTGCTGAATTAATACCAGGTGGGGTTGACAGCCTGTCATCCTTCCGAGGTTGGCAAAATGAGTACCAGTGTACTGGTAATAGGG
This sequence comes from Eptatretus atami, assembly GCA_035128595.1. Taxonomy (NCBI): domain Eukaryota; kingdom Metazoa; phylum Chordata; class Myxini; order Myxiniformes; family Myxinidae; genus Eptatretus; species Eptatretus atami. The sequence continues at coordinate 142,512,417 of CM068957.1, forward strand.
ACACTGCATCAGCGGCATAGCTGCGTCCCGACCAATAATGTAACCAGCAGCCATAAGGCTGCACTCGAAAGAGAGAGAGCATAAATTAAATCTGAGATCTACTCCATTGAATCCTCGTATAAAATTACAACATTGGTCACTGGCTTTGACACCAATGCAATTCTTTTTATTACAGGCTCTCGGCATCAAAAAGCTACATACAGTATATCGAACAAACAGTTTCAAATGAACACATCGCTGCCATTAGAGCACTTCAATTGCATCAGACGTGGCAATAAGTGTGAATTGTTGCTCCCAGCTTGCTGGCTCGATGACAGAAGACGCCATTTGCATTTTTTCAGTCTCAATCCCTACCCTGTTTAGAATCCCGTGCGGGCATGGGCAACTCGCTGGTATTATATAATAATGATTGAAGATTTACCAAATAGATACCAACGCAAAGCCTTTTACTTCTCTATCATCCACAAGTACGTCGTAATACAGATGAGACAATTAAATCTCCATCAGGATTAGGATGTTTGTGTTCCCATTAAAACCCCGAGTTCACAATGCAGGGTAATCCAGGTTCAAAACCCATATATTATGTGTTTATCTATTAATTGTCTAATAATGTCATTGCAATTCATGTAAAAGTACAGTGATGTGTACTTTTTTTTTTCTCTGAGATCCTCAATGAGCCTTAGATCATTGTTAAATAAAACACCTAATGGGTAAGATAACTAAATACCGTACCAGTAAATCAACGTTGTACTTCTTTACACAGTTGGCTGTCAATTGGTTCTTTACAGGAAATAATATTTCGACATAACTTGTAAATATTTATCACTTTGGCCATCTGGCTGTTTGGAACTTGACCAAGTTGTTTCACACTGCTATAACGAATACAAATTTCATCCTAAATGGCAGGGACTATGCCATTACCAAAGTCAGACCAGCAGGTTTTAATGAAAGATAATTTCATCATTCACTTTGTAATTAAAGTTTTTAAAGCATCACAAATGATGACATCTGTCAGCACCAAAAGGAAGTTGCAAAAAAAATTTCTTTATTGGTTATTGGGATGAAAGAAAAATTTGTTGCAATTTGCTTCTCAGACCGGAAGAATAATGGCCACAGTGATGCCAACAGATGTTTCCTAGTGACAACACAAACCATATTATTGCAAAAACTTGAAGCACGAATGCATCATTGTTGACCACATTTGTGCACTTTCCACATTCCTTACCGCTCTTTTTGCATAATTGAAGAGCTCATCAACAAGCTCTCCATCTGTAAGAGTCACAATGATGCTGGAGGCTTGCCGACCTGAAAACAGCACAAAAATAACGATAAGGATGCACACAGTCACCAGATTCTACTCTTCTTTCCTTGAATCAATAAATTATATGGTACGAACTTAATAATAAAGCAAAGGCACTATACATAAAAAGGGTCATCAAATACAAGTCCAGATGAGAGGGATCTTTTATAATCCAGTGTAACAAAGCAGCACAAAAAGGTCAACATGCACATTTTGTGAGTTTACAAAAGGTTATATCATCAACCAACCTTGAAAAGATGTATTAGAGTATTTGGGAAGTGATTATTCATTTATATTTGAAGTTAAACTTATTGTTACATGAGTGGGGGAGGGAGCAGTAGTTAGTTATAAGTGTGATGTAACCAAGTTTGAATATAAAACGTATATCCATGCTCCGCCCATGTATATTCACGTTTTGCCTCAAGCATATTTATGTTCCGCCGATGTGTCGCTTCATCGCTGCAAGCAGGGAGACCAGCGCTGCCCAGTCTGGCAGGACGTGTAATTGTATGTGGAAAATGTACGGTTTTTACCGTCGCATTTGGAGTGTTTTAGATTAAAGAAAAAGTGATTTAAACTTTGAAGTGTTGGTAAGCTGCCTGGAACATTCTTTCTTCAAAGAATCTGGACATGAAGGCCATTCCAGGATAGTAAAAACCTGACCACATTTGTCTCGCCGCTGGGTGGAAGAAGAGCAGCCATGTAAAGCTCGCTTCATATGCAGTTTGTCGCTGGCTCCCGGGTTTCTTCCAACTCTTCCAGGTCTTCGCTCTTGTTGAAGGCCAAAGCAGAAGCAGCCAAGGCCTCTGTCAGAGCTGCCACGGGATGTAAATCGGACGAAGCTCGATTGCTACTCGAACAGCAACAGTTGATCTCGAGCAGCATCAGGCACAGCAGAAGCAGCAACAGAGTGATCTCAAGCCGCAACAGATGCAGCAATGATTGAAAGATATGCAGCAACAGATATATCTCGAACAACTGAAGTGGGAGGAAGAAGGAGGTGATTACTGATGCTCTGGGTTGAGACGAATTTGAAATTTCAGCAGCTGGATTTCCTACACCTGCGTAGAAGGTGGGAATGCTGTTGTCTCTGAATGGCACATCTTCCCCACCATCCATCATATGTGAAGACGATACTGAAGGTATTCCACAAGATACCCGGGTACGTGCTGACCCAGCTACATCGCTCGAACCAGTGTCATTTCAGACAGACCACCTTTAACCAGTCAACGCTGCAGCACCAGCTTCCATGGAGAACTCATCGACATTAAAATGTACAACAGGCAAGTGCTGTCTGTTTCGTATAACACGATGCCAGCCAGCTACTGGTTTATTGTACAGAACTCATCCGACACCAACTCATGCCTTGCACACAACCTTCGTGTCATCATCCTTCAACAATGCTATGTGTCACAGTTGCACATTGACCACCACTGTGTTAACGTGCCCAGTTATGAGCTCGTGGGTCACAAACCTGGCTCCGGTTATGACCGCTCGGTATCCCACTGTGTATACTGACCTTATGTTGGTGTCCAGTGGGATTACAACCGACAACCAATCAGGTCATTTCTCACGAAATCCAATCCACACCCATGCTGTACCCTCATAAGCTGGGAGGACATACACCACACATCTGGCAACAACATTACCAGTGTCTAGCCATTCACTATTGGGTCAAGAAGTGAAGCCACCAATCATGCCAAAAGTGAAGCCTGCCATGCAGGACTGTGTAAACTATTTCTCATCGAGACTTAGTTTCAAATAGGATTTTGGTGTTTGATGATGAGCCAGAGAAATTCAGGACATGGCATGCGGCCTTCTATAACATGATCAGAGGAGTCCCGCTAGCATCCAATGAACAGCTTAACCTCGTGATTCACATATAGCTGATGGTTCAGAATCAAAAGCACTTGTAGAGCATCTTAACCAAGTCTACATTTATAACCCTGATGGTGGTTTACAGCAGGTCTGGAATCGCCTTACAGCAGGTCTGGAATTCGGCAGCAACGAAGCAGTTACACAATCACTGCAAAGGAGCTGGAATGTTTGCCTCAAGTTTATTTTCATGACCGCAAAACTTTGCAAAACTTTAGTGACACCATCGAGGAAATAGAGGCCGCCAAAACGATGGTTCCCTTCCCAGACTTGCAGCTTTGGATATATCTCTGTACCTCAAACCAATCATAACAAAGCTTCCACCTGACCTTGTGGATCATTAGAGGATGGAGGCCTTCAATTATAAAGAAATGCACAATGTCACCTTTCGCCATTTTCAATGCTCGCATCCTTCATTCGGCGCAATGCAAAGTTTTAAAACGACCTGAGTCCGGTTTCCTCGGGATATGATGACAGATCACGTTCTTCAGCTACTAAGGTGAAAGCTCCACTCACCCTGAATAACAATGTCTGCCTGCACTAGTGACACTCATCCAAGGGCCAGAATAACCAAGACCGAAGTCACGGGTGACTAGCTGCCACAGATTGTCGAGCAAGCGACCGCAGCAGTCGCCTCACTTTTCTGAAAATCAGCACACTCGTCATTGTTGAATGGAACATCTGCACCAATTCTGCCCGATTCAAAGGACCAAACATCCTCTTGTGCATTGCAGAACATTCAAAGCAAAAACATTGCAATCCAAAATCATCCTTCTTAACCAATGGAAAATTTGTACCAGATGTGCTCTGTCAACTAACCATTCAGCCAAGGAGTGTCAAGTAAAATTACGTTGTTCTCACTGCGACAGCACCCTTCATTACTCAGCACTTCATGAAGCCAGTTGTGTTACCCTCGATGGACCGGCAGTGAGGCAATTTATTAGGGGCTCTTCAAACCCTGAGAGTGTCTGATGGTCTTCTATAGCATGGCGAGGAGTGACCCTCGGTGATTAACAGGTGTACGGACATTTGTGGTAGCAGTGGATCCAGAGGAAGGTCTTGTTCCAAAATTTATCTTGCGAAGGTATTTCTCGCTGGTAATCCTGAAAACTTATACTATGTTGGATGACCAGTCAAATGAGTCTCTAGGCTGCAGCGAACTCTTTGACTACTTCAACGTGCCAAATAATCTAGTCCCCTATGAACTCAAAACCTCAAACATAGCTCCCTTTCCGAAAGTAAGAACCTTAACCTGTGGGCAATTGAATGGTTTCTCAACCACGCTGATCATTAGCTGGGCAATGGAACTATGGCAGCCAGTGGTAGGCATGTCAGGAAACTAGTCATCAAATCTTTCGATGGAATCATCCACATGCCGCTCCTGGAGCTAACCAAATGTAATTCAATTCCTTGTAATTCCTCCGATATTCCAACACCGGAGGTCGCAAGGCTCCACTCACATATACGTCCTGTCACTGAAATGTTTCCCAAACCTGACCCAGAAGCGACCATCTTGCTGTTAGTTGGACGAGATGCTCCTCAGTTGCTTAAGGTCAGAGAATTTCAGAATGGACCATCGAAAGCTCTGTGGGCACAGCGTATGGAACTTGGATGGGTGATAATTGGTGATGTATGTCTGGACGGCATCCATAGTCCTGAGCGAGTGGAGGCCTATCATACTCACATTCTCAACAATGGAAGACCATCAGTCGACTCGCCATGCCCTAATCATGTTACCGTCAAGGACTTCATCCTGCCACATCGGCACGTACCTTCAGGTCAGCTCTTTGGGTGATCCTGCAACCAGAGAGCCCACAGCGATGGGGTTGGCAGTGACATCTTTCAGAGAACAAAAAATGATGACAAGCTGGGTCGCTCCATAGAAGACAACAGTTTTCTCATGATCATGGAAGATGGATTCATCAGGAATGACAATGGCAATTGGGTGGCTCCGTTGCCCTTCAGAGACAATGTAAACTTCCAGACAATCGATCCCTTGCAAGCCTCTGGATTTGAAACTACTAGCCCTTAAACAGCAGTGTGTGGACTTCATGGCTAAACTCTTTTCCAAAGGACATTCTGAGCCTCTTGAACCAGGAACAGAGGCAAAATGACCTGATGGTATTTTCCTCATTTTCCTGTACTAGTACGTGCCCGAACGTGCGTGCCCGTATGTGCATGCCTGTACGTGCGTGGCCGTATGTGCAAAAAAAAATAAAAACGTTCAAACCGTGTGGCAGAAACAACAACCACACAGGCCGTTCCTTCGCTCTCGCGTACCCGTACGTGCGTGGCGTACGTGCAAAAAAAAAAAAAAGAAGAAAAAAACTTTCAAACTGCGTGCCAGAAACAACAACCACACAGTCCGTTCCTTCGCTCTCAGAAACGACGAATGGATTGGGGCATTGTGTTTATCTATAAATGCGCATAAGAAATCGAGAAATTATTAGAATACAGTAAGTCATCACTATCCGGAAGTGGTGCGTGCCCGTACGGAATGTTCACATGCATTCCACGAATTATCGCTTGCATTGAAGTAACAATGCTGTGATACTTACACACACAGAGTTAATTAAAATCCAAATTAAAATCAATTTACCTCCTCAACACCAGCATAGACGTTCCTTCACTCTCGCGTGCCGTACGTGCGTGGCCGTACGAGAAAAAAAAACTTTCAAACAAACACACAGCCGTTCCTTGCTCTCGAAATGACGACTGGATTGGGGCATTGTGTTTATCTATAAATGCGCATAAAATCGAGAAATTAGTAGAATACGATTAGTCATCACTATCCAGAATGGTGCGTGCCGTACGGAATGTTCACATGCATTCCACGAATTATCGCTTGCATTGAAGTAACAACTACTGTGATACTTACACACACAGAGTTAATTAAATCCAAATTAAAATAAGTTTACCTCCCTGTCTTTGCTTGCCATGACATTCGCTGCCATTGACCATTGCACTCCTACGCCACGGTAACTAAGCGCCCTTTCCCATCGTAACCGGCACGGCCGTGACGTCATTGTCAGCCGGCCGCGCACCGGCCTACGCAGCAACTGTCTTGTCATTGGTTTGGTAAATAAATGGCCGCAGCAACGTGTCTTGTCATTGGTTTGGTAAATAAATGGCCATAACTTGGGAAACACTTGTCCGATTAATATCAAACCTTGAAAAGGCACATACTCAGGTCCCAGCAATATACTGGCAAGTTTCAATTAGATCGGACCAGTGGTTGTTGAGAAACAGCGGTCACAGACAGACACACACGACACACACACACACACACACACACACACACACACACACAACACAACACAGATTGCTGGAATTATAGATAGATGAGGTCCTGCTCAACGCGTGCCTGTACTACATGAAGTTCCTCTCGGAAGAAATCGGTATCATCGTATCGAGCAAGGTTGCGATTCTCACAGTGAGCCTGCTCAGTCTCGCACGGTGTATGTCCTGATGGCGCAGGGCATCCCTTACTTGCCGGTCTTCTTGCTGGTGAGGATTTCTTCTGCACGACGCCTTGCCTCGCATTCAATGTTGTCTGCCAAGCGAGCAGCTCGTCTTCATCCGTTCAGCCCGACGCCTTGTCACGCGCGTAGCGTCGCATGTCAAGCGAGCAGCTCGTGCTTCGTCAGATTCCATTTCACGTGCACGACGCGCAGCTTCGTTCCTTGCTCTCGCAAACGACGACTGGATTGGGGCATTGTGTTTATCTCTCTATAATTTATCGAGAATATCGAGAAAATCGAGAAAGTACAGAAATCGAGAAGTAAAGAAATCGAGAAAGTACAGAAATCGAGAAAGTACAGAAATCGAGAAGTAAGAAATCGAGAAAGAAAGAATACAGTAAGTCGAGAAATCGAGAAAAATCGAGAAAGAATACAGTAAGTCGTCACCATCCGGAAGTCCGAAGTTAAGTCTCACTGTCCGAAGTTCGCATTTCGCAGTTACGATTATTCGCAATTTAGTTTTAATGCCAATTATTCAATGAGCCCAACGTATTTTGCCTCACAATGTTATCCAAGGAAAACACAAAGAGAAGAGAAGCCGTGGCCGTACGTGCAAAAAAAACAAAAAAAAAACATTCAACCGTGTGCCAGAAAAACACACAGGCACGCCTATGCAGAAAGTGTCCTGTCATTGGTAACTAAATGGCGCCCTTTCCCATCGGCCACGCTTACGCAGCAACGTGTCCTGTTATTGGTTTGGTAAATAAATGCCATAACTTGGAACACTTGTCCGATTAATATCAAACCTTGAAAAGGCACATACTCAGGTCCCCAGCAATATACTGGCAAGTTTCAATTAGATCGGACCAGTGGTTGTCGAGAAACAGCGGTCACAGACACACAGACACACAGACACACAGATTGCTGGAATTATAGATAGATTCCATCCATGCAAACCCGACAAGATTTGTGTGGCGTTCAACGGCAGTGCTACCTATCTGATATTTTGTTAATAGGTACTACTTCCTGTCCAGACTTCGTCAATAGTCTCCACGGGGTAATAATACACTTCAGACAGGAACCATCGTCCTCATGGCCGATGTAGAGTAATTAATTGTTCCATTGTGTCAAATGTGAGTACCACCGAGACTTTCCAAGATTTCTCTGGGATTCCGACATACCCAGTAAACCCACTTTGCCTGCTGTAGAGTTGGTTAATGATCGGAGTTTCGTTCCATAGCCATATTAACAACAAAGCATGAATGTTCTTTGGGAACATAACATTTCACACATTTCTTGAAGTGGAAGTTCAACCCCCTCTCCCCCCCTCACGCGTCCAGTGGGTGGAGTAACCCAAAAGCTCCTTACTACCTTCCTGGTGGAGTGTGGCACCATTGTCAACGCTTGTCCACTTATCTGGTCGGGCCGGGGGAGTCATGGTTCACTGGTTCATGGGTTGGCGCTGCGGGTACCTGTGCGGGAGGATAAGTCGAGCTTCAGTCCTTGGGCCTTCAGGTCCTTGGTGCTTCCAGTCTTGCTCTATGGATGTGAGACTTGGACACTGACCAGGAATCTGAGATGGAGACTGAATTCCTTTGGTACCAGTCTCTTCGGAGAATCCTTGGCTATCGCTGGTCGCGACTTTGTGTCGAACGAGCGTTGCTGAGAGAGACTCAAATGAGATTTGTTCCTGCATAGTCCGTGAGCGTCAGCTGCAGCTGTTGACATGTGCTCGTTTTGCATCGTTTCCTGACTGATCCTGCTCACCAGATTCTCTCAGCGAGGGAGTCTCGTAGTGAGGAGCCAATGGCCGACCACGTGCCTCATGGTTGTAGCAGGTTAATCGCATCTCAAGAAGATGTGGATGGGCCAGGCATGTGCCTGGGGGATGGCCAGATGGAGGCCCCTGGAGTACCGGCAGAAAGTGGACGCAGTGACGTGCTGCTCAGGCGCATGCTCCCATACCTGAACTGACCTGTCCACTTGTGCTGGTGTCTACAGATCCAGACGTGCCAGAAATCTTGACATGTTTCAAGCCAAGGTGGCTACCCAGGTTCTCGTGTTCAAATAATTTGCTTTGCTCAATCAATTCCTGAAGTGGCTTATATAACAATCAGGCAAGGAGTGTAATGTAACCAAGTTTGAATGTAAAATGTATGTTATGTTCCACGCATGTCTTGCCTCATACATATTTATGCTCTGCCCAAATGTCGCATCACATCTGCTGCAGCGGGTGAGAGAGATTCTTCCCCAGTCTGGCAGGACATGTGCATGTATCTGAAAAAGGCACGGTTTTTGACGACCCTTTTGTGGTTTTGTAAATAACGAAAAGGTGATTTGAAGCTCTGCAAGTTTTGATCAAACTGCCTGGAGCATTGTTATTCAAGAATCAGGACACATAGGCCGTTCCAGGATAATGGGCGCCATGACATGTATGAGCCATGCTATTTCTTATAAGCCTTGGAATGGGGAGTGGTGGGGGTTTGAGGGGGGAGGGGGGGTGGGTGGGTTGTGACTTGGGGTTTGAAGACTTAAAGTCACATTTTCCATTGTGTGGCTGTTCTGCGGGACCCTGCTTGTAAGCCTGCAATACCCTGAGAGTCACAATCAGATCCTTGGGACCTGGGGAGCAAAACCATCAGGGTGAGGTTTGTTCTGTCCATTGGGTGTGCTACAGCTCTTCCCAATAAAAATCAAGGGCAGGTGAACGTGCAAGAGAGAGGACAGAGAGCTGTTGGCCGAGAAGGATTGCATTGCATCGCACCCCCACTACCTCGTCCTGCTTACCTGTTCCTCGACCTCACCTCACCCTCATTGCCCTCTGTTACTACTGACACTTGGTTTACTGAGGAGGCAAAATACAAGCTGTGAAAGGTCTGGAAGCATCGCTCCAGCTACTTGAGAGCTCGACCAACCCTAACACAAACCCTAACCTCCCAGCTCATTGCACTCGCCAACTGACTGGGATGTGCCATTTCTGGTGGTCAGGGTTTCTTTTCTTTCCTCTTTCCATGCATGATTATATTCAGGACAGCTTTGTGCCGTGTGTGTATAAATTATAATCAGTCCGTGAATCTGCCTTCTCTCTGGTATCTTGGCAGGAAAACCAATGTAGAAAAATGCTGGTTAGCACATGGAGATGGAGGCCATGTGACTGTTTGAGTGCTTTATTTCAAAGCAACCGATCAGATTGCTTGGTTTCATCTTGGGAATTGATTGTTCAGCATGACTGTTCAATGAAGGCCCAGACATGTTATCAAACACACACACACACACACACACACACACGAAGATTACAACCATTATTATTTGGAAGAAACGTTTTAACATTGAATATTTCAGCATTTAAATGCTTAATAAATGAAATGCTAACTAACGGGATTAGAACAAACTATATTTTGCAACAATAGGCTCTCCTGGCTAAATGGAATCCATCATCGGAGTTGATATGAAATCCTTCCTTTTCTCCAACAACCTCATCTCAGATCACCAATTTGGTTTCAGACCAGGTCACTCCACCTTGGACATGCTGCTTTTACTCACCCAACAATGGATAGAGGCCCTCAATGTCAGACATGAGATCAGGGCCGTCTCTCTGGACATATGTCGTGCTTTTGATACAGTCTGACATCCCACATTACTCTCTAAACTGTCTGCCTATGGCGTCCAAGGCCAACTCCACACATGACTTCCTGACTTCCTCCACTCTCGTAGCTAACGTGTGGCTGTCAACGGAATCCTTTTATCCCCTCTCCCTGTCAAGGCTGGAGTGCCCCAGGGCAGTGTTCTGGGCCCAGTCCTATTCCTGATATTCATAAATAATTATCTCTCTGACTCTCTGGAAAATCCCCTTATCTATTTGCTGATGACTCCAGTATCTGGTGTGACATCCCCCATCGTTCAGACAGGCAGGCTGCAGCCTCTTCCCTCTCTTCGGACCCTGACATCCCTCTCTTCAGACCTTGACAAAAGCACAAGATGGTCAAACACTTGGAATATGTCTTTCAATCCTGACAAATCAATTTCTCTCATTATATCTCTCCGAAATGACAAAA
>CM068957.1:142523117-142533481 GCA_035128595.1 Eptatretus atami
ACAATCCTCTTAAGGAAGTTCAGTCACTCAAACTCCAGGGTCTCATTATCAGCCATGACCTTTCTTGGTCAAACCACATTTCAAAATTGGTCTCCAAAGCTAGGCACTGACTGGGAATTCTCTGTCATACAAAGTTGGCACACCTGAACTTCTATCCATCGACAAGGCCTTCATCACAGCTTGATGAAGTACTGCTCTCCCCACTGGGCTGGCTCCCCTGCCTCCCATCTTGCTCAGCTTGACATTGTGGAAACTCTGCCGTGGAAATCAAGGCCAACAAAATTATCGGAATCTCCCGTGATGAAGATGAGTCTAGGGACCTATCACTTTGGCATCGCAGACAGGCTAGTGGTCTCTATCTCTAACCACCTGCTTTCTGGTCTTGCACCGTCTGCTCTTTCTGTGAGGCTTTTGTTCATGCCACCCCCCCCCCCAATTTCTTCAGGGCACACAGGGTTCACCATTAACCCCTTCTGGTGAAACTACCGAAATCCAGGATCACTGCTCACCTCCACTAATTCATTGCCCTTTTTCCCCACCTGTGGAACCAACTTCCACGTGCTCTTCAATCTCATTCTTCCTCCAGGTTTAAAGACAGCTGTTCACCACCATCTCAAACCTTCCCCAATCCAAAATATGATTTTTTTTTTCAACCTTCATAACCATCCACCCAATTCACTCCCATCCAAATTTCGAATTTGCCTCCTTGGAGTTCCGTCTGTATTCATGTTCTCCACCCCATGCATCCTCTCTGCTACACATTCTTCCCCAAACCTTTTGTTTGTCCAAGTCTCCTCAATCTTGACCTTAAACTCTGCTGTTGGTGTTTCCACCTTCTCACTACTGTTCTTTTGGTGTCCTGTTATGTCCTGATCCGTTCAGTGTACTAGCTCTTCACAAGCCTTTTTTAAGCCTTTCTCTTCCACAAGCCTTTTCACAACATTAAAAAAAAGATAAGAATATATAATATATATATATATATATATATATATATATATGTTGTTGTTCGTCAGCTGCTCCCGTTAGGGGTCGCCACAGCGGATCATCGTTATGATCCGCATACTGATTTGGCACAGGTTTTACGCCGGATGCCCTTCCTGACGCAACCCTGGTCGCCTCTTACGACACAGGGATAAGGATTGGGTTTCGCCATGATTCCGGGATGCCCTACACCCTCTCATAGCGCGGCCCAGCACAGACCCCGTCCTCAAGCGATCCTCCAACCCAAGCCTCCGATAGCGCGATTACAGGCGCACGCCACTACGCCCGGTATATATATATATATATATAGTGAAAGGGGACCCGAGTGTATTATGAGGGGGTTAATCCCCGTTTCTCATCAGAAGAGCCGGACCTGAGGCCACCGCTCACAATTAACTTTGTAGTACGGTGGGTTGCTGTACAACCACAAACACCAATCAGTTAACCACGAGTTCCAGTATCCACCGTCTAATTTGACATTTAACTAGAGGTCACGTGGCTTCCTGAATTGGGAGCGCGCCCTGGGCAATGCACCAATCTTATCTTGATTAGATCTTAATCAGGGCGGTCGTTTAACCGCTGGTGCTGTCGACTATTACAGGTCAATTAGTTTGGTAATTACCTCCCAGTCTATCTAGATTCAGACAATGCCTGAATCAATGGAAGGAAAGGACAAGCACGGACAGGTTGAAACGTCAACAAGGAATTTATTAATAATGAAAAAATAAATAAACTGAAGAACTTTTTATTTATTTGTGGTGAAAAATCGGTAATTCAAATCAATCAAAATGATCGCAAGTAAATAAATAATTAATCAGCATTGATAGAAAAACAGACAAAGAGCAGATGCTTATCACTATGCCTTACTTAATGATTAAACACGAGACAATGGTACCAGCAGATCATTTGGGGGTGGGGGGGGGGGGAGAAATCCGGTCTGGCTCACCAAGTCGAAGTCGTCGTGCGTCAAATAAAATATCCTGAAATGTGTGAGCTTGTTTTGGTCCGTTGCCAGTGCCCTGCCTTGTCGTGCACCCACCCGCAAATAGGCTTGAACACCAATAGGCGTCACGTCGTTACCCCCAGGAACCAGGGACGCCAAGAATCAGGTACACCAAGAGCAGGTCTCAAGCAGAACCAGCATTAATGGTCCAAGCGTCACCCACCGTCAGGAGCTACCAGGAGTCACAACCAACGGACAGCTGTAAGGAGCTGTGAAGAATTGCGAGGCACTGTGAAGCGCTGAGAGGAACTGAGACACTGAGAGGCGCTGAGAGGAACTGTGAGGCGTTGAGAGGCGCTGTGAGGCACTGTGAGGCGCTGTGAGGCGCTGTGAGGAGCTGCGAGGCACTGCAAGACACGAAGAGGAACTGCGAGACGCTGAGAGGCACTGTGAGAAACTGAGAGGCACTGTGAGACACTGAGAGGCACTGTGAGACACTGAGGTGCTGTGAGGCGCTGTGAGAAGCTGTAAGGCGCTGAGGCGCTGTAAGGCGCTGTAAGGCGCTGTAAGGCTGTCAACAACGATCAGAGTTGCAAGGCTGCAAAGCCTTCACCAACTGTCACAAACCGTCAGAAAAACGGTCCTCCCATCCTTTTTATAGGCAGCCAGTCTGGGCGGAGACTCAATCAGACTTCAGCCAAATTCACATTGCCTATTGGCGCATCGTTGCACGTGACCAACCGCCAATCTCGCGATCATTCCTTTCTTTCCAGAGCGAGATGCAACCCCAAATCAGCACAAGCCTGGCTTACGATGCCATGTTTGTGGTGCTGGACGAACGGCAGAAAGCAGACATTTGCCAGAATTACCGTCAACAACTTATAAAACATCAACAACTTATAAAACGTCAACAACAACCATCACCTCTCCGTTCAGCCCGACACGAATAAGAGCCAGCCAGCATCCACAGAGCTGCCAAACGGGGCATCAAACGTCGATGGAAAAAGGTGGACGCCAACGTTGGTGAAAGAGGTGGGTGTCGAACGTTGATGGAAAATAGGTGGGTGAGGTAAATAATCCACAAGCCGTATTTGACCGTCAGAATAACTGCTCAGGAAAAGCCCGCGGTGTGTTAATCAAATGTCCTGCAAATCGTCCACCTCCAAGCCAATGTGTCCTGATGGAAAGGGGTAGATGAGCCTCCGTTGGGCTAACGGCTATCTCATGTGCATGAATGTGTCGTAAAGAGAAAAAGCCATCCATAAGAAAGGGAATCTATTCCATACCCTTCTCAAGCATCAAAGTTAGAATCCCACCAAACATGGGGATGGTCTATCCTGGACATGCATTTAGGGAAATAACTGTCTGAGGACCTAAATATTTGCATGCATTCAGCGGATCCGATTCTGAAATCCATAACAATATATACAGTACAACATATATATATATAAACATATATATATATATATATATATACATACATACATACGCAGCGCGCGGACGCACGCACGCTTCTACCATTAAGGGAAACCAATCATCTGCATGCAAAAACCATATTGTATGTACAGAAAGACATACCTTTATTCTGTTGCTCTTTAATCTGATCAGATGCCTGTAGAAACATGAATACAAAAGTAAAACATTTGGTAATGTATTATTGTGGTGCATGAAAGACAACGTTTGGAGACATGGCTTTTTGGGGTTCTTAGTTTTCTTGGCACAAATGCTGATGTCAGTATGAAAGAAAGTAGAAATGTTGAAAGAAGAGGAAAAGGTAGAAATGACTGCAGAAACATGATTGTTTAAATTTGTCAGCTTTCCTCATGGTACGGTGGTCAAGTAGAAGATGATAGAGGTTGCTTTGAAATCATATATACATGTATATTATTTATATGTATATATATATATATATATATATATATATATATATATATATATACGTATATATATATATATATATACGTGTATATATATATGAGAACATTGAACGAATCAGCAAAAGGAAAAAACAGGAAAAATAGAGAGGGGGGGGGACACTAACAGCTGAATTGAAGGACAAAATAGAGGGAGACTTGGACAAACAATGGGTGTGGGGAGGAATGAGGGGTAGAGGAGGATGGTGGACAAACCACTGGACAAAATAAGTTGAAAAGTGTTGGTTGTACTCCGGGTGTGCATGGGAACATTCAACTAAGTTGGGATGGCCACCTCCAACTAGACAGAATAACTTGAAAAATGGATGTCATCACTAAAAAATAAATCAAACTCCCAGAAGTCACAAAAATTATTCTACAATACACCAATTCTCTGTTGTAGTATCATAAAAACTACAGTCATCATAGATGTGTGGGTAATGTGTTAAAAACATACGTGTCTGTTTGTTTGTGGGCTGAAATGCATTGAAAATTGATGGTTCTACAAGAGGTATGCCTTCCTCCCTCCCCCGAAGGGAGTGGGTGTTTCTAATACCATTCAAACACACATGCTAACAAGAAATAGAGCAATCAGAGATTGCAGACCCTCGCCAGGACTTGTTTTGTGTGGTGTTTGTGTACTGGTGTGTTACATAATTAATAACAGACATAATTCGAACTGCCACTTTATAACTACTGGCAGTGATGACCGGGTACCAAGACATCCCACTTTGATGCATCCCCGCTTTGATTGGACACCTAACCCTGATACATGACGTTTTTAAAATTATTATTCAATGTAATTTAGAATGTGATGAAAATAAATTCAATTCAAATCAAATGGAAGACAAAATAGGCACAGTCCTGCATTGGAGTAATCAGAAGGAACCCAAACAAGCAAAAAGCAAAGATGAAGTCATCAGGAGGAACCTGAATCCTGGAGGATTCGCATTTCAACTGCTACTCCTCTACCCTCAAACCCATCCAGGCAATCCAAGTGAGCCTGATTTAAAAAACAAAAAACAAAATCAAAAGAACAAAAAGAACCTTGATCAAAAAAAATAATAATCCTGGCTGCCAGACCATGTGTCCGATCAAGTTGAAATTTAAAACATGTTTTCCACATCAATACAAGATTATAATTGTGAAGTTTCACGTCTATTGATTAAGTAGTTCCAGAGAAAACATTATTTAATATTTTCTGCAATCCAATATGGCTGCCAAACCATGTGAGCCACTTATTATTCATGAACAAACTTGTACACCCAATGCTTGGGGAACATTTATGTGAAGTTTCCCCTCATTCTGTCCAGCCGTTCTGGAGAAGACTTTTTATAGGTTTTAGGGTAAATCCAAACCAAAATTTTTGGGTAAATTTTAGGCTGCCACACCATGTGACCTATGATGTCATATGTGTGAACCTTTTTTTCCTCATGGATAGGCGGTCATGCGTGTAAAGTTTTCCCTTGATCTGTTCAGCCACTTCAGAGAAGAAGACTTTTGAAAGTTTTTTAAAACAAACAAACAATATGGCTGCTGTATCACGTGACCGATGATGTCATCAATTTTTTTTATCCCTTAATGACCCTCAATTTTTTATACTGATCAGATGTAGCATTCTACATATGAAATTATGTCGTCAAAACGAAGGCATCTATGAAGTCATTAGAAAAATGAAATCACACATCCCCCATGGAGAGTACTTTACATATGCCAAGTTTCAATTTTTCTATGGAGTGGTTTCAGAGATAGAGGTCCAAAGTTTTTTTCCTTTTTTTCCAACATGGCTGCCACACCACATGACCTATGATGTCATAATTATCATGAAAACATTCTACATGAGTAATCACACTTATGGTAAAAAAAATTTCGTCTCAATCCGCCAAACCATTGTGGAGAAAAACACAAAAGTTCTGCGTGGCCAAACAAACAAAGACCCAAATGCAATACCCTCTCCTTCGGCGAGGGTAATGATCAAATCCAACTGAAAGGAGCAGAATTAAAGATTTTGCTTCTAAACTTATGGATGCTAATATCATCTCAGAAAATTCACCAAGTTATTACATTATTTAAAATACCCAACTGACTCATTCGTGATCTTCAGGGAGGTGGGTTTTCCTGTATTGTCTAGCTTGGTCCTGTGATGCAAGTCCACATGTTGGACAAGATAACTAACGCTGAGCACTAAAATGCTCTGAGCCAAAAGAGAAAAACTAAGACTGGATATGCTGGATACTATGGATAATTATATTGTGAATAATAATAATAATAGCAGGTGGCTTAATTGTTAATTTCTGTATTACTGCCAAAGGAATTAAACGAGTCAAATGAGAAAAGAATGAATGAGTGAGTGTGAATGACTCATGTTGATGTATTTTGATAATGGTTCACTTACTTGATTTATACCAGCATGCATGTAGCTGTCTCCAACTGCAGAGACAGCAGAGAGCTCTTTTAGACCTTTTTCAATCGCAGATCTGTCGGCAATGTCAAAGAAAACGACAGAAACAATGATTCACTTTATTGTTGTCACACAAAGTGAATTTCCATATCAAAAGGATGACTGTAAAGTGAATGGTACAATACTTTCACAGTCACTCTTAAACCAGCTTTTTGCATTCATTTCATCAAAGTGTCAAAATACTTTCCTGGGAAGAACTGGAATATTTCAAATGGTGACTAGATCGATCAACAAGACTATTCATTAAAATAATAATAATAATAATAAATTTACACAGTGTAACTGTTCATATAACTGCAAGTAAATTAGCAACATATACTGGTGTTGTTTTACCTACACTAATGAATTGTAAACAGTGACAAGAAAATGTCACAAGTTCACTGTTTGTTTCCAGCATAAGCAACAAAGGCCATGCAGAAGCATTATTTGGAGTTGAAAACTCAGATGATGTCACATTGGCAGAATGTGTGTGGTACTCATCAATTATTTTCATCTTTGACATTAAATTAGATTGGCGTATGCTGGTGATCTAGGGGTGAGGACTACACTGGTACCCAGAGGTTGGGGGTTCAAATACAGCTGAAGGCAAAAGTGTTAAGGTTTTGGTTGATAAGCTTCGAGAACTTGAGCTCATCTCAAGAGAACTAGCATTAGATTATCAGGAAAATGGCCAGGTTGGATAGCCTAGATGTCCACACTCTTGGTTCCGAGCTGTCTAGCCTGGGTTTGTATCCCGATCAGCTACAGACGCCCACTCTGGTGATTCGCAGGTGGAGTCATTTATCAACATGCGTGCCATTCATCAGATGGGCGTTAAATGAGGCATTCCATCTGCCAGCTTTAGTTAGTGGACGTTAAAGACCCCCTAGTGTCCTTCACGAAGAGGAGACCATTTGCCGGCACCCTGAACAAATTCCAAATTCCTGCTCCAACCTATAGGCGGCACTGCATCAGCAGCACAACTGCACCCCTGGGAAAACTGATGCTAACCTACAGCCAAGTGCTGCATATGAATGATGATGACGATCAAGAAAACCCTTGTGTGCTCATTAAGGGTTTTCAGCAAGCGAATAACATCACACCACCTGGTACGGACTACATGTAACACCAATTCATACAATGTGGTTGACTTACTTCCTCCAGAGTAAATTGGTTTGGGCACTAGATGTTACCAATAAAAAGGTGGTGCTGACCAGGCCCTCCTACAAAAATGTGATCATGAGATTGTCTGATTCTGTCACCAGTATCCTTTTGGTGGAATTCATGCAGTGAAAATAGCCAATCAGCTGTTCATTTATTGGAAGTCGAATAACATTATGCACCTACCATCGATTATGGTTTTAGTTATTCAATTGCTCTTTTTGTTTTGTGGCATATGGGAGGCTTGTTGCTTTGATAAAAACTAGAAGGGCACTCTTCGACGTCACCAGATAGGCCTCCACCCACATTATTACATCATTATACATACTTGTACCAAGTTTGATTTAAATCCCTGAACACAGATTCAAAATATTAAATAATTCAGGGTGCCAGACCATGCGTCCCATCAGTTTGAAATTTAAAAAATACATTCCCCATGATTACTAGATCATGCTTCATGTCGATTGATGACACGGTCCAGGAAAAATTATTTTTTAAAGATTTTCGTTCAATCGCATATGGCTGTCAGACCATGTGACCTATTAATTCGTGAACACCCTGGTATTTTTGAACACCCTGGTGAACACCCCATGGTTTGGGGAACATGTGACTGAAGTTTCCCCTCGATCTGTCAAGCCATTCTGGAGCAGATTTTAAAATGGTTATGCTTCAAAAAATCATAGCTGCCAAACTATGTGACCTATGACATCATAGGTGGAGAACTTTTTGTTCCCCATGGACAGGACAGCAGTAAATCACCTTTTTTTTCAACATGGCTGCTGCATCACAAGACCTATGATGTCACAATTATCATAAAAACATTCTGCACGAGTAGTCGCACCTATGGTGAAAATTTAGTCAATCGGATAAGCGGTTGCAGAGAAAACAGAGAAAATTATCATGGACGGATGTACGGATGTTCGTACATACGGCCAACCTGAAAACATAATGCCTCCGGTAACTTTGCCAGCGGAGGCATAAAACAATCAAGTGGATTTGATTTTTTTTAGTTTCCTTGTTCATAATCATCATCTATAAGACAAACTTCCTCAATGATGACACCATTAACAACATCAACCTCAAATACTCAGGCTCATGTTGACCTACGAGATGTCCCATTGAACACAGGTAAAATATGGTAGAAAACAAATGCTATTTAGGAAAGGTAGTTCACAGGATTTTCATGGATCATTTATTGGACTGAATGCATTAAACTACAATGGCTAACAATGTATTGTAGCAAATAGTGCTGTGGTGCCGGGTTCGGTGGCGAGGACGACCGCTACACGGAGCAGTCGGGCCGTCTCCCACCGAACACCAGAATTGGAAGGTCGTCACCCCGAATAACTCCGGAGTCGACGGGTCGCTTAAAGGACCGTGGTCACCAATATTTTGAAGGCGTGAGGTAGGGTCCACTTGTCTAATTCCAATTTACCTAAGTACTCACGCCATCTAACTACCAGGGAAGCCACACCCTCGGCCGACTTTGTCCGAACCGAGTCGCGGTTACCAACTCAGATCCGGCGTAACCGAGCGGAATTACCAAAGCCGCGCAGGACCAAATGAACAATTTACGGCACAAACGGCCTCACTATTTCTCAAGCCCGAACCATACTGCGCCAATGAAAGAAAACACGGACAACGAACTAGAACATTTAACAGGGGTTTATTTATAATAGGGAGGGAGACACAGAGCAGACTTAATCATGAATATGCAGGAAAATGTACAATGAGCAATGAACACTTATACAATTTCTACTTAAAGGACGGCGCCACCACAGACACACACACCAAAAGAAAATGTACCCGGATTGTCTTTATTTCGACCCTCGCAGCCAAGGGGATAGACAGGCTGGAGGTCAGAGCTTGGTCGGTACCTGGCCGGGTTCGCACGGCTTGCCGACCTGCCCTTGTGTAGCTCGGGATTCTTGTGGAAGGGCTTGGGAAGATCGGACGCTCCAACCACCACGGTGGGACTCGAACCCACCACAGAAACCTCGCCACAAGCGCCAAGGAACCAAGACGAGCGGCAGACGCCAGCCAGAACCAAGACGGACGATGGCCAGCAGACCGAGACGAGACGAGACTACGCAGACGGATCGCACCGACAATTATTCAACCCCTCCTGCGAGGTGGAGGGATCCGTCCTGAGGTAACTCTGCCTCCCATTGGACCGTTGGCAGTATCGGTGCCCGCCCCCCCCCGAAGAGGCTCTGTAGTTGTTTCTGGCCTTCTGGCTTCCCATTGGCTGGAGCACCTCGGCTTTGCTCGCTCTTCGTCCATTGGCTGGAGGAAACACTCCCTGCCCTTCTTGCAGTGGAGCCTCGATCTGAGGCGATGGAGGCTCCGCCCACGCCTTCAGCCAAAACACGTGGATAATGGTGTCGGTGCCGAAGTGTTTGGTTGGTTGGCGGAACGAAGCAGGATGTTGTTGTTGGGAAGATAAAAAAAACTAACAACAAAATAACTCGCAGCGCACACATGTAATTCCCTTTCGACATAGGGGATGGATTCTAACTATACACATATACTTAACGAAATAACTAAACTTTGGGACTGCTGACTGTCTGTGTGCAAGAGGCTTCCAAATCCGTAACAATAGAACATGTGTTTAAATGACACACAACACAACATAAAACATTAAATTTATCTTAGCATTTTCAATTCGGTTTTTGGGAAGCTGGAAACTAATTTTTGAGACACATGGTCAACAATCTGACTGATAGACAATGGTAAATAAAAGTCCCTGCATTTTGCATACGATACTTGCACAAGGTGTGATTTGTAACGAACAAGAAATCGTTTCCACAAATTGACGAAATGTTTGGCAATGCCCCACCCCCACCCAACTGTGCTTCACTTCCTGTATTCCTCGTAAATTCCCCTTCCATCCTTTTCCCTTTCAAATCTCCTTTACTTTCACTCT
>CM068957.1:142533506-142559174 GCA_035128595.1 Eptatretus atami
GTTGTAAGCTTCGAGAAACATGGCTCATCTCAATGAGAAACTACCCATAGAATTAGCAGGAAAATGGCCTGGTTGGATAGCCTAGATGTCCACACTCTTGGTTCCGAGCTGTCTAGCCTGGGTTTGTATCCCGATCAGCTACAGACGCCCACTCTGGTGATTCGCAGGTGGAGTCATTTATCAACATGCGTGCCATTCATCAGATGGGCGTTAAATGAGGCATTCCATCTGCCAGCTTTAGTTAAGTGGACGTTAAAGACCCCCTAGTGTCCTTTACGAAGAGGAGACCATTTGCCGGCACCCTGAACAAATTCCAAATTCCTGCTCCAACCTTATAGGCGGCACTGCATCAGCAGCACAACTGCACCCTGGGAAAACTCATGCTAACCTACAGCCAAGTGCTGCATATGAATGACGATGACGATCAAGAAAACCTTGTGTGCTCATTAATGGTTTTCCAGCGAGCGAATAACACATCACACCACCTGGTACGGACTACATGTAACACCAATTCATACAATGTGGTTGACTTACTTCCTCCAGAGTAAATTGGTTTGGGCACTAGATGTTACCAATAAAAGGTGGTGCTGACCAGGCCCTCCTACAAAAATGTGATCATGAGATTGTGTGATTCTGTCACCAGTATCCTTTTGGTGGAATTCATGCAGTTAAAAATAGCCAATCAGCTGTTCATTTATTGGAAGTCGAATAACATTATGCACCTACCATCGATTATGGTTTTAGTATTCAATTGCTCTCTTTGTTTTGTGCATATGGGAGGCTTGTTGCTTGATAAAAACTGAAGGGCACTCTTCGACGTCACCAGATAGGCCTCCACCCACATTATTACATCATTATACATACTTGTACCAAGTTTGATTTAAATCCCTGAACACAATTCAAAATATTAAATAATTAAGGGTGCCAGACCATGCGTCCCATCAGTTGAAATTAAAAATAATTCATTCCCCATGATTACTAGATCTATTGTGTTTCATGTCGATTGATGACACGGTCCAGGAAAAATTATTTTTTTAAAGATTTTTCGTTCCAATCGCATATGGCTGTCAGACCATGTGACCATTAATACTGTGAACACCCTGGTATTTTTGAACACCCTGGTGAACACCCATGGTTTGGGGACGCATTGTGACTGAAGTTTCCCCTCGATCTGTAAGCCATTCTGGAGCAGATTTTTAAAATGGTTATGCTTCAAAAAAATCATAGCTGCCAAACTATGTGACCTATGACATCATAGGTTGGAGAACTTTTTGTTCCCATGGACAGGCAGGCGATCATACCTGTAAAGTTTCGCCTCATATATTCAGCCATTTCGAGATTTTTAAGGTTTTTATGTTAAAAAAAAAAAAAATGGCTGCCAACCACAATGACCGATGATGGTCGTTCAATTTATCCCCCCCCCCCCCCCCCCCCACAATACAATTTAGTCCTAGATGACCCTCAAAAACGTTCATACTGATCAGATAAAGCATTTGACGTATTCAATTATTATGTCATAACAAAGCCACGATGACATCATCAAAAAAAAATCATAAGTGTTTCCCATGGAGAGTACTTCACTTGTGCCAAGTTTCATTTTTTTTTTCCATAGAGCGGTTTTGGAGATACAGAGGTTCCAAAGGTTTTCCTTTTTTTCAACATGGCTGCTGCATCACAAGACCTATGATGTCACAATTATCATAAAAACATTCTGCACGAGTAGTCGCACCTATGGTGAAAATTTAGTCAATCGATAGCGGTTGCAGAGAAACAGAGAAAATTATCAATGGACGGATGTACGGATGTTCGTACATATGGCCAACCTGAAAACATAATGCCTCCGGTAACTTTTCCAGCGGAGGATAAACAATCAAGTGGATTTGATTTTTTTAGTTTCCTTGTTCATAATCATCATCTATAAGACAAACTCCTCAATGATGACACCATTTAACAACATCAACCTCAAATACTCAGGTCAATGTTGACCTACGAGATGCCCATTGAACACAGGTAAAATA
The DNA here is from genome assembly GCA_035128595.1 of Eptatretus atami. NCBI lineage: Eukaryota > Metazoa > Chordata > Myxini > Myxiniformes > Myxinidae > Eptatretus > Eptatretus atami. The sequence goes on from CM068957.1 coordinate 142,535,525, forward strand.
TGGTAGAAAACAAATGCTATTAGGAAAGGTAGTTCACCAGGATTTTCATGGATCATTTATTGGACTGAAGGCATTAAACTTACAATGGCTAACAATGTATTGTAGCAAATAGTGTTGGTGCCGGGTTCGGTGGCGAGGACGACTGCTACACGGAGCAGTCGGGCCGTCTCCCACCGAACACCAGAATTGGAAGTCGTCACCCCGAATAACTCCGGAGTCGCATGGGTCGCTTAAAGGACCGTGTGTCACAATATTTGACGCGTGAGGTAGGGTCCACTTGTCTAATTCAATTACCTAAGTACCCACGCCATCTAACTACCAGGGAAGCCACACCCTCGGCCGACTTTGTCCGAACCGAGTCGCGGTTACCAACTCAGATCCGGCGTAACCGAGCGGAATTACCAAAGCCGCGCAGGACCAAAAGAACAATTTACGGCACAAACGGCCTCACTATTTCTCAAGCCCGAAACCATACTGCCGCCAATGAAAGAAAACCACGGCAACGAACTAGAACATTTAACAGGGGTTTATTTATAATAGGGAGGGAGACACGAGCAGACTTAATCATGAATATGCAGGAAAATGTACAATGAGCAATGAACACTTATACAATTTCTACTTAAAGGACGGCGCCACCACAGACACACACACCAAAAGAAATGTTACCCGGATTGTCTTTATTTCGACCCTCGCAGCCAAGGGGATAGACAGGCTGGAGCGTCAGAGCTTGGTCGGTACCTGGCCGGGTTCGCACGCTTGCGACCTGCCCTTGTGTAGCTCGGGATTCTTGTGGAAGGGCTTGGAAGATCGGACGCTCCAACCACCACGCGTGGGGACTCGAACCCACACAGACAATCTCGCACCAAGCGCCAAGGAACCAAGACGCAGAGCAGCGCAGACAGTGCACAGCCACGAGACCAGAGCAGCACCAAGACGGACGATGGCCAGCAGACGAGACGAGACTACGCAGACGGATCGCACCGACAATTATTTCAACCCCTCCTGCGAGGTGGGAGGGATCCGTCCTGAGGTAACTCTGCCTCCCATTGGACCGTTGGGTATCGGTGGCCCCCCCCGAAGAGGCTCTGTAGTTGTTTCTGGCCTTCTGGCTTCCCATTGGCTGGAGCACCTCGGCTTTGCTGCTCTTCGTCCATTGGCTGGAGGAAACACTCCCTGCCCTTCTTTGGAGTGGAGCCTCGATGAGGCGATGGAGGCTCCGCCCACGCCTTCACCAAAACACGTGGATAATGGTGTCGGTGCCGAAGGTTTGGTTGGGTGGCGGAACGAAGCAGGATGTTGTTGTTGGGAAGATAAAAAAAAACTAACAACAAATAACTCGCAGCGCACACATGTAATTCCCTTTACATAGGGGATGGATTCTAACTATACACATATACTTAACCGAAATAACTAAACTTTGGGACTGCTGACTGTCTGTGTGCAAGAGGCTTCCAAATCTGTAACAATAGAACATGTGTTTAAATGACACACAACACAACATAAAACATTAAATTTATCTTTAGCATTTTCAATTCGGTTTTTGGAAGCTGGAAACTAATTTTTGAGACAACATGGTCACCAATCTGACTGATAGACAATGGTAAATAAAAGTCCCTGCATTTTGCATACGATACTTGCACAAGGTGTGATTTGTAACGAACAAGAAATGTTTCCACAAATTGACGAAATGTTTGCAATGCCCCACCCCACCCAACTGTGCTTCACTTCCTGTATTCCTCGTAATTCCCCTTCCATCTTTTCCCTTTCAAATCTCCTTTACTTTCACTCTTCTCTCCTTTACAACTTGCCGTACTCCCTCTTTTATCAAATATCATCCCACATTTCATAAAAATATAAGATTTAATATATATATTAATATATATACAATATATATATTTTTTCTACTCTCTCCTTTTACCCCATGTGTATGTAATGTAATATGTAAATTAATGCATATTATTGTGAAAGCAGCTGCATCTTACATGCAATTGCATATTAAATCCAGCTTTGATGAATTGTCAACAGAAGTCAAGTTAACACTTTGCCAGCTGGATATTTTGAGCTTTAGGTTTTCAAAATGTATATTGATGCCTTAAAAACTGTTGAGAAAGGGAAATGGTTAGCACATTCATAATTGGGTTACCCTATAGTCTTAAAAAAATAATAATAAATTATTTTAAAAAGTTTTTTCTGAAGGTTGGGGGGGGGCGAGGGGGGGTCCAGACCCTTTAGATGTCACTTCCATCTTGCTCTGTTCATCACATCAAAAAATGCACAGACAAAAAGCAGGAAGTTTATTCAGGAAATCAGTGTTATGGCTAGCTGATTAATCAAAAAGTATATGTGTGACTTTTCACCACAGGAAATACAGGTAAATGCGGTCAAATGGTCACCTGTACACACCCTTAAAGAAATGGCATGTTCCAAAAATCGATATCCTTCTAAACTAGAGCAGTAGTTTGTAACCCTGTTTAAAAAATATAAAAAAAACACATCAGTTACATCCTCATCAAAATTATACTCACAGTGGGCAAAAACGAACAGGTGGGAAAGAATAATGGGACACACTTAGTGTGAATAAATATAAAAAGGAGATAAGCTGAATTGGATAACGTACAATGATGAAACTGGATCAGAGATGACAAAAGGAAAAGCACGAATGAAAGAGTCGTCGTTTTGTGGCAGCGATGGCTAGAATCAAGCATGACTTGCCATTTGCATCATTGACAAATGAGCCGAGTGAGTGACACTGACAGGCGACACCGAACTGTTATAGTTGGAAATGACAAAGTTTACACAGAATGAAAATGGGGTTGGAACAGCTTTAAGAAACACCGTAAGTAACACCGGCCCTCACTTGTCATTTGTGAGTGGGAGAATCAGCTCGCTGCGTCCAGAAAATACAATGAAGGACAGTCTCATTCCTGGACTGTGGATGAAATCACAAACAGCCAAAATATCATCACAAACAGCACAAAACCTCTCACAATAAACAATTTTCTCTTCAGCATAGAGGGATACATATTCAAATATCAGTTTCCAAAAAAAAAACATGAACAATGTGCGAACAAAAGACAAGCCAAGTATGATTAGAGTAGAAATTAAAAAAATTGATTTGACTATAAATAAAATAAAATAAAAATATATATATATATAATTTGATTAAGCATAAATTTAAAAAAACAAATATTGATTATAGAGTATAAATTAAAAAAAATATATATATATATATATATATATATATATATATATATATTATTATATATACTGTATATTTGATTATTGAGTACAAATAAAATAAAAAATATTTATTATAGAGTATATTTTAAAAACACAAACAAATATTGATTAAGAGTATAATTAAAAAACACAAAAATATTGATTATAGAGTATAAATTTTTAAAAACAAATCTTGTTGTAGAGTATAAATAAATCAATATTGAATAATGAGTCATCTTCTTCTTCTTGGTCTTCTACAGAATTATGAGCCCACTTAAAGTGGGTCGTAAGGCCTGGTGTTGACCTAATGGTTAAGGTGGCTGAATTAAGATTTTAGAGTCTTGAATTCAAGCCCTCTCCACTCATTGAATTAACACCAGGCAGGTTGACTTAGCCCTTCCGAGGTCGGCAAATGAGTTAACCAGCTTACTGGTAACAAGGGCATTGCATTAGCGGCAACCTACGCCACCCAGGAAATTATGCAGCCAAGCAGCCACCGGCTGTATACGAATAAATAAAAACAAGTGGGGTTGCTGACATGGATCCTGCTCCACAATTGAGGTCAATCGTATACACATTCTTTATCCACACCTTTCTATTTCATGTCTGCTTCCACACAATACTCCCTCTCCTCCTCGGTCTGCCCCGCCATTTCCTTCTCATCATCCTTATACCCACATACCCTTCATTTCTTTTCAACAAATTCTCATACCATCTCAATGTACTTCCCTGTACCTTCTTAGATTAGATGCTTCAACCACCTTCACAGCTCCTCTGATGTATCCGTTCCTCACATGGTCTTCTTGCGTTACACCACACAACATTCTCAGCATCCTCAAAATAAGTCACATCTAATCTTTGCTCCAACCTTATCATCGGCCACATCTCCATGCGGTACAACAATGCCGGCCTCACTACCGTTCTGTACATCTGCCTTCAGTCTAATCAGCATCTTTCTTTCACAAAGCACTCCTGAAACCTTCTTCCAGTTACCCCATCCTGCCTGTATCCTGATGCTCATCTTCCCATCTAACTCACTATCCTGCTGTACTTCCTTGGCCTTTTCCCCTTGCATCAGCACTCCATTTCCCTCTACCTCTTCACTACTTACTGTAAATCTCATGTAATCTGTCTCTGACCGACTAATACTTATTTGGGTTCCTTCTGATGACTAATGCAGTATTCGGTCTTCCTTTCGACAATGTTTGTACCATATCCTGATGCTGTGTGGACTGTGCTTCCCCGCTGACGGACCTCTGGTAACTTGCACTTGTTGCTGCATTTGTGCCTGGAGAATACCTGCTGAAATCTATCGATCCAAATTCTTCCCAACATCTTTATTTTTTGTTCCTTTCATACCTCTTTCTACATTTTTCACATTTCTCATTATTCATTCTAATTTTTACTTCATCTTTTCCTTTATCTATTTTAATCTTTATTTCAGTTTCTTTATCTATCTGTCTGTCTCAAGAGAAGTGAATTCTTGCAGAAAGTTTTTCTGTACGGCTTACTTGGATTGGATTTTTGGGTTGTGGAGTAGCGGCTGAAACCTGAATCCTACCCAGGTTCCTCCTGATGACTCCATCTATGCTCTTTACTTCTTCAGGTTCCTTCTGATGACTCTAATGCAGTATTCGGTCTTCCGTTTGATTAAGCCCCGATCTTCCAATGCCTTCCTCCATTCTTCCAATTTCAATTCTACCTCTCCCTTACTTTCAGAACATTGTCATCCGCAAATAGCATGCCCCATGGTGCCTGTATTCTCACATCAGCTGTCAGAACTTCCATCATAACAACAAACAAAAATAGGGGCAACACCCCTGGGCACTCACCTGGTAGTGGCTGGATAAGAAAACCAGGGAACAACTGGTGGGCGTGGACGACCCACAAAATATGTAACGGAGAAGAAAGTAAATACCGATGGATATTATTTTTAATGCAGTGAACAAACTTTAGTACATCACGGGTGATGAAGGTGGTGGGCAAGTTTCATCCGAATTGAATGTGTAGTTTCTGCGAAGAAAGAAAATACCTCTTCGGGGGGGGGGGGCAACCCCCCCAATAAACTCCCTCTGTAGACCCCCCTCAGACCCTGATTTTCTTAATGCCATGAACAAACATTGTACATCACGGGTGATGAAGGTTGTGGTCAAGTTTCATTGGAATTGTATGTGTAGTTTCTGAGAAGAAAGCAAATACCTATTTTGGCGGGCAATCCCCATAAACCCCCTTAGGCCTTAGTTATTTTATAACTTGGTTTACAGATCCGCCGACGGTATATTTGCCGAAATGAAATATAAATATAAAACACATTTTTAGCCTTTTATATTTATATATTTTCCGCCGAAGGTGCAAAAGTTTCAAACCGGAGATGTAAACGTCGGCATTTATTTTTAAAATATATTTTTCGCGCGCGCACCAAAATGCCGAGTCCCCTTTAACCAAACTACGCAGTCATCTTCGGTCATGGCGTCTGAGCAGTGGACAGCATGGTTCAGATTGACTGTGGTTTCTGGGACAAAATTGATTGTTAAGAAGTATGTCAGCGGTATAAATTTGAGTGACTGTATTGGTGATTTAATCACGCAACATCTTGACGACGAATATTCTGGCCGAACGATTGCATCAATTCAGTGCAGCAGCAGGGATGATTCGCAGGCTACTCTCGATCGTGCCGATTTTGTTTCCGTCGAAAGTTGTACACCGCTGTTCGTATTGAAAGATTTCGGTGCCAAGTACGTCAAAGTTTCCCTGCGAGATTCTGATATTCAGCCTTTAACAGACCAGAAATCAGCCTTTGATATGCTCATGGGGATGGGGAGACGGTACGATCAGATTCCCGCTGAAAAGTAAGAGCTGGTTATGGCTCTGATTGACCATTTTTAGCGTGTTAACTCCGAGTAAACACCTTTTTAAATCATATCCAGCACTATGCACTGGTGTGCACGCACACATCTACGACTTGGACAGTAATTTTCTCAGCATTGTTTCCATTTGTTTGATGATCCAACAGGTTTCTATAAGAAAAACATGCCAGACTATATTGTAAAAACAAGTTTTAATCCTTCTTTATTGTTTTTCACATCAGATGATACAGTGAACATGGGCATCCTGCATTTGAATGGTCTTCCATCTTCAATGTTTTCTTAGATCCTCCTGGTCCAGGATTTATATTTATTTTCCCCCCACCTACCCTTGTCTTTTCCATGGAACATCCGAAAAAAAATCATAAAAATATATAATTTATAAAAATTGAAATTATATTTATATTTATATTTCGACCTACCGACCCTACATTTTAGCTGAAGAACTGTGTAAACCAAGTTATAACATAACTAAGGTCTTAGGGCCCGATTTTTATTTTTTATTCCATGAACAAACTTTGGTACATTCAGGGCGATGGAGGTTGTGGTAAAGTTTTGTTGATAACGCATGTGTAATTTCAGAGAAGAAGTTGCAAGTATTTGTAGACGGATGGACGGATGGCCAGACGATGTGCCATCCCACAAGCTCCTAGGGAATGCGTTCCAGGTGAGCTAATGAGAAGCAGATTCATGAAAGTGTCATGGCTAGCGCAGTACCCAGCACCAAAGTGGTTACCCAGGTCAGGGACATTCACGTCAAAGCAATGGAGAAGGCATCAAATGTTTTGGTGGAGGACAATACCCAGAAAAACGTGCCTTTAAGCAGACCTCTGATTCGTGAAAAGGCAAAGCACATGTACAATCATCTGGCTGGTGTGGGTGGTGCTGCAAACATGAGCGATGCGGGTACGAGTGGCCCCAGTCCCTTTCTAGCTGGCAGGGGATGGTTTGACCACTTCAAGAAGCGGTACTGTCTCCACAACGTAAAGCTCATCGGTAAGCATGCCTCAGAGGATCATGAGGCAGCTGAAATTTTCCCTGCTCAACTCGCACAGCTCATCTAGGAGGAGGGGTATGTACCGGAGCAGGTCTTCAATGCAGATGAGACCGGTCTGTTCTGGAAAAAAATGCCCACGAGAACTTTCACCTCAAAGAGAGAGAGGGGACAGCATCGGGGTTCAAAGCTGCTTCGGACTGGATATCTCTTCTCCTCTGCACCATTGCCAAAGGGGACTGCATGGCGAAGCCGATGATGTTGTTTTGTTCCCTAAACGCGTGTGCTCTCAAGGGCAAAAACAAGCAAACTCTGCCCATATTTTGGAGGGACACCAGAAAGGAGTGGGTAACAGCTGCCATATTTATATATTGGTTCCACAACTGTTTCGTCCCTCACCTGGAGAAGTACCTGGCAGTACAGAAACTCTCCTTCAAGGTCCTCCTGCTGATGGACAACACTCCTGGCCACCCAGAGGTGCTGATTGTGGCCCCATCTCAATATCGAGGTCATCTTCCTGCCGCCCAACACCACCTTCCTGATCCAACACCACCTCCCTGAGGACTTCAACACAATGCACTGCATCAGCGCCATCAAAGACTCTCTGGACGAAGTGAAAGCCTCAATCATCAACGCTTGCTGGCAAAATATATGGCCACCGGCATTCAACGACTTCAGAGGCTTTCCCGACACCACATAAGAGAGGCGGAAAATTGCCGGATTGGCACAGGAGATGGGAGGGGAAGGCCTCAATGACATGGAGCCTAACAAATTGGAGGAGTTTGTCACCTCTCATGGCGAGGAGCTAACTGAGGAGGAGTTGGAGGCCATCATCAAGGTTTCTGAGGAGCATAAGAAGGGCAGTGAAGAGGAGGAAGGGGTGACGAGGCCCATCTTGACTGTCATGTTTCTTGGTGAAGTTTTGCAGGATATGAGGGCAGTAGCTGACAGGCTGCAAGATGCCGACCCAGTGATGGAGTGGTACCTCCGGTTCAAGAGGGGGTTGGATGATATTTTATTGCCGTACAGATAACTGCACAGAAACCTACAGCACTGAGAAACACAGCTCTTGATCACACATTTTTTTTCACCCCGATCCCTCCACCTCAACACCATCAGCGCCCTTGCCCTCATATGGATCCCCTTCAGTACACAAATCATCAGTACCCTCACCTGAGTCCTCTACAGAGGAGTTCACCAAGTTCACTGGATTCTAACTCATCATCATAATCACATCAAAAATTACGTCCCATATTAAATAAAAAAATGGAAGCAGTACCTGCTGTTGTTGTTGTTGTTGTCTTTATAATTGAAAGCATTTTAACTAAAATGTAATGATGTGCATTCATGTTCATAAAATTTAAAATTGTCTCTTCGAATCACGAACCACCAGGAACCTATCCCCCTTTTTCCAATTGAAACAATACCCTGACATTCGCAACATTTTTCAGGAACGTAACAAATAAATATTGATTATAGAGTATAAATAAAAAACAAATACTGATTATAGAGTACAAATAAATAAAAAAAACAAAAGCAATATACAGTATTCAAACACTTGGAATAGTTATTTTTAACTTTTCTATTGGATTATTGATGCTAATTAACTAGAGGCAAAAACAATCAATCAATGCTAATATCACATTTTTTGTTCATAAGTAAAATCTCAAGGTGAATGAAAAAAGAAATGACTGAGCATTTTACAATGCAGAGCCTCATTGGGATATATATATATATATATATATATATATATATATATATATATATATATATATATATATATATATATATATATATATATATATATTATATATATATATATGTGACCACAAAGAGTCAGTACCGACCTTACCTCAAATAACTTCCTCATTCATAAGGATATATATATATATATATATATATATATATATATATATAATATATATATATATATATATATATATATGTTGTTGTTCGTCTTTCGGCTGCTCCCGTTAGGGGGTCGCCACAGCGGATCATCCGTTATGATCCGCATACTGATTTGGCATAGGTTTTACGCCGGATGCCCTTCCTGACGCAACCCTGGTGCGCTCTTACGACACAGGGATAAGGATTGGGTTTCGCCATGATTCCGGGCTCCCTACACCCTCTCATAGCGCGGCCCAGCGCAGAGCTCCCTCCTCAAGTGATCCTCCAACCCAAGCCTCCGAGTAGCCGGATTACAGGCGCACGTGTATATATTGTTACGGCTGTGGAAATTCGCAAACACCATTCAGGTCCCGTAGGTGAGGTATTTCTGAAGTACATGTGTAGTTAGCCCAAACCCATTGTTTAGAGGGAATTAATGTGATTCATTCGGGCTGCGACACTTTGAGTTAGGCGTTTTTCTGTTCTTGCTTTATTTTCGAACCAACTACAACAACGCCAACCACGCCACCACTACAACAACGCCAACCACGCCACCACTACCACAGCGCCAACCACAACGCCAACCACGCACCACTACAACAACGCCAACCACGCCACCACTACAACAACGCCAACCACGCCGCCATTACAACAACGCCAACCACGCCACCACTGCAACAACCACGGCGTTCCGACTCGGCACACGGTTGCCAGAGGCCTGGCCTTCAAAGGGAAGCAGGCGGCCCCGGCCCCCTTCCCCACTCCTCCCCCGAACGAATGGCACCGATTGGACGGAGGACCACGCATGTTCTGGAAAGAGGGGGAGCCGAAAACGGGGGCGGAGTGGAGGGCGGGGCCCCGGGCGATAAAAGAGGCGACGGAGTAGGAAGAAGAAGAGAAGGAGGATTTCGCGGCGCTCGAAAAGGGACGGTAGAGGCGACGGAGTAAGAAGAAAGAGAGAAGGAGAATCGCGCGCGGGTAAAAGGGACGGCGAAGGCGGCGGAGGATCTCGCGGCCGAGTGGAGCGGAGATCCGCGGCCGAGTGGAGCGGAGGATCTCGGTCGAGTGAGCGGAGGATCTCGCGTCGAGTGGAGCGGAGGATCTCGCGTCGAGTGGAGCGGAGATCTCGCGTCCGAGTGGAGCGGAGGATCTCGCGTCCGAGTGGAGCGGAGAGAGCTCGCGGCCGAGTGGAGCGGAGGATCTCGCGTCCGAGTGGAGCCGAGGATCTCGCGTCGAGTGGAGCGGAGGATCTCGCGTCGAGTGGAGCGGAGGATCTCGCGTCGAGTGGAGCGGAGGATCTCGCGTCGAGTGGAGCGGAGAGAGCTCGCAGACCGCGAGAGGAGGACGGTCGCCAAGGACTCAAACGCAGGGAAGTCGCGACTTCCATTTTCTTTTGGGTTCTGTGTGAACGTGTGTGTGTGCGCCATGTCCGAAAGTAGTATTGTATAAGTGTTGCCGAGTGTTCGGGTTTAGTCGGTCGTAGCTCTGCGTTGTTTCATTGTGTTGCTTTTGTTCTATGTGTATATGTGCATTTTGCAATTGTGGCTGGCTGTAAATACGTTGCTATATGTGAGGCGTGAATAAATGTGCTTTCTTGTTGAATTGTTCCCCCGTTTCGCTGCGTCCTTTCCTTTGTGGGTCTCCATCTTGCTTTACGTAAAGGGTTTGAGTGGCGCGCGGACGCCCGATAATTAATCAGAACCGTCGAGCGCACGATAACACGCTCGGTTATCCGATAGCACGGAACGGATCGCTTAAGCGGCCCGTGTCCGAAGTCGACCTGCGGCGAGGTGGCGATCGCCGGTTTACCATCCGCGTGGGTACTTAGGTAGGTCGAGTTTGGCGAACAACCCTATCCCACGCGGGTGGCCGATTGGCACGATCGTGGTGAGGCCGAAAGGCCCACCCGTGACTGGCTCCCGGCGTTAGTCCGAGAGGGTCACGACAGAATTGTCCGTCGGTGGGCGAAGCGGCCGCGATTAGAGTCACGTGGTCGTTCGCACGCCGGCGGGCGCGTGAATTCGCAACACTGGTGTCAGAGAGCGGGGAAACGGACTCTCTTGTCTCCAAGCTAAATTCACGGGAATCGGTCCAGGGGTGAGAGGAGCGACCCCGATTCCCTCTAAATTACGAGCGATATTAAATTACCCGTTACGTGAAATAAGATGGCGTCTCAAGGCGAGCGGGAGCCGGGGGTATTAGGAATGTATATGTGTGATAGTAATGTAGGATCCATGGCCCAGGATGTAGACCCCGAGCAGGAACAATTACTCCCCAACCAAACGCAGAGCCCGAAATAGGTGCGCGGCGGCCGCGGTGTATAACACCTCCCTCCCCCTCTCCACCAAAACCCCGCATCCTGGCCGAATCGGCTCAGCCGAGTGCATCCGACATGGCCCAGCTATTCGCCATGCTGGCAAAGATGAATGCAAATGCGCATCAAATGGAAGCGAATTTAAACAACAAAATGGATGGAATGAAAAACGAAATAAAAGGAGTGAACAAACAAATGGAACAAACACAAACGGAATGAACGAAAAAATGGATGGAAACGCACTCAGTATGGAAACAAATGCGCAAGGAATGAAGGAAGAAATGAAAGAAATGCGGGGTGAAACGCAGCAAATGGGCCGGAGCCTGCAGGCGGGCATGAAGGCTACAACAGCGAAGTGCGTAATGGCGACGCCACGTGTGGAGCGAACGAGCTGGAGGGGTGCAACGGCTGTCAGGCCCGCGGTGAAGGCAGGTGAGGAAAAAATAATTTGGGAGACGTGTTGGGCGAGAAGTGTGGAGGTGACGGAAAAAGTGACGGTAACCGAGAGGGAAAATTAATTGGGGTGACGGAGACGTGCACGAAGGAAATAAAAATAGTGGAGTGTGAGAAAAGACTGCAAGACATGACGAAGAGAGTTGATAAGCTGGGACGGGAGGTAAAAAACGGAGACAGAGGAACTGGAAAGACGGATAGACAAACACAAGGCAAGCCGGAAGAACAGTTAGAAGCCAAAGCAAGGTCGGAGGGTGCGGAGATGAGAAAAGAATTAGAGAGAAAACTGAGTTACAGGAACACCAAAACAAAGAGACGGAACTACAAAACGAACTGAGAGTGTTAAAGAGAACAAGAAAGAGTACTGGAGAACAAGGAATGAGACAGGAAAAGAAATGACGAGATTGCAGAACGAGGAACAAGAAAGACAGTGGAATAGAAACTGAAAGAGTATGAATTTGAAACTGAACGACAAAAGGAAAAAAATAGGTTGGAATACGAGGAGAAGTTGAAGGAGCAAGGAATGAAGCAGGAAGGAGAAATCAGGGGATTGAAGGATACAACGAGATTGGAAGGAAGAGCGAGAGGAACAATGGGATAGAAACAAAAGAACATGAAGGCTGAGGTTGACCAATTGAAAGAAAAGGCGAGGCTGGAGTGCGAGGAGATAGGCAAAGAACAGCGAATGAAACACAAAGGAAATTAACCACATGAAGAAAACCATGAAACTGGAGAAGGAAGGACAGGAGAGGAAACAAGGAAGGGTAATGAGAGAACAGCGAATGAAACACAGGAAGGAAATGCAGCAATTGAAAGAAACGATGAGATTGGAAATGAAGAGCATGAGGAAGAGTGGGAGAGAAAACAAAAAACTATACGAGTTTGAAATTAATGAACTGAAGGAGGGAGTAAAATTGAAGTCCAGAGAGATGGAAAAACTTCAGAAAGAAACGGAAACTAATAAATGTATAGATACGCGGGAGACAGAAAAAGTAGAGGAGAGACTGCATGTAATGACGGGGTTAAAGGAACAGAACACACACACACAGAGGTAGTGGAGGATATGGGGGTGAGCTCGCGGAGCGTGTGGAGACCCGGTGCGAGCAGCGGATGGCTGCCTCCAGGAACGAGGGGAGGGAGTATGCCCCCTTGAGGCGAATCACGACCAGGTGGGTTCGGTCGTGCTTCGCGGAGTTGAAGGGACGAGTGCTGTGGATAGGTGCACGTTGCAGCTTGGGGGGAATAGAGGCCCCGGGAACCCTTGTGGGACACGAATCCCCAGTGTGGTTGTGCAGGGGTGTGTGTTTGCGAGTGTGCGGAGATGTGTGCTTTCCGGCACGCATGGTGTGAGTGAGACCCCCTGTGCAGGTGTGAAGGTTGGGTGTGAGTGAGAGGATCCGTGCGAGGGAACCGTGTGTGTGAGGTCTCTGTATGTGAGGGAGATGTCGGTCGGCATGCGTGAGCATGCACCCGCGTCTCCTGGGGTGAGTTGTGTGGAGTGGAGTCTGTGCGTCGTAACACGCAGTGTGCGTGGGTTGAGTGGCGACCACGGGCGACAGAGAGACACGGGCCGGGTAGCAGCCGTAGCTGTTGTGGGAACCGCGCCGGGTTCACCCAGCGGCGAGCGCGAGGTCCGGGCCGTGCAACGCACGAGGCCGCCACGTGCTCGCTTCGGAGTGAAGCCCGGTCCGGAAACGCCAGCGGTGGATTTGCCGATCCCGCGGACGGACAAAGTTTAGGCAGGATTTCGGATTTGGACCGGATGGGTTCTCCACGCGAGCTTGTGTTAAGCTCCAACGGGCAGAGCACATGTGTTCGCGTGGGGACCCCTCGGAGTGCGGAGTTTGCTTTTGTGGTGCGCAGGGTGACGTCATGGCTGCACGTGTGGTTGTAATCTGGCAGGAGGGTGAATCCCTGCCGGATGGTACGAGGTACACGTGCAGCTGCATGACGTCACGGGCAGGTGCAAAGTGCGCGAGCTGCGAGTTGCCGCGCTGTGCTGCGCGTAATTGGAAAAAAAAATTAACAAAAGCAAGCCTCGCTTTCGGGTGAACAGGATTCCCAGGTAAGGGGTGAAGACCCCTTCCCAGGGCACAGGAAAACTAGTTAGGGGGAAGGTTAGTGTTAGTTAGACTGGCTCCATGGGGCAGGGTAAGTCCTCATGGGGCCTGTGGAATGGATTAGGTAGAGGGATTGAAGTTGAGATTTAGGTTGGGAAATGATTTTGGGATTTTGAGGACAGTGACTGACAGTGAATGTGTAGAGGGGACGTAGCTTAGCTACGTAGTGTTAAAGGAACGTGCTGTAGTTTAAGGATGACGTGGGAGCACGGTTAGTTAGGGGAGGTAGATAGAAGGATGCAGGATTCAGCGGTGTGTGTTGAAGAGTTGGTGAGTTGTGTGGAGACATTGTAGTGAGTGAGGCCAGCGGGTCTGTGTGAGTGGAGCGAATGTGGAATGCATGGTGCGATGAGTGATTGGGGGAGGAGTGACTCCCGCCCAAGGGACCCGGGGTCAGTGTAGAGTGAGTTAGCTGGGTTAGACAAATTGAAAAATGGAGGTCGTTTTGCTGTTGGTGGGAGAGTAGGCTCGAACCCATTTGGAGGGTGCAGGAGCCCTGTTGACGGGCTGGGAGCGTGCTGCGAGAAGGTGAGTATCGCTGAGTGGCACCCCGGGCACCGGCTAGTCGGCCGTGGTAGGCCAAGGGCCCATGGGGGCCGGGATAGCGTAGTGGGCACGGGTGCGCCCGCTTGGTGCGGGGCCCGGAGCGCCGTTAGCCGCGTGGGCAGTGTGTGGGCACGGGTGACCCTCGGAAAGGGGCCCGGGGATCCAGCCTGCCACGTGTGCGTTTCAGGGAGTTGCCATGGGGCACTCCCCGTGTTTAGGGAGCTGGTAGGCTCGGAGGCAGTGTATGTGCCCGGGGGTGCCATTGTAGGGATTCGGCAGAGGGTCGTGCCTGCCAAGGGGAGCCACGCGTCCCAGCCACGAACCGTGCAAGGGCACGAGGGAAAATGTGGAGGGCGACGCCCGAAATTTGAGAGGACACCAACACAGGCGACGGGAATCGGGTTTTTAGAACCAATAGATTAAGCGAGAGGCGCTTGTTGAAAGCCCCGGGTAGTTTAAAGGTTAATGGATAGGGTAGATTAGAAGTGTACCCCTCCGCACCAATCCATCCCTTCGCTCTCGTTGTGGGCCGCTGGACCCACTTTGGGTTAGAGATCGCTGAGATCTGGGGAGCCATCCTGGGCTTCATTGGCCTCGACCAAGGACGCTATCTCCCTTATTCCCCTCCGGGAAGGGAACGTAGGGTTGGGGAGTAGGCTAGGAGACGATAGGTTAGCCGAACAAGGACAGTAAAGGGGGTTAGGGGACGAATTATAGTGGGGAAGTAGGGAAGTAAACATAAAAACAACAAAAAAAATTAGTTGGGGCTAAATTGGGTTTTACAAATTAAGGGAGTGGTATGAACAGTGACAGGCAAAGTCGATAGGTGGAGGGAGGACAGGTAGGTAGGTCCGAGCCCGCCTTCTGCGAGTGGCCAGAACCACCGCACTCCTCCACCACCTGCACTGCACGGCAAGAGGCCGCCAACTTCATCGGCTGGCGTTTGCTGCAAGGCCTGTGCCGGCCGGATCGACTGCAGCTGTTTTCTGCAAGGCCTGTGCCGGTCACTTCATCTGCCGGCTGTTTGCTACAGCGGCCTTGTCATGCCATGCCTTGCCTGCCTGCCTTTGCTTTGGCTCATGCCCACTGCCCCTGTTCACCAGCCCGTTCAGTTTTGCTTTGCCCCCCCTGTTCATTGCCATGTGCGCCAGGATCAACAAAGCAACAGTTTGCAAGCTGCAGGAACTGTCCTGTTGGCAGCTCAACACGGGCCTGCAGTGGGCGGCCCGTGCACCGGTTTTCTTTGACTCTTTCTTTTCCCTGCAGAGTCCATTGATCCTGGGCCATGGAGTAGTGTAAATTTATAAGGTTAAGGATAAGTTGTGTATTGTAAATACGAGTGCGCCCCCGGCATGTCTGTCTTAGCGCCGGCAATTTTATTTAAGTCGTGCTGTATGAGTTTGAGTTAGTTACTCAGCCCCAAGGGTGACGAACATGAATCCACTCAGGACGAGTAAAAACTAGGAGGAACTACACATGATGGCACACGATAATTTGACGACTCGCGGACGAGTCTGTAAAAAGGGAGGGGGGGTAGTGTTACGGCTGTGGAAATTCGCAAACACCATTCAGGTCCCGTAGGTGAGGTATTTCTGAAGTACATGTGTAGTTAGCCCAAAACCCATTGTTTAGAGGGAATTATGTGATTCATTCGGGCTGCGACACTTTGAGTAGGCGTTTTCTGTTCTTGCTTTATTTTCGAACAACTACAACACGCAACACCACACTACAACAACGCCAACCACGCCAACCACGCCACCACTACAACAACGCCAACCACGCCACCACTACAACACGCCAACCACAGACGCCACCACGCCACCACTACAACAACGCCAACCACGCCACCACTACAACAACGCAACCAACGCCAACCACGCACCAACACGCACCAGCACACTACAACAACGCCAACCACGCCACCACTACAACAACGCCAACCACGCCGCCATTACAACAACGCCAACCACGCCACCACTGCAACAACCACGGCGTTCCGACTCGGCACACGGTTGCCAGAGGCCTGGCCTTCAAAGGGAAGCAGGCGGCCCCGGCCCCGTCTCCCCCCTCCTCCCCCGAACGAATGGCACCGATTGGACGGAGGACCACGCATGTTCTGGAAAGGAGGGTGGAGCCGAAAACGGGGCGGAGTGGAGGGCGGGGCCCCGGGCGATAAAAGAGGCGACGGAGTAGGAAGAAGAAGAGAAGAGGGATTTCGGGCGCTCGAAAAGGACGGTAGAGGCGACGGAGGACGGTAAGAAGAAAGAGAGAAGGAGAATCGCGCGCGGTAAAAGGGACGCGCGAAGGCGGCGGAGGATCTCGCGGCCGAGTGGAGCGGAGGATCTCGCGCCGAGTGGAGCGGAGGATCTCGCGTCCGAGTGGAGCGGAGGATCTCGCGTCGAGTGGAGCGGAGGATCTCGCGTCGAGTGGAGCGGAGGATCTCACGTCCGAGTGGAGCGAGGATCTCGGTCCGAGTGCGAGCGGAGAGAGCTTCGGCCGGTGAGCGGAGATCCGCGTCCGAGTGGAGCGGAGATCTCGCGTCGAGTGGAGCGAGGATCTCGCGTCCGAGTGGAGCGGAGGATCTCGCGTCGAGTTGCGAGCGTCGAGAGAGAGAGCTCGCAGACCGCGAGAGGAGGACGGTCGCCAAGGACTCAAACGCAGGGAAGTCGCGACTTCCATTTTCTTTTGGGGTTCTGTGTGAACGTGTGTGTGTGGCGCCATGTCCGAAAGTAGTATTGTATAATGTTTGCCGAGTGTTCGCGTTTAGTCGGTCGTAGCTCTGCGTTGCTTTCATTGTGTTGCTTTTGTTCTATGTGATATATGTGCATTTTCCAGTTGTGGCTGTAAATACGTGCTATATGTGTGCTCTATGTGAGGCCGTGAATAAATATGCTTTCTTGTTGAATTGTTCCCCCGTTTCGCTGCGTCCTTTCCTTTGTGGGTCTCCATCTTGCTTACTTAAAAGGTTTGGTGGCGCGGGACGCCGATAATTAATCAGGAACCGTCAGAGGCCGACGATAACACCGCTCGGTTATCCCGATAGCACGGAACGGATCGCTTAAGCGGCCCGTGTCCGAATCGACCTGCGGCGAGGTGCGATCGCCGGTTTACCATCCGCGTGGTGCTTAGGTAGGTCGAGTTTGGCGAACAACCCTATCCCACGCGGGGTGGCCGATTGGCACGATCTGGTGAGGCCGAAAGGCCCACCCGTGACTGGCTCCCGGCGTTAGTCCGAGAGGGTCACGACAGAATTGTCCGTCCGGTGGGCGAAGCGGCCGCGATTCGAGTCACGTGGTCGTTCGCACGCCGGCGGCGCGAATTCGCAACAAATATTAATATATATATATATATATATATATATATATATATATATATATATACAGGGTGACCACAAAAGCTGGTACGCGCCTTACCTCAAATAACTTCCTCATTTGTAAGGTGTGTATATATACAGGGTGACCACAAAAAGCTGGTACCGACCTTACCTCAAATAACTTCCATCTAAAGGTTTGTATATATATAGGTTGTTGTTCGTCTTTTTCGGCTGCTCCCGTTTAGGGGGTCGCCACAGCGGATCACCTTTATGATCGCATACTGATTGGCATAAGGTTTACGCCGGATGCCCTTCCTGACGCAACCCCTGGTACCTCTTACGACACAGGGATAAGGATTGGGTTTCGCCATGATTCCGGGCTGCCCTACACCCTCTCATAGCGCGGCCAGCGCAGAGCTCCTGTCTCAAGCGATCCTCCAACCCAAAGCCTCCGAGTAGCCGGATTACAGGCGCACGTGTATATATATACGGTGACCACAAAAGCTGGTACCGACCTTACCTCAAAAACTTCTCATTCGTAAGGTGTATATATATACAGGGTGACCACAAAAAGCTGTACCGACCTACCTCAAATAACTTCCACATTATTAAGGTGTTATATATATTATATATAATATATAATATATTATATATATATATATATATATATAAGGGTGACCACAAAAAGCTGTACCGACCTTACCTCAAATAACTTCCACATTCCATAATCGTGTATATATATATATAATAATATATATAGGTTGTTGTTCGTCTTTCGGCTGCTCCCGTTAGGGGTCGCCCACAGCGATCATCCGTTATGATCCGCATACTGATTTGGCATAGGTTTACGCCGGGTGCCCTTCCTGACGCAAACCCTGGTCGCCTCTTACACACAGGGTAAGGATTGGGTTTCGCCATGATTCCGGGCTGCCCTACACCCTCTCATAGCGCGGCCCCAGCGCAGAGCTCCCGTCCTCAAGTTGATCCTCCAACCCAGCCTCCGAGTAGCCGATTACAGGGCAGTGTATGTATGTTATTATATATATATATATATATATATATATATATATATAATATATATATATATATATATATATATATATACTATATATACAGGGTGACCACAAAAGCTGTACCGACCTTACCTCAAATAACTTCCTCATTCATAAGGTGTGTTTATATATAATATTATATATATATATATATATATATATACTATATATTATTATATATATATCACAGATAAAAGTGATACCACTACTCAAACTCTCTAAGGTTTAAGGTGACCACAAAAACTCGGTTACCACCTTACCTCAAAAACTTCCTCATTCAAAGGTGATATATATACAGGGTGACCACAAAAAACTGGTACCGACCTTACCTCAAATAACTTCCTCAATAATAACGATATCCTCTTGCTTTTCGCAGGTGTGCAAGGTGGAGTTCATGTATCGTCCATAGATTTTGATTTAATCAAGATGGTCCCATTTTTAGCTTATCCAGAATTTAAATTCCAGATAAGGTATTGTCATCACGCACCGTCCGTCCATCCGTCTTCTATTTTGACTTCTCTGGCCAAACGGCTGGGCCGATCCAGCTGAAACTTGGCAGCAACGTTCCTCTTCTGACAGATAACAGGAATTGCAAAGCTCGTTCCAGTCACATGACGAAGTTGGCCAAAATGTCCGACAATACATTTCTTCAAAAATCCTTTTCTGCAGACCCACCAGTCAAAACGCTGCCAAATTTGGGTTAAAATATTAGGCCAGGGTAGGGATGTTAAATTGCGGAGATCGTGCCGATCACGTGACCAGAAGTGTGTCAAAATGACGGTCATGCAAATTCCTTCAAAATCTTCTCCACACCCATCAGTCAGAATGCGACCAAATTTGGGTTACAACACAAGGCCAGGACCCAGATAAGCTCCAGGTCCAGTGGTCCTATTTTTTCAACATGTTGTGGACAAATAAATATAAATCGTTTTCAGTCAAAATCAAGTTAAGAACGAAATCCTTCAAGAAGACTCAAACTGAGTTCAGGGTTAGATGTTTAAAAGGAGAATAATATAGTTTTATATAGTAGAATATATATAGTAGAATATATATAGTTTTATATATATATATATATATATATATATATATAGGTTAGATGTTAAAGAGAATATATATAGTTCAGGTTAGATGTTTAAAGGAGATATATATAGTATATAATATATATATTTATATATATATATATATATAATATATATATATAATATATATATATATATAAATAGTTTTCAGTCAAAATCAAGTTAAGAACGAAATCCTTCAGAATGTTTAAAGATGTTTGTTTGTTGATGAATGTTTAAAGATGTTTAAAGGAGAATATATATAGTTTTATAGAGTAGAATATATATAGTAGAATATATAGTAGAATATATATAGGTTAGATGTTTAAAGGAGAATATATATAGTTCAGGGTTAGATGTTTAAAGGAGAATATATATAGAAGAATATATATAGTAATAATAATATATATTATATTATATATATATATAATAATATATATATAATAATATATATATAAATATAAATAGTTTTCAGTCAAAATCAAGTTAAGAACGAAATCCTTCAAGAATGTTTAAAGATGTTTGTTTGTTGATGAATGTTTAAAGATGTTTAAAGGAGAATATATATAGTAGAATATATATAGTATTTATATATATAAGTAGAATTATATAGGTTAGATGTTTAAGGAGAATTATATATATAGTTCAGGTTAAATGTTTAAAGAGAATATATATAGAGAATATATATAGTATATAATATATATATATATATAAAATAAATAGTTTTCAGTCAAAATCAGTATTAAGAACGAAATCCTTCAAGAAGACTCAAACTGAGTTCAGGGTTAGATGTTTAAAGGAGAATTCAAAACGCAATTTTTTTTTCTTATGAAAACCATTGAAAACTTAAATCATTAATCACAGTCTAATTTGAAGGGAAAAAAAATTTGAATTTTTTTTTTGCCAATCACAGTGTCGAAAAAAGCCCTAAAGTGGCGATTTTTGATCTCACCAGTGATGTCACACAATGAACTCATCTTGATCCAAACGGTGGCTTACTTAGGGAAACGGTGCATGTCGAGCTCAGATTCCGATACTGATTCTACCCGTCATTAGCCTCACTGAAGATTCTCAGTATGTTGAAACTGATCAGTGGGATTTTGAATAAACGGTTGAAGACAAAATTAGTGATGGAAATGCTTTCGGAGCAATTAGGGAACAGTATTGTTTCGAGCCTTGCGTGAGCAATTCAGAGGAAGAAGGCGGAAGTGAAGATGGAGGTGTTAAAAAGATCAATCGCATGTTAAGTACAGCTCGGTAGGTTTTGCTTTTCGTTCAATTAACAGTTAATAAGGGAAGTATTTTGTATTAATTGATAAATCAGTTTATACATTACTCGAGCAAAAATACTCGTTTATCGCTCGACAGTATAAACAAATTGGGCACACTCGGACACCATGGACAAAATGGGCGACAAATGCTTTGTCCCACTGTCACAGGCTGATCAGGTGTCTTGCATGTTATGGGATTGTCCCGTTTCGTACTTTCCCCAAACGCCATTTGTGTCTGCACCGTGTCGCACTGTCGTGTCCGTGAGATGTCCCATAGCTATTGTTGGGGTGATGGTTGATTGTGGGGGGATAAACCCTAGAAGTTTTAGTGTCCTTGGTCATATCCTCTCAGAGGAGTAGATGATGATACATACATACTATTTATCCACTATAAATAGATGGTGCTTCATTGGATTTGTAAAAATTTGTGTCGATAATAGATTATTATTTTCAGGTGCTCTTGTGGTAACTGCCAGGCAATGGTAACAGGTGTTTGATTCACCGCTCAAATTGCCCGTGTACATGTGGGTCGAGATGGTGCTACAGTTTCGAGCGACGGCTGTTTTTTCTGCTTTATCGTGCGTATGGTATCCTCTCTCAATCGTGGAGGACAATCACAACATCTAGCCATCTCTGTTGTTTCATAACAGTGTTCTGTAAAATGTTCTGAGCACACAAGCGAATATTTTGTAGACCCGATCCGATCCACACTCGGATATTTCGGACAAACCTTGACAAATTTCTGGCAAACTTAGGGTCTTTCGGTCATTAGTGTAGCATGAAACCATCTCGGTTTGTATTACGATATGAGCACCAAGGATGCATCGACTCGGTATACTTGTGGAAAATCAAAAATTATTCGCCGTTTGAGTCAAATCACACTGCGATGTAACCCGGAGATAGTATGGATATGACGGTCTACTTCCAGGTGATGACACTGCTCATCTGAAGAAGATGATTTCACCCTTCAATTGCAAATTTACCTACTTTATAATTCGGACACCGTAAAAAGACACATCATATCTATTTTGTAGTGTATCAAGGGATAGATTAGCATTGAGATGGTCTGAGCGTTTGGGTTCCCCTTTAAGGAAAACACCTGCTGATGAAGGTCACAATCCATCGATGATCTCAAAACAGCAATAACTGATAAAATCCATTCAGCCGAATGTGTCGGAGTAATAAACAATTATTCCTCTCTAATCCAAATGTGTCTGCATCGTAGAGGCTGACATCTAGAGCATGTACTCTAACCTTAATCAAATCAAATACATGAAAGATTTCCATCTGAAACTTCCCTAAGTGAACATGCATCGCGTGAAGCAAATGCGTACCCAAAGAACGTCATTAAATAAATAAATAAATGATTGTTAAATTGCATGGATACTGATTTTTGTGATTACCCTAATAGTTTAAATTACTGTATTACGAAAAATGAGCAATCTATATTAAAGCAGGTCTGGATGCGGCTACACACGCATGCGCGCACGTGCACACACACACCTCATTTTTTATATTTTCATCATATTCTCTTTCTCTTCCTAACAATTACATCTCTCACACACTTAATTAATTCAACAGTATTGGGGCTATCTACTATAAATGGATGAGGTATATGATAAACAAACTCCCACACCCTCTTCAATCCCACTCTTCCCTCCAGGTCTTCAAAACAGCTCTTCACCACCATCTCTTATCTTCCTCCATCCAAAACCATTGATTCTTTTCTACCCCCGTTAATCCACCCCAAACCCACCTCCTTCAAATTCCCTGCTTCCTTCCTGAAAGTCCCTGTAATGTCCATCTTGTTTACCCAGTGTACCTCGCCCCATCCTCTCCCTTCCACAGATCCCTTAGTGTCTATTTCCCACTGTTTTGTGCTCTCTCTTCCTATGCCATTTGTCTCTTTGCTCCCTTTGTTATAGGTTATGTGGTTAGCTCTTATACGAGTCTCGACATTTTCTAAAAAATTATAACAAAAAAGGGGTATGTGTTTTGGTGTTGGTGTGGTGTGTGTGTGTGTGTGTTGTGTGTGTGTGCAATTTGGAACACCAAGATTTGAAACTATTCAAGAGCAGATCTAGAAAAACACCAAAAAGGCTTGAAGATGCTTAAAAAAAAAAAAATACTTGCAGTCAATGGTCAACTGTTGCAAAAGCCAGGAAAAAGGTGCAGAAATGTTCATGTAAATGCATGATATCTTTTGTCCTTTCAGTTAGGAATGTAGCTGATCCTTGCTCCACTTTGTACACGATATATTTTGTTTATTTCAGGAAGGCAGACTCAGTGATAAGTAAATATTTCAATCGATAATTAAAGGATGTGCTGGGCCCCGGGGCTAGCGGGCTCGGGTGTTTTACCTGATTCAGTCCTGTCCGAGGGAGACGAGCAGCTTGTCGGCCGGGGGCGTTTGATGGTGCAGGGGGAGGTTCGTCTAGGGTGTCACCTCGACCTAGCCGGAAGGCGTGTAAGCCTGGGCCGTCTGGTGGCGCTGTCTGCCCAGGGCGGATCAAGAGACGCGGTGCTTGGAGGATTTTGGATGATTAGTGTCATTTTGTC
>CM068957.1:142565952-142580715 GCA_035128595.1 Eptatretus atami
GAGCAGATGCTTATCACTATGCCTTACTTAATTAAACATGAGACATGGGTACCCAGCAGATATTTCAGGGGGGGGAAAAATCCAGTCTCGGCTTACCAAGGCAGAAGTCGACGTGCGTCAAATAAAATAACCCAAATTGTGTTAGCGTGGCTTGGTCTACCTCTTTAAATGAGCTCTTCACAGCCTGGCTCGTTTCCGCCGCCAGTGCCCTGTCTCGCCATGCACCCACCCGCAAACAGGCTCGAATACCAATTGATGTCACATCGTCATTCCATGGAACCAGAAACGCCAATAACCAGGAACACCAAGAACCAGACTACGCAGAACCAGCAGGAACAGTCCAACTGTCACCAACCGCCGTTGCTGCTGTCACCAACCATCAGGAGCCGTCAGGATCTCTCACCAACTGTCATCAGGGCGGTCCTGCCGTCCTTTTATAAGCGACCAGTGTTGGTGGAGCCTCAAGCACGACTTCAGCCAAATCCAGCTTGCCTATTGGCGCATTCCTGCACGAGACCTCCAACCATCCATTCTCACAGTCATTCTCTCCTGACCATCGAACGAGACGCAACTCCCAATTAACACAGACCTGGCTTTCGACGCCATATTCGGGGCACTGGACAAATGCCAGAAAGCAGCCACTTGCCGGAACAACCGAGCGGAAACATGAAGCGCTCTCAAAATGTTAACGGGCAATCATCACCTCTTTGTTGAGCCCGATACGAAGAAGAGCCGGTTAGCATCCATAGAGCTGCTGAATGGTGTGTCGATCGCCGATGTAAAAAGGTGGGTATCGAACGTCGATGAGAGGTGGTGGTCCTTGAGGTAAAGGATCTGAGACCACAGCCATGCTTGATCATCAGAACGAACTGTTCGGGAAAAGCTTGTGGTGTGATCAACGACTCAAATGTCCTGCAAGTCCAATGTGAAAATGATGCCCAAAATAAAATGTGTAAATATATCGTGTATTTCCAAGCCAATGTGTCTTGATGGAAAGGGAATAGAATGAGTCTCTGTTTGGCTAACGGCTATCTTATCGTATGTACGAATGTTGGATATCGCTCATGCAGAAATGAAATCTGATGTAAAATCATACGTCATGAACGTGTCGTAAAGATGAAAAGGTTATCCCAGAAGAAAGAAAGGGAACCTGTTCTCTACCCTTCTCCAACGCATCAAAGAGTTAGAATCCCACCAGACAAGGGGATGGGTCGATTCTGTACATGCATTTATGGAAATAACTGTCTGACGACCTGGATGTTGTGTGCATTAGTCAGATCCAATTCTGAAGTCCACAACTATATATATTTATTATATTTGTTTTTTTTTTTTAAGAAAAAAGTTGCATCCAACCATAACATTTCCTCAACCCAGGAACTTCCCCTTCCCACCAAGCTTCCTCTATCAGCAATATAATTTTCACTCAGTGGTGTAGTAGTTCGAGCATACACTCCAAGTCTGGGAGGTCGGTGGTTCAAACCCCAGCCGAGTCATACAAAATAATTTTAAAATAGTACGAGCTGCTTCCTTGCTTCACGCTCACCATTTAAAAGGCTAGAGCATGGATGAACATTGAACAACAGAAGGAAGGAAATGGCCAACCACCTAGTATAATCCTTGCCAAGAAACTTCTTCGGCAGCACCAAGACCCTGCAAACAGAGACTGGTAGTGCCAGGACCTCAGGAAGCAGCTCAAACAGATGTTTGTCGAGATCTAATCATGTCACCAGAAGTTGGGCATGACTTGACAGAGCAAGATAACAATTTCATATATATATATATATATATATATCCATAAACTCAGTGAACAAAACTTGAGGAACACCTATTCTTTCCATGAAACAGACAGATTAGGTGAAGGGTTGGAGACAGGTAAAAGGAGGATTTTTAAGCCTTCAGACGATTGAGACAGGGATTGTGTGCGTGTGCCATTCTGAGGATGAGTGGGCAAGACAAAAGATTTAAGTGCCTTTGAACTGGGTATGGTAGTCGGTGCCAGGTGCACCGGTTTCAGTGTGTCAAGAACAGCGACGCTGTTGGGTTTTTCATGCTCAACAGTTTCCCATGTGTATCAAGAATGGTCCACCACCCAGAGGACATCCAGCCAACAGCAGGCCAGTGGTCGAAAACAGCTCCTCATTGATGAAAGAAGCCAAAGGAGGCTGACACAAATTATGCAGAGCAACAGACGGGCTACAGTTAGTAAACTGACAGTCCAATACAACATTGGTGCCGAAAGACCCATAAAATAATGCACAACTCGTCGTACCTTGATTGTCATGAATGTGTTATGGCAGTCGACGACCGTACAGAGTTCCACTTCTTTCAACAAAAAAACAACAACCTGTGGTTGCAGTGGGCTAAGGAACAAAACACTGGACACTGGAGGATTGGAAAAACACTGCCTGGTCTGATGAATCCCGGTTCTTGCTGTTTCACGCTGATCGGAGGACTCGGGTATGGAGAAAACCACATGAGTACACGCATCAATCATGCCGTGTGTCAACACTGCAGGCAGATGGTGGTGGTGTGATGGTGTGTGGTGTGTTTCATGGCACATATTGTGCCACTTGATAAAAGTGACCACAGGATATCTGCACATCATTGGCAATCAGGTGCATCCCTTCATGGAAGCAGTGTGTCCATCTGTGAATGGATTTCTTCAGCAGGATAATGCCCCATTCCACAAGGCTAGGATTGTCCAGGAATGGTTCCATAAACATGACAGCGAATTCAGCTTACTGCAGTGGCCTGTGCAGTCACCAGATCTCAATCCAATTGAGCATCTTTGGGATGAGATGGAATGACCTACTTGGAGTAGAGATCCACCATCAGCCAACTTGACAAGTGTGGGAAGCATTGGAGTCATCATGGGTCAACATACCTGTGTAACGCTTTTAATACCTTCTAGAGTCCATGTTCTGAGGGCAAAAGGGGGGTGGAACCCAATATAAGGAAGGCGCTCCTCATGTTTTGTACATCGAGTGTATGAAGCACAACATGTTCACATGTTCAGGGCACTTTATACGAGTTACATGAACAAGATACTGGCAATGATACAAGAAGTGACTTTTTTTTTTACAACACAAGACCAAACCATATTATTAACAACTACTGACGGATTGATATTGAAAAAAATAATTAATGTAATTTTTTCTTTCTTTCTTTCTTTACAGGATTGAGGCTCATGGAAGAGTGAGGACAATCTTTGGTTTGTCTTTGATGTGTCTTTGACTATTGTATCTCGTATGTAAACCTATTTCAACGCCTCTCGTGTATGTGCTTTGTTTCATCAAATAGGAATACATGAATGAAAACACACACACACACACACACACACATTCCCTCCCCACCCAGCCGCCTTCCCCCTTCGCTCCTCTACCCTCCATTTTGAATCCCCCACCCAACATCTCACAAGCCATACACATGTAAAGAGTTTACACCACTTCCCCTTTCCCTCCCTCTCCTCAGTACTGAGTCTTCAACAAGAAAAATTCCAGTCAGATGCCCTTGATCATCCAGAGTGTCTGTCCCACAGTCCCCCAGCATGCACACCATTGCTGTGAGAACAGGACAAAGACCCCATGAGACAACTAACGATCTTCTGATCGACAACACCGAATCAGATACCTGGATGGGAGGATCCGATCTAACATTCATCCTGAAGGTCTTCAACCACGATGGAATTTTTGATCGACTCGAAGTCGTGTTTCAATAAAAAGACCTGTCCTTTTAGCATTTTGTCCCTCCACCATCAACAATCTATATAATGCATTTGCAATATGTTGTGCAATGGCAAAGAGCTCTTTGAATAATCAATAAGAACAAGTTCAGCATCATACGAGGAACCTGATCACCTCATTGATGTTCCAGTTCAACATGCACTCCTACATAACACTGCCACACCGTCAGTGCTTGTCCATCCGTCTATGGTCGTCAAATTGGGGACACCTTATATGGCACTGGGATAGGTACACCATCACGGATGTGATCGCTGCCATTTCGAGGAAGGGATCAAAATCACGTCGTCATGTAATTTTCATGTTAACCTAATTAGGATGTGGATTGCAATAGCAGGTACTCTTGTGGAGGCACAGTACCGCACTCGTCTCATCATTGAATAATGAAACAAATTGCATGATGGACTCATGTTAATTACCTCCTCCATCAAAGGCAGACAGAGTTTATGTTTGCACCTGTCTGGCTGTGTGCAGGATATCTCAAAATGTTGCGTGGACGAGTTGTTACCAAACTTGGTGAATGAGTTGGGTAGGTGACAAGAACAAGCCAATTCAATTTTGGTTATCTAGATCTGGCCTATCGGTGGGATACATACCGTAAACCGTTCAGCTTGGCAGAGGTATGCGCTCCACCGAGTGTCGTTCTAGTTATTCATGTGGTGCGTGTGAACATGTTCTTTAAAAACGTCTTTTTGAGATAAATTTAAATTGAAACATGTGATCAGAAAGTCCATACCATGGAGAGAAATATCAAATAATCAAACGATACAACTTGTGCCAGTCCATTTTTTACAGTTTTGTTTAACAAGTGGGGAATAATTTAAAAGGTTTCTTCTTTACGTAACTCAAATTCACGGATTTCTCTTACTTTACAATTTCCTTAAGGAGATTAACTTCACTTGCATGAAACTAAATACGCCTTTCGTGGCACGTCACATTGCATCCACCACACTACCACTACATATTTAACAGAACCAATCACCCTCACCTTCCTCTGAGGTCAGCCAAGGAACGTTTTGGGCCAAAGGCTTTCACGAACCTGCTGGCTCGGCCCGACGGTGACAGGAATCCGGCGATAACCGGCAGACTCTTGAGGAAAGCACCGTGGGATGTTTATTGTTCACAAACTAATGCAAGCAGAAAGGACACCGGGCTTAATGCCCATCTGTGCAACAAGACGCAACTACCCACCTGCAAAGTACCGGCGCGGCGTTTCACAGTCGGGTCGGGAATCGAACCCAGACTAGAGCTCAAAGGTAAGTGCTCTACCTCTGCACCCGTTGGACTAACGATACACCTAATGTATAGAATGGAAATTCCACAAGGACAATCTTGTTGTAAGAAAGAAAGCAAAGAAAGGACCGTGGTGGACTATGTTGCAGAAATAAGTATTTTACAAGAAAATGGACACAAAGAGTTAAAGGAAAGGAAATGCCTGGTGTTGGCTTAGTGGTTAGGGTAGCTGGTTTGTGATCTTTTGGTCCTGAGTTCGAGCCCCTGTCTCCGTTGAATTAACGCCAAGTGGGGTTGACTTAACCTGTCATCCTTCCGCGGTCGGCGAAATGAGTACCAGTGTACTGGTAATAGGGGCACTGCATCAGTGGCACAGCCGCACCCTCAGCCAATGATGCAGCCAGCAGCCTTGTGGGAGTGGCGTGCAGGACGAGAAGAAAAAGCCACTTGTGTCGTCAACTTGGCCACAGGACATTTCACACCGATATGGAACTGTCATCAGGACAGTGCACCGATCTGGGACTGATATGGAACAATCATCAAGAATGTACACTGATCTGGGACCGATATGGAACAAACATCAGGACTGTGCACCGATATGGAACCGTCAGCAGGACTGTGCACTGATATGGAAAATATCAAGAATGTACACTGATTTGGGACTGATATGGAACACATCATCAATAATAATGTACACCGATTTGGGACTGATATGGAACAATCATCAAGAATGTACACTGATTTGGGACTGATATGGAACAATCATCAAGAATGTACAGTGACCTGGGACCAATATGGAACCAATCATCAGGGCTGCAAAACAAATCTGGGACCGATATGGAACAATCATCAAGAATGTACACTGATTTGGGATCGATATGGAACCATCATCAAGGACAGCGCACCAATCTGGGATGATATGGAACAATCATCAGAATGTACACTGATTTGGGACCGATATGGAACCATCATCAGGGCTGCAAACAAATCTGGGACCGATATGGAACAATCATCAAGAATGTACACTGACCTGGGACTGATATGGAAAACATCAGGACTGTGCACCGATATCGCCGTCAGCAGGACTGTGCACTGATATGGAACAATCATCAATAATGTACACTGATTTGGGACTGATATGGAACAATCATCAAGAATGTACACTGATTTGGGATCGATATGGAACCATCATCAGAGCTGTAAACCAATCTGTTATCGATATGGAACCATCATCAGGAATGCACACTGATCTGAGACCACTATAGAACCATCGTCAAGGCTCTAAACCGATCTGGGACAGAATTGGAACCATTATCAGGACATTGATCATCATGATCATGTACGAGTACGATATCATGGCTCTGCATTCACACCCGTGTTTAACTCGTGAAAGGCTCTTTGAATAACTGAGTATTCGGAAATGGTGTTGATTGGGTGGGAGTGAGGGAAGCGTGGTCACCAGTATCAAGACCAATGTAACGTATGTTGATCCCATGGAGTCCTGAGTATCTTACAACCAAGTTCAGTATGTATTTTGGTTCTCATGATAACTTCATCGGCACTCGAGTCCTCGGACACTGTACGAGCCAAAACCACGGCACGGCGGAGCGTACGTCACCTCCCCCATCGAGTGCGTCCCCGCGAGTCCCTCGGTGCCCGTTGGGCCATCTTGATTCAATCAAACAACTCATCTCTGGATGCCCGCCCTGCCTTGCCCCGCAACCGATCCAAGAAAAGAAAATCACGATGAAATCCAAACCGTTCGTTTTGCCGTGTGACCAGTGAGGACTTACTGTATGTTCAGGGAATTCCGGGAAGATCCTCCCCAAAGTAAACACCGTCACGGATACAAAAACAAGCTGCGATAATTAAAATCCGTCGCAGCCAGGTACGATTCGCAACGGGCCGTCGTCTCATCAGCGTCAGGTAAATGGGCAATTCGTGCAAAGATGGAAACAAGATCTATGGAACCATCGTCAGCACGAGAAACATCCTTCAACCGCCCGATGGAAGTCAGCGCAGATGTCAGAACCCAGAAAGTGAGAAAGACCACTGTACTGTACACACGATCCCCTCGTCAAAGCACACTGTACACACTGTACCCATCAAAGCACACTGTACACACGATACCCTCATCAAAACACACTGTACACACTGTACCTCTCATCAAAGCACACTGTACACGCGATCCCCTCATCGAAGCACACTGTACACCTCATCAAAGCACACTGTACACACTGTACCTCTCATCAAAGCACACTGTACACGCGATCCCCTCATCAAAGCACACTGTACACCTCATCAAAGCACACTGTACACACTGTACCCCTCATGAAAGCGCGAGCTCCAAATTCTTGCGGTGAGGGAAACGCGCCCTCGGGGCGGAAAGAAACGGGGCCCTGCGGGCGAATCCTTACTTGTCCAAAACGAAGTACAGGTCGAACGCGCCATGGCACTCACTCGCACAGGTGGTCCTGATAGCGCAACACAACAACAGCGCAGCCCAAAGAGTTTTCACGTTTCGCATTGCTGAAGTGAATTCGCTTGGCTGTTTGTACTGTTCCCTTTCACCGCTCCCACTGATGCCCTGCTCTCCCTCAAGATGGAGCGAGAATAAGAAACGCCTTCCTTCAAATAGGAAGAGCAGACACTGACCATTTCCGCTGAGTGTTTCCCAGTCCGACTTCCGAGTTCCTCCCCATCCTCTCCCTGTGGTCGGAAAACAAGACTTCCCTACCCACCCCCTGTGTCATCTCCATCCCTGTCCCTTCTCATTCCCCCGTTCCCCACCACCCTCCTCCCCCCCCACCACCACCCTCCCTCCTCCCCCCCCCACCACCCCCCCTCCCTCCTCCCCCACCACCACCACCCCTCCCTCCCCCCACACCACCACCCCTCCCTCCTCCCCCCCCCACCACCACCAATCTACACCAACTCCCGATCCAACTACACCCCGTCCCATCCCCTTGTCTCCCCTCCACCCATGCTCCTTACTACACCCCACGCCTCTCTATACACCCGTCCATATCCACCCCCTGTTCTCCCTCCACCCCCATCTAAACCCCCAAGTCCCCCTCTGCACCCCCCCCCCCCCCACAGTCCATCCTAACAGATTTTTTCCGCCCCTCACCTGCATCACCTTATCTTTACGGCCCCTCTCAGTTCAAAGCAAAAGAGAGAGTTGAGGTTTATTTTTGTGTGTGTGTATAATAATATAAATAATACCAAGCTTGCACACTAAAAACTCGGCTCGCTGTCACACGATCCCTATGAAATTGCTGTGGCACTTAGCGGACATGCCGACAATGTTTGGGAAGTCTTGGCGTTCCATAGTACCACTTACATTTTGCACAATGCGTATTTTTGTTATTCCCCGTGTACGGTCTGTCGTCTGCTACCAGCTATGTTGTACTGCTATCCGTGCACGTGCACGGGTATCGCTAGTATATAATTATATATATATATATATATATTATATATATATATATATTATATTATATATATATGTTTATATATAAATATATAAATTAAATATGTTCGAGGCTCGTGGAAGTGAGAGCAGAAATGATTGAAGGGGAGGGGGAGAAGGACACAGGGGGGAGGGGAGAAGACACATGGGTGGGGAGAAGAACACATGGGGGGAGAAGAACACATGGGGGGGAAGGACACATGCGGCGGGGGGAGGACACATGGGGGAGGGGAGAAGGACACAGGGGGAGGGGGAGAAGGACACAGGGGGAGGGGAGAAGAACACATGGGGGGAGAGAAACACATGGGGGGGAAAGGACACATGCAGGGGGGGAGGACACATGGGGGGGGGGGTGGAGAATGACACGGGGGGAGGACACGGGGGGGTGGAGAAGGAACGGGGGGGGGAGAGGACACATGGGGGGGGAGAAGGACACATGGGGGGGAAGGACACATGGGGGGAGGGGGGAAGGACACATGGGGGAGGGTTGAGAAGGACACGGGGGGGGGTGGAGAATGACACAGGGGGGGGGGTGAACAATT
Organism: Eptatretus atami; assembly: GCA_035128595.1. Taxonomy (NCBI): domain Eukaryota; kingdom Metazoa; phylum Chordata; class Myxini; order Myxiniformes; family Myxinidae; genus Eptatretus; species Eptatretus atami. The sequence continues at coordinate 142,574,937 of CM068957.1, forward strand.
TAGGTACAAGGTGAATGAAACACTGGAAGAGGGGAACGGGAAAGAGGGATGAAACAGAAAAGGAACAAATCAACTGACAACTTCCAAAGTGGGATAGGGTGAAGGTAAGGGCGAGGTGTAGGGGGTCAGAGCAGAGGAAGAGGGTAAGGAAGAGGGGGGCAGGGTAGAGGGAGAGGGTGAGGGTGAGAGTAAGTGCGAGAGAGAGAGAGAGAGAGAGGCAGGAGAGGGGAGAAGAGGGTAAGCGAGAGGAGGGTCGAGGGAGGGTGGGGGTGCAGAGGGTTTAGGAAGAGGGGGTCACACCAACCTGGAAAAAGGGAGTGTTTGGGAATGTGGTTATGTAGGGTAGAAGACATCCATTTCGTAAGTTTGTGTAATAAGGGAAAGCACCTCGGTGTAATAAACCGTTTTCCCTTATCATGAGTCACTGCTCCACCGGATGTGAGCAATTGAATCGATAATAGATTTGTCCTTCATTTCTCTGTGGATTGTTCATTGTTGGTTCCTCTCTTTCCTGCCCGTGTTCTCTCGTTCTCTCGTTCTCTCGTTCTCTCGTTTCTTCTCGTTTCTCTCGTTCTCTCGTTCTTCTCGTTCTCTCGTCTCTCGTTCTCTCGTCTCTCTCTCTCTCTCTCTCTCTCTCTCTCTCTCTCTCTCTCTCTCTCTCTCTCTCTCGTGTTGACGCCTCATATTCTATGCATTCCTGTCTATACTCATTCTATCGAATGACTCAAAAAGTAGTTTAAGATTTATATTCATTCAAAATTCATTATAACACCAGGAATATAAATATTATTACGGACAAACCGACTAAAAAAATTTGTGTACCAAGAGTCGACCCCTTTGGCAGGAGCGAAACCGAAGGAAGATTTTGGGGGGGTATCATAATCACAACTAGAAAGCATCTGAAAATGCAAATCACTCCAATTTCAACTCAATTAGATGAAAATTGAGGATTTTATGCCACCTTGATCTTTGACCTTTTGATCCAACAAAACAAACAAACAAACAACCAAAAAAAACCAATCAGATTCGAGCTCTTGATTGATGAACCAATTCAGTGACCCAATGTGTAAATTCTTTAAATTTCAGATCGGATGAAAATTGACGATTTTAGGTGACGCTGACCTTTGACCTTTAGACCAAATTATTAATTTGTCTTCTCCATGTTCTCATTTTAATTAAGCTTTGGTGAAAATTGTTCTCCATGTTCTCATTGACTTGATCGGGGTTCGAACCACCCATCTCCCAGATTCGGAGCGAACACTTTAATTTAAACTATTGCATTCCACCAAGTATGGATGGTCGGCCTCAACATATTTTCGGTACACGAACACCAATCAGATACCTTCAATGTCTTGAAAAATCCAAGAATACTCAAAATATATTGTTACGTACTTGGGATCCGAGGCTCGCCACGAGGGGGAAACACTTGGGTCCCTTTCGAACGCCCGGTCCTGAAGCCACCGGGCACAGATAACTCCGTGCACTGGCAAGTTGCTAAACAACCACAAACGCCGATTGGCACTGCCAATCCGGGCAGGTTTACACTACTTCACGTGATACGTTCCCTGTGGACGGCCAAGTCAATTGGGGTCTCGGGCCCTCAGCGCACACCCAGATTATTGCTGAGTGATACAGTGTGTGTGCTGGCTAAAAAGAGCAAATTCAGTGGGACAGAACTTCCTGGCTAAGCTAATGTGCGAACTGTGCTGGAACAATGAAGGAAAAGCCGAAACGGGCTGGGTTCATTTATAACAAAAGCATTTTATTACAAGCAAAGGTGAGGAAAATTATGTGGCATCGTTTAGGGTTTTTTTATTCAATAAAATGTACAGCAGGGGAAAGCCAGCATTCATGGGCGTGGCAAAATAAATGCAATTATTTACACAAAAAAAAATCTTAAATTATACTACACATTACAGGCGCCAGCAGGCACACACCCAAAGATGCGAGAGAGTTCAGAAAGAGAAGAAGCAGTTGAGGGGTAAGCGACTTCGTTGTACATGGCACGGTCGACAGACCTACACAACCAAATTGTTTAGGAGAGGAGAGGAAAACTTTAGTGTCTATGGTGCGTGAGTGGGAGGTATATAATGTGATGCAAATGTGATGCAGAAGAGGAAGTGTGAGAGGTGCGAATCAATATGCCCTTTCAGTGATGCGTCCACAGTGGTCGAGACAACAGATGAGAGAGAAAGAAGCATGAGAGATAACTTAACGGGGCATGTAAGAGAGTCTGTAAATGTGTTTAATGATGATGACTGCGGAATGCCGTGGGAGCCGAGCACCGATGACCTAGTGATGACCCGGCAGTGACTCGACACTGCTCGCCTGGATCATTATCATACTGCCCTCTCAGCTCGGCTCTCGTTCGGCAAGACTCTTTCATTCCTCTTTTTCCCCACCTTTTGAATAAACTCCCGCACTCTGTTCAATCCCGTTCTTCCCTCCTGGCCTCTAAAACAGCTGTTCACCACCACCTTTTATCTTCCCCCATCCAAAACCTCGATCTTTTCTACCCCCGTTAATCCACCCCAAATTCACCTCCTTCAAATTCCCTGCTTTCCTTCCTGAAAGTCCCTGTAGTGCCCATCTTGTAAACCCTGATACAAGACATTACGAGACAGTTTAAAAAAAAAAAAACCCCCAGAAGAATCGGAACGAGAACCAAAATTAAAACGGCACTCGATAGACCACATACCTCCACCAGGCTGAACGATGTCCGGTGTGTCTCCTACTGATTGGCCAGATCTGCATCTGGACCTTCACCAAAGTCGAATCTGCTTGTTCTTGTCACCTACCAACTCATCTCCCAAGTTTTGTCATAACAGCACAGCTTCGATGAGCATGAGCTGTTTATAGCACATCTTTGTCTCTTGCAGCTCCGGAGGGTATCCTGTGTTTTTTGCCATCGCTCCGCCTTTTATGCCCGCAGGGCTGTACGTCACCAATGACGCATCATGCATGCCCCTCCCATCTCAAAAACAATCAGATTATAGACCGGGCCAACGGCCGGTCTGGGGCGGAGCGACCCCTCTGAAACCCCTCACCCCGATGTACTAAGATGATGTTGGACCGGTCATGATGGTGATGCAGCTTTATCTGCCAATACTAACGCCGCTGGCCGAGCGAAAATGTAACACAGACATTTAAGACTGATTACAGGGGGTAAAACAGGACAAATGGCATCAAAAGGGTTCTTAATTTTAGACACAGGCATTGGGATGGGTGGACATCGTCTTACTTGGAATATACGTGACTTATACATACCTAATAACACAATTAATTGCTTTGCACTTACGATCCACACTTTTTAAAGGAAATAACTGCTCTACAGTCAGCATTATTAACCCTCAAGGTCCACAAAATCACCCTCACCTCATAAGGAGGAACAACAGGACATGATCCCATTCACTATACAAAGACAACTCCCCACCCTAGTCTGAAAACCTGCATGCACAAAATTTGAAACAGCATTCAACCCGAGTCTAATGTATCGCTCCGCTAATCCTATGCATTCATCCACTAACAAACATACTTAATCAATTCTAAATCATGATATAATTTTGAAATAATGTGGTTGTGATGAAGGTGGATGTACCAGGAGGGCTCTTCTTATTCTAGCTCTGAGTCTTTGAAGTTCATGAAGTGCGGTCCCCCCTACCCGGTATCAAACCTATCACTCAATGCTGTCTTTAAAGACCCTGGTCCCCGGCAATACAAGTGTGACTACAGGGACTTTCAGCACCCGGTGCTCCCCCTGGCGGAATCGGCCCCTCCACTACTTGAGTTATTTGAGCCGAATGGCCTGCCAACAATGCTGAGACGGGCCCATATGGTCTTCACTGGGTCGTCTTGGTCCAGGTGGTTCAATAAACAAAATAAAATGGCTCTCATGGCCCATACAAATAACACTCGGCCCACGTGGCCTTGACACAATGGTCTTTGGCCTTTATGGCCCATGAACAAAAACACAGCAGGTAACAAGTGGCAGGTCAAATGGCATAGCTGACAGTCAAATATACCATAGCTTAGCAGATATAACATGGCTCGATCGGCAAGTGGCAAAGCTGGATGGTGGCATGGCAGCAGATGTTGTGACAACCACAGCAGATGTCGTCATGGTGACAGGAGTGTGTTGCAGCAGCAGATGGGGTCGCCAGATTCAGGCCAAACCTTGCTCTACACTGGCTGCCCCACTAATCCCTCTATCCTATATCTATGGCCTGCTAATCCCATCTAAGTAAGCTATCTTCTGGGAGGAAATCTGGACATGCTTGGTGACCTCGAGGTTGATAGTGAAGCGCTTGCAGAGATCTGATTTACTGGGCAGTGAAAAATGATCTAAAAGGCGTTGGCGGCAACCCACATCAATGGTGTGAAGGAGGAAGCATCCCTATTCTGTCCTACCATTAACACAAAATCATTCCCCCGTTAACTTTAACTACCCCCCACCACAACTAGTATGGTTCTATACAACCAATTTACCCACTGCTTTGCATGTTTGGTGCTCCATCAATTTGGCCCTGGCCCTCAAATTTCCGTTCTGTGCCTGTTCACAAAATCATGGCTGGGTGGTATGGCACTTGTTACAGGTTCTTACCTGTTCTGTCGTGGCATCCAATGCTGCTGGGGGTCACCCCTTTCCCCCCCCCCCCCCCACTTGAGTCAAGGCAAGGCTTTGTTATATATATCATGATATAGTCATGGCTTTATTATATACCACCAGCAGGGTACCCGGCATTGCCCAGTGCTATGCTAATCCTGTTGGCATTTTGAAGAAGGTTTTTGTGGGTGCCTCAAACACTTCTCTTTTCGCACGAAGGAATGGGGTCGGGATCATTAAATATTACCTTTCACACACTGTCGTGGCCAAAAATATTGGCACCCTTGCACTGTTTTTTTCAAATAACTCACAATTTTCTAAAAAAAAAAGTTTAAATTGACAAAAGTATTTGTCTCCACAACTCTTTATTTCACTGTTAATATTACAGAACCTTTATTTTTGATTCAGAACTTAATATATCCTTTAAATCAGGAAATAAAAACAAGCTCAAATGAGCTAAGATCCTCGTCCTCTTAATGATGACGTCATAAAAACGAATATGACGTCATTGTGATGTTATCAGGTTTGCGATAAATTATCTGTGCTAATGCCCAGCTTGATTCCCGCAAACAAAATTCAAACAGCTTGCCTAGTTTCGGAGATAATGTTATAGGCGATTTCCATTAGCGGCGATATTATGACGTCAACTTTTTTTCTAGGAAGAATTTCCAAAATCGGAGATGGTTACTGCCTGCGCGTGGGCTTTCTGCATATACATGGCAAGTTTCACGAAGATCCGATGAAAACTCTGGGTTGTGAAATAAAAAATGTCAAAAAATAGGAATGACGTCATAAAATTGATATGACGTCATAGTGATGTATCATATGTGCGGTAATTCATCTCTGCTGATGCCCTGTTCGATTCCCGCAAACAGAATTCAAAAACCTTGCCTAGTTTGAGATAATTTTTTAGGCGATTTCCATTAGCGGAGATATTTTGACGTCATAACTTTTTTTTCGAGGAGGAATTTTCAAAATCGGAGATGGTTACTGTCTGCGCAGGGTATTTTTACATATATATGCCAAGTTTCAGGAAGTTTCGATGAAAACTGTAGGCTGTGAAACAAAAAGTCCACAAGAAGAAGATGAAGAACAACGTGAGTAAGACTTAGAGATCCTCCACGAGGATCTAATAAATGGCATTGTTGACACCCTCGACTTAATATTTGGTATCAC
>CM068957.1:142580725-142591499 GCA_035128595.1 Eptatretus atami
CAAAATAACTGCAGTCAAGCACTTCCTATAGCCAGGAATGAGCTTCCTACACCTCTCTACTGGCAGGATGACCCACTCTTCTTGTGAAAACTGTTTCAGTTCTCCCAGATTTGAAGGTTGCCTTCTATAGTCAACTATAGAATCTCCACTCCCCCGCCGCCGGCTTCACCCACCCACCTTCTCCGCCCGCCTCTCGCCGCTGGACAACCCACTCACCTGGATCAACCTAAAATCCCTCTCTCACGCCTGATGGTCTCGCATATTCTCTGGATCGGCGAAGAGGCTGCGCCGGCGCCGTAGCCAAGCAGGAGACGACGCGCCAACTCTCAAGGAGGGATCGTTCAGCGGAGCGTCCCCCCTAAACGTACTGGGTGACACGGTCGGTCAACCGTGCAAGGTATTACGAGACCGTTAGCCTCATCTCCCCTCCTTTTTTTCTAATTAACTCCTCTTTTCGGGTTTTGTTTGTGTGTGTGTGAATGTAATGGCGTCAGTCCTAGCTTTAAGTTAAGATTGCAGAAGATATATCGGTGTAGGTCTGCTCTGTATCTGCTTTAGTATGTTGCTTGTTTTGTTGACACACCACACATTTCTTTCTATCCCTGCCTTACACACAACAATAAACTACCTTCACTGTGCCACATATTTTTCCTCGCCTGCCTGTAATAAATGCTGATGTAGAAATGTCCCCAGCTCGTTTTTGGCTTTTCCTTCATTGATCCTGCATGGTCCATATCCAAGCCAAGCCGGGACTTTATTTCCAAAGATCCGTTCTTTTAGCCGGTATGTTCCTTGGCAGTGTCGCTCGGCTGCATCTGATCCGTTAAGAACATCCAGTTTGGACAAGGCGTGTCTCCCGGTAATTAGATCATGTGATTATTTTTAGGTAACCGGATAAACCTTACACGGAGGACCCTAAGGCACGTGGAGTTATCCGATCCGCCACGTCATGGAGTTATCCGTGTGTGACAGCCTGTGATTCCGGGGAGTCTGGTGGGAACCCGAGATAGCTTCCCTCCCGAGTGGTCTTCTCACCCCGGCACCTGGCCGCAACAATATTTTGGCCTAAAATATCCACCAGCACTTACTGATGAACCCCTGAAAGTTTGATGAAGATCCGTTTGGCCATCTCTGAGAAAGATGGCGACACGCACGCATGCACGCACGCACGCACGCACGCACACGCTTCCCCAAAACAAAATATATACCATGAGTTTCTATTCAGTGTGAAAGCGAACAGTGCGCCTGTCTGTGAGCAGGATATCTCAAAACATTATGGACGGATTCTGACAAAACTTGGTGGATGAGTTGGGTAGGTGACAGGAACAAGCCGATGATATTTTAGTTAATTTACGGATGCAGATCCGGCCAATCAGTGGGCAACAAAACAAACTATTCAGCCTGGTGGAGGGAAGTGCTCTATTGAGTGCCGTTCTAATTTATCATCATAACTTGGTGTTTAGTTTAAATCATCCTATTTTGTGCATTGTTGGAAGGCAGTGTTGTGTGTGGATGAAATTATCTAACAACAAGGAACCTTTTAGCAGGAGGAGGCCAATCAACCCATCATGCCTGCACTCTACCAACACCAAATTAAATTAATCCATCAAGCTAAAGACTTAATCGACATTACGGATGTCACTCTTGTTCTTGCATATGGCAGCTTGGCTGCCAGGTAGCCATCATTTTGTTGGGGCACAACTATGGTGCTGACACCATGCCCTTATACCAGTACACTGGTACTCATTTCACTGACCTCAGAAGGACGACAGGCCGAATAAACCCCACCTGGTGTTAATTCAGCAGACAACAGGGCTCGAACTCAGTAGCCTAAGATCCCAAGGAGGAGGAGGAGATTGGGACCATACTCTGTACAGAGCGTTGGTGCTACTTAGGCAGTCTCCTAGGCTATTGGGCACAATCCTGGACGGGTCACCACTCCAACACGGTATACCAGCATGCTGGTACTCATTTTGCCGACATCGGAAGGATGACAGGCCGAGTTAACCCAACTTGGTATTAATTCAACAGCTGAGCGGGATTTGAACTCAGGTCCCTAGGATCCAAAGCCCACCGCCCCCTAACCATTAAGCAAACACCAGGCAACACCAGGCAACACCAGGCTGAGGGATATCATCAAAATAAACAAGATGAAGGATGTCAGCATGATCTGTCCTTCATATCAAATAAGTGATGGTCAGGTAAGATAAGGTGAAAGGACCACTGAGAGGATAATTAAGATGAGCTTGCCCAATGCGTGTCAAGGTTCACTCCCTTCTCCCACCTCCCTTCAGCATCCGCTTGGTCCCGAGCTAGTGATGCCATGGCTGTTGAAATCAATATTGTCACCTGCAGCGGAGTTCCAGGGAAGATTCTCTCACTGCTGCAACAATGAGGTGTACTAGTGGCCGGACCCACTGGAAACGATAAGCACAGTAATTGGTCTGCGCTGTGGACCAGCGACTGTGGGAGCTTGCCATCTTAGTGGCAGCACCACACACACACGAGGGGAAAGATGAGTTGGGAGGAAAAAGTGGGGACTACTTGAGGATCGGAGATGCGGCATTCTGTCCCTATTTTGCTGGCAATGGACGTCATCGGCATTGGAACTCTTTTTACCTAAGGTGCCTCGAGGAATTATACCTCTGTGCCATGATATCTGCCCACGATGACCCCTCCCTGCTACTCTCTCCAAACCATTCCCTTGAGGACATTTGAGCTCGTTTAACAATCCTTGCATGGTTCACGTGTGAGTGTGTGTGCAGACCTGTACATTGCTGATAGATAATTCTACCTTGTTGGGGGGAGTTCTTCTGCAGTGTGTACACCTCCTTATCTGCAGTAATAAAAGTACATGCACTTCTCCTTCCAACCTTCCCAAAGACAAAATTGTGTTTTTAAATGTCTTCATGAAAAACTTGTTTCGATATTTTGCTGATACAAGGTGAACACAAATCTAGATGTCACGTGTAGGCTTGCATACGGTAATAAATATCACGTAGTAATGTCAGCCAACTGTTCGAAATGTATAAAAAAAACCTAAGTTATATCCAATGTGTGAGACAAGCTTCCTTCTGGTGAACACACCAATCGCACAGTGAAAGCGGACAGTGGGTATTAACATATGTTAGCGATTGCTTTGCGATTTCCATGACAATTCAGAGGCAGAGGCTGGCAATTAGTAATGTCTCTTAATGGGACAAAAGAGTGCACAGGATGACCTCGAACGAGGAGCGAGCTTCACGCTTTTCAATTACTCCAATGGGCGTCTGGCGGGGCAATGAGAGAGACCCAGGTAGAGGAAGGAGGGTGACATTTGGGGAAAAGTGTGTGTGTGTGTGATAAAATTCATTAAATTCATGTCCAGGTAAATGGAACGTGGTTAGTTTAAAATTATGGACCAATTATATCAAACATACTGGCTCATTGAGTGTGTTTAGAAGTCTTACTTTTCCATCCTCAAGCATTTATTTCGATGCTCCATTGATTAATTGTCTAAGCTTAACGGTATCCGACACCATCTGTCACGCATTTGTAAAACACAAAGGAAACTGCCCATCTTTCCCTATATATTGAAATGGAAGACCAATAAGGAACCAGAAGAAGTGAAGAGCAAAGATGGAGTCATCAGGAGAAACCTGGATAGGATTTGGGTTTCAGCTGCTACTCCTCAACCCTCAAACCCATCCAGGTGCAGCCAAGTGAGCCTTGCAGAAAAATTTCTGCAAGAATTCACTTCTCCTTAGAGATATGGATAACGAAAGAGAGAAAGAGAGAGGAAAAGAGATGAAGGAGAAGAAAAAGCAAGAATAAGAATGAATAATAATAGAATTGTGGAAAAAAAAGTAAAAATAATTAGAAAGAAATGTGAAAGGAACAAAGAACAAAGATGTCGGGAAGAACCCAGACAGATAAATTTCGGCAGTTACTCCCCAGGTTCAAACGCACCAACATGTACAAGCTACCAGGGGTCTGTCAGCAGGGAAGCACAGTCCACACAGCATCAGGATATGGCACAAACATAATAAAATGGAAGACCAAGAAGGAACCCGAAGAAGTAAAGAGCTCTATAAAGAAGGCCAGAACTCAACACCATGGTATATAAACAAAGCCATCCTATATATTGTTGTGTATCAGGGGTCGGGGCCGAAGACCACAAGGGGTGAGCTACCATAGGTTCCCACCAGACTCTCTGGAATCGCAGGCCGTTGCACACAAATAACTTTGTGACGCGGTGGGTCGCTAATCGACTGTGAACACCAATAACTCGACCACATGACTTAGGGTCCTCCGTCTAATGAATACAGTTTACCTCAAGGTCACGTGATCTAATTACCGGGAGACACGCCCTCGGTCCGCAATTGCTCAAACCGGTTCACCTTACCAGATCAGATGCAGTCGAGCGGAACTGCCAAGCACGAACCGGCTAGGAAACAGATCGTTGGGGGATAACGTCCCAGTTAAACTAGGCTGCGAACCATGCTGGACCACTGGAGGAAAAGACAAAAACGAGCTGGGAACATTTCTATACAAAGCATTTATACACAATGGTGATGAAAGGTATGTGGCACATTGAATGGGGTATATCTGTATGTACAGCAGGGGATAGCAAGGAATTCGTAGGGTGTGGAAAAAGGACAAGGCAATCTTACAAAAGAAGACACAGAGCAGAGTTATCCCATTATAACTTACACAATATCATAACTGAACATAGGACAGGTGCCATCACACACACACACACACACACACACACACACACACACACACACACACACACACACACACACACACACACACACCACAACACACACAGCAACAACACACACAACACACAGACACACACACACACACGCGCGCACCCCCCCACACACACACACCACACACACGCACCCCCCCACACACACACACACCCGAGGAAGATTAGATATAGCCCCGAGAAAAAATAGCAGATGAGGATAAATGGCCTCCCAATACCTGGCACGGTCAGCAGACCAACACAACCAAGAACGCTTAGGGAGAAGTAGGTGTGAGGAATACTGGTGGTGTCTCAGGTGTGGGAGTGGGAGATGTGGTGTAGTGCAATGTGGGGGGTGCAGTGTCGTGCCAGAAGAAAATGGGATTGCGAGTCAGTAATGATGCTCTTTGTGCGTCCAAAGAAGACGGGATAAAGAGGTGGATAGAGAGAGAGGAGAGAAGATGCATGAGGTGAAAGATTCCTAACCTTGCCGTGTAAAGGTTTGTTTGTGTAGCATGTACCTCCGTGGGATTCTCCGCCTGACGTTCCCACCTCGATATGTGGCACGTTATCTCCTACTTTATCACTTTGCCAGGGATCGTGGCAACGTGCGCTCCGCACTGGTCCGTCTGGCTGCATGGGGGGTGGCGGAACGTTAACAGCACGGCAGGTAGTCTCGGCAGTCACCCCGGATCAGGCTTTCAAGAAGAACCACGTCCTGGCAATCGCACACCAATAACGGGGCAGCGAGTGATGAACCAGAGTTGGGAAGGCTGTGAAGAAGAGGCAATGAAGAGAAGAGAGCTAACAGCTCCGCGCTCTCCCTTTTATAAGCCCCGGGCGAAGGGTGGGGTGGTCACCCAAAGCGACGCGCAGTGACCCAATCCTGCTCCTCTATTGGGCCACAGCGGCCCTAGCCATGTCCTGCCAGGCTCCGGGACCGGAAATTGTCTCAGTTGCCCATCCGTTTCGGCATGGGTTTAAGCTCCTGACTCAACATAGGGTATGCTCTGTGAGCCAGCAGCCAGCTCCGTGAGGCCCTGAACGTGCTCTGAGTGCAGTCTGAATGTCGAATAGCAACGGACTTTCCCCACCACTCACGGGCTCCCTCTCATGAGCCAAAATGCACACCTGGGCCCCGTCCCAAACTCCGGGATCACCCTTCTTGTGACCCCTCCTCTTTGCCCCTGTCTTGTTGTGGTCTAGCGACTGGTTGAGGATCGTATCAATTCCGCGTGCTCACCCAGGACATCCCCAGCGAGATGTGGTCGAGCTACTCATGTCTGTTGCTTGGCCCAGCATCGCGCGGTGCTGAGGACAGCCTGAGTCGTGCAGTACTTCTCTATATAGACTGGCGAATTGTAGCGATGCAGTGGTATGAGGGAATGCAGGAATATTTTTTCCCACGTGCGGGAGGCATTTGTGGTGGAAGTGGTGAGGTTTGGTGAGCGAAGTGCGAAGCAAGGTGAGATGCCAGTTGGAAATTGGCGTGCAGATTTTAACGAAATAATGGCGCACGATGCCCATGCGTGGGTTGTGTAGTGTGTAGTGGAGGGAGTGCAGTGGTTCTGAGCCACAGGAGGCATCGTGGTGTGCTTATTATCAATCACATATTGAATGTTGTGTGTGCTTGTTTGCTTGTTTTGTACCATGGCTGAAAGGAAAGGGTTGGAGTAGAAATCAGAATATGAGATAGAGATAGTTAATGGACTTAACTATGAGACCCACGCAACACACTTCGTCCCGTTAACCCACCAGACATGAAGGGAGGTCTAACTACACGAAGACTAACAAAATAACTGCCTGGGGATCACTGTATGTTGGGTGCCATTGCCTGAGAGGCATGCGGTTTTGGTAGATACAACAATATAAATGATATATAAACAAAGACATGATTATACAACCATCTGTATCTATCTATAATTCCAGCAATCTGCGTGTGTGTGTGTGTGTGTGTGTGTGGTGTCTGTATGCGACCCGCAGTTTCTCGACGACCGCCGGTCGTCGGATTGAAACTTGCCAGGAATATATTGCTGGGACCCGCGGATGTACTTTTCAAGGTTTGATATTAATCGGATGAGCGGTTCCCAAGTTACGGCCATTTATCTGTCAACCAATGACAAGACACGGTGGGCTATGAGACATCACGAATGACGTCAAATTAATGTTTTTATTAATTTATTTATTTATTATTATTTTTTGCATGATTGACGGTCCGATCTGATTGAAACTTGGCAGGAATATTGCGGGGACCCGCGATGTGCCTTTTCAGGTTTGATATTAATCGGATGAGGGTTCCCAAGTTACGGCCATTTTCTGTCAACAATGACAGGACACGGTGCTTGACATCACGAATGAAGTCACAAATTATGTTTATTTATTTATTTATTATTATTATTTTTTTGTCACGATTGACGTGTCCGATCTGATGAAACTTGCCAGGATATGCTGGGGACCCGGGATGTGCCTTTTCAAGGTTTGATATTAATCGGATCGAGGTTCAAGTTAACGGCCATTTATCTGTCAACCATGACAAGACACGGTGGCTAAGACGTCGATAATGACGTCAACTATGTTTATTTTATTAAATTTTATTTTTTTTTGCACGATTGACGGTCCGATCTGATTGAAATTGCCAGAATATTTGCTGGGGACCAAGGCGGCATGTGCTTTTCAAGGTTTGATATTAATCGGACGAGCGGTTCCAAGTTACGGCCATTTATCTGTCACAATGCCAGGACACGGTGCTCTGACGTCAACGAATGCGTCACAATTTAATGTTTATTTTATTTATTTATTTTTTGGCACGATGGAGTCACAATCTTCTTCTTCTCCGTTTGGTTATGACGTCACAAATTGACGCTGGGGTACCTTAGTATGTGCACTTTCAAAGTTATTATATTAATCGACAAGCGGTTCCTAAGGTACGGCATTTATCTGCTCAACCAGATGACAAAGACCGGTTGCTTATGACATCACGAATGATGTCACAATACGACGCTTGGGCCTTAGTATGTGCCTTTTCAAGGTTTGATATTAATCAGTACAAGCAGGTTCCAGTTACGGGCCATTTTATCTGTCAACCAATGACAAGACACGGTGCTATGACATCACAAATGACGTCACAATTAATGTTTGTTTTTTTTGCACGATTGACGTCACAATTCTTCTTCTTCTTCGTTTGCTATGACATCACAATTGATGCTGGGGACAATTGACGCTGGGAAAAATGTGCCTTTTCAGGTGTTGTCTCGTTCTTCATCCGTTTCAGCTGTTCCCAAGGTTTGAAAGCTGTGTTTTTCCAAGGTTTGAATTAATTGTTCAAATTATTAATTAATTCAAGGTTTGGGGGGGGCGAGAGAGAAGGACGAGAGAGAAGGGCGTCACAATTCGAGAGAGGAGGGGCGAGAGGGGGCGGGAGAGGGGGTGTGAGAGGGGGGGTAGAGTGGGGGTGAGAGAGAGGAGCGAGAGAGGAGGAGGGAGAGAGGAGGTGACTGGGGAGAGAGGGGATGAGAGAGGAGAAGAGAGAGGGGGGGGCATCACAATTCTTCATCTTCGTTTGATATGACGTCACAATTGACGCTGGGCAGCGGACAGTGAGTTGTTTTTCCCAGGTGTTTCCCAAGTTATGGCCATTTATGATACGGTTGGTCCGATCTAATTGGAATAATGCCCCAATCCAGTCGTCGTTTACGAGAGTGAAGGAAGGAAGCTGCACCTACGGGCCCGCACCTACGGGCCCACACTAGTATAAACAAAACCAATACTATGTACCGTGGTAGATAAACAAAGCCATGACTATATACCATGGTATATAAACAAAGCTATGACTATATATCATGGTGTGTAAACAAAGCCTTGATTATATATCACGTTATATAAACAAAACCATTACTACATATTGTTGCGGACTCAGGGTTCGAGGCTTGCCACAAGGGGAAGCGCCTGGGTCCCTCCCGAACGCCCGGTCCTGAGGCCACCAGGCACAAATAACTAACCGGTGGGTTGCCTCGCAACCATGAACGCCGATTGGCACTGCCAATCCTAGCATCGTTACACTACCTCGTGTGGTACCTTACCAGTGGACCGCCAAACCAAGGGGGATCTCGTGCCCTCAGCACTCACCCGGATTACTGCCGAGCGATAGTGAGTGTGCGCTGGCTAACAAGAACAAATTAATAGGGCAGAACTTCCCTGCTAAACTCATGTGCGGACCATGCTGGACCAATGAAGGAAAAGCCGAAACGGGCTGGATACATTTATAACATACATCAGCAATTTACTTATAAGGGCGAGGAAACGTATGTGTAGCAATAAAAAGGATTTAATTCCATAAAATGTACAGCAGGGAAAGCAAGAATTTGTGGGGTGCTGCAAAATAAATGCAGTCATATACAAAAAGAAGAGACAGGGCAGAGCTAAACCGATATAAAGAACTTACATATTCTTATCTTATGCGAACATTACAGGTGCCATCAGACACACACCCGAGGAAATTAGAAAGCAAGAAAGAGGAGATGCAGTTCAGGGGTGTTCGACCTTGTTCAATACCTGGCCCGGCCGACGGACCTGCACTTTCCAGTTGCTTAGGAGGTGGGAAGAGGGAAGAAAACTGGGGGTGTCTATGGTGCATGAGTGGGATGTGCAAATGGAGTGCAAATGTGGTGCAAATGTAATGCAGAAGGAGGAGTCTGTATCTGTAATTGCTTTTTTTGTAATTTGCGTCTACAGCAGACAAGACAGTAGATTAGAGAGACAGACATGTGAGAGGATAGCTTAACATGGCATTTGAGAGAATCTGTAAATGTTAATGGTAATGAGTATTGGCTGTGGAATGTAGCGGAAGCCGAACGGCGATGACCCGGTGATGACCCGACAACTTCTCGGCAATGATTCGGCAACTGCTCACTTGGCTCGGGCTTGGTGGCTGGTGACCCCTTGTTCGGCTCGGTCAGTGTCGCTCTCACTCGGTGACTGGCGCTGTCGCTCTTGGCTTGGAGAGTGTCGCTCTTGGCGACCTCTATTGCTATTTTATAGTGCCTGGGTGAAGGAGGAGCCAGAAAACAGATCAAAATGCCCTATAGGCTTTTTCGAGCATTCTCATTGGCATGCAGACGCCACCCAGAGGAGTAGGTCCACACCACGACAGACTCTGGAGCTAAAAATGGCTTCATTTGCTCCGAGGCTCGGCCACGCAACATAGCCCTGGGATTTTTATGGGCTGCAGGTTTTTGGTAGCACTCTCCAGCCATGACCGTGCGCTGGGCTTCAATCAAGCATTGCTATTTCGTGGAGCACCAGGGCTACTCAGACATCATTGAATGAGCCCCAGCACATATTTGCGCTTGGAGTTACACGCCAATGTGCTCCGATACGTGGGCATCAGCAATGTCCTCCATACCCCAGCATTCAAAAGGACCGTGGTGAGCATCCAGAAAACTAACTATGGTTGCGGCAGTTGTGGTGAGGTGGGGAGAGTGCTGTAGTGTTTGGGGTAAAGATGTTGAAGCGTTGGGAGCAGTTGAAGTGGTTGTGGTGAGGAGGCTGAAGCGTTTGTGGTGATTGTGTCAAGCAGGTCAAGCGTAGGTTACTGTGAGGATTTTTAGGAGGCATTGCGGTGAATATGGTGAGAGATGTAGCGTCGTGGTGAGCATGGTGAGGGTCTGAGGTGAAGCGTCTGTTGATGAATGGCACGCAGTTTAAACGGTGATATGGCGTGCGTATGCTAATGAAGCTCTGTATTGACATCACCATTTGGTCTGTGGCGGGCATGCATGCGTGAAGAGGTCATGTGTGAAGATAAGTAAAATTAAATAGGTGAGAGAATAGCAAAGAGAATTGAAGACCTAACTAAAAGCCCGATGCAATGCATCTTGTCCCATATACCCACTACACATAATGGAAGGGCTAACTGAACGAATACTAATGAAATCTCTGTCTCGCTACTGCTGCACATTGGGTGCCATTGCCTTGGGGGAGTGTTCACACTTCACAAAGCCACAACATTATCATGGTGTATAAACAAAGCCATGACTATAT
>CM068957.1:142596962-142609227 GCA_035128595.1 Eptatretus atami
GCCATGAGTATATGACATGGTGTATAAACAAATCCATGAGTATATGACATGGTATATAAACAAAGCCATGACTATATGACATGGTGTATAAACAAAGCCATGAGTATATGACATGGTGTACAAACAAAGCCATGAGTATATGTCATGATATATAAACAAAGCCATGAGTACATGTCATGGTATATAAACAAAGTCATGACTATATATTGTCGTGTCCATGCCGGTTAAGACCGACTTGGACGGATAGCCGAACAGTTCTTCCTTGTAGGCGAGCAAATGATGCTTGGAGATTGGCGGGGCGGCCGGTGCGGCGCTCAAACACATACCATGAACGACGTTCACCAAATTGAGAACGCAGGTTCTCTACTCGAAACCCACAAAATAAGAAAGACACAACATTTTGCCGACCTCGGAAGGATGACAGGCTGAGTCAACCCCCTGGTGTATTTTAATTCAGCAGTCAATGGGGCTTGAACTCAGGACCCTAGGATCCCAAGCCGTCAACCTAACCACAAGCCAACACCAGGCTGAGCAATCTTAATAAATAGGGGTTTAATGAACATAAATCAAGTATTCATAAGAGGAATAAATCAAAGCAGAACAATGAAAATAAATCAAAGCATAAGTTAACGAAACGTTGGGTAATTTACAGCTTAAAGTCGAGGCGCCTCTACACAGTTACAAAAACGGACAAGGGCAAAAGATAAAACAAAAGCAAAATCCCTCCTTTATTCTGGCACTTAGCTTCGTCCAGAGATGATCTTTTGGAATTTGATGATCTGATCGTGTTGTCCGGCACGGGAAGCCACAAAATGGCGCCAAGACGCTCTTGGTGGGGAACTTACAGGAGGAAATTGGGGCAGTGATATTCAACACCAGGGCTCAGAAACCACCGTGCAGCTTCTTTTCACGAACGAACTCGCCAACCTTTCCTCTTTTGCACCTGATCCGCTCACAATGACAGCCTACCTTCCTCCTCGAACACACAATGGGATCACGTTGAATTATTGCTGAGACACGTTTTTCTTCTCCTCTCCTGTCCCTCTCGTAAACGTACAACTTCGTGACTCAGCCGAACAGTAATGGCTCGCGTCTTGTTCCAGCATGTGGGAAAATTAACACAGCATGAACACGAGAATTGTGCAGCCTTCTTCGGCGTGTCGAGGAGAAGCCAGTGAGCGAGAGCCTTCCGTCATCACAGTGTACCTCACACAACTCTCCTCTCCTCCAAACCTCACACCCATCCATCATCCACTCCAGGGGCGTGGTTTGCTTGTTGTCATTCCTGGAGGTGGGGTTCTTGCCTGCTCGGAACGTTTGGCTCGGTTGTTGTTTTAAGGATGTGATTCCTTTTTATCGCCGGTCTTGTAAATGCAAAAACATAGGAAAAGTTTGCAGGGGGCAATCACCATAAGGAGACAATTATCCTTAAACCCTTACTTAATTCCACAGCACCCCCCCCCTCCTGTGCGGTGCATGTAACATTTTAAAGCTAACAATTTTCCTACTCATTATCTTGAGATGTTTCTCGTTCATGTCTATGGACCATGCCTAATTCTATACAATCCTACCTTTTGCCCGTGGATTCCTCCATCTTTCCCACAAAACATAGCAATATATAGGTGTATAAATAAAAAGGCCCATGACATATGTCAGCGGTGTTAAATAAAGCCATGACTATACATCATGGTATTAAAGAACAAATGCCACTGACTATATATCATGGTTGCATAAAACTATACTGGGGGTGGGGGGGGGGCGTGGACAAACCACAACAGGGGCAGAGGGTCAAGTCCAGAAAGGAGGCGGAAGACGGCGAGACCACCGACCTGTCAGTGATGGCGACGTGATAGGTCCATAGACTCAGCTTCATCGCGAGAGATTCCAATGATATTGAAGGTCTTTGTTTCAATGGCATCAAGCTGTGTAAGATGTGAAGCAGGGAGCCAGCCCAAAGGGGAGAGCAATACGAAATCTCTTTCATCTCGGGGTCTTAATGCACCATTTTATTCAATCAGATCAAAAATGCCTTGCCTTGGATCAGTCGGTTTCTGTACGATAACGCTTCATGCCTTTGACTCGCTGTATACATCGCTGATCTTCATACCTACAAATCACTGGATACATCGCAATGCTTATAAATGAGTGGAGACACCGGTGTTCGTGTCATATTTAATTTCTGCACGTGCGATAAGCTCTAGAATCTCATGACCTGAGCCAAATTAAAAAATTTAAACTGTGGAATTGACTTCAACAGCAGTTCCAACCACTAAAAGAAAAGAAGTTAATTTGTCCAATTTGCACATTGTTTGACACTCCAGGCACCTCCGGGTGGTGTTTACAATGACAGGTTGCTAATCGCTTGCCAAGCCAGCTGTTCCTTATCAACCGTTTTGTTTGAGTGCTTGCTTGATTGCTAAAGCCACTTGGAAAGCACCCTACAAGCTTGATTACATGCTGCAGCATGCAGACCGAACTCGCACCAAGGCCCATGGTGGACCACAATCCGGTCTCCGACCCTCAGAAAATGATGCAATACCGATGTCCAAATACTGTAGCTCAGATGATAGCAGAGACAGCTGATCATCCTCTATTGGGGATGGGACATTCCAAGCACGCACCCAAAGGGACTACCTCAGGTTAACCTAACGAGACCACCGTCTGGTGGACGACAACTCAGAACCATCCTGACACACACTACCGCAACCCAACTCAAGAAAGTTACCCCGTGCTTTTCCTCCTACCATCATCAAAGAATGGGGGCCCCGAAGGCTTTGCTCCAATTCCGTCATCCAGTGAGCTGCCCTGCAAAGGGCAGCTTCACAGGAGGTACTAAGCCTGGTGTTGGCTTAGTGGTTAGGGTGACTGGCTTGAGATCTTAGGATCCTGAGTTCAAACCTCACAAGGAGCTCCTCCACCCTTTGACATGTTTTATTTTTAATCCTGCTGGGTGTCCATATCCATACACCCTCTTCACCAGGAAACCTGGTGGGGGGAGATGGTTTAGTCACCGCCAACCCAACCATGAAACAGTCCAGGTTTATTGGGTATCTGCAACAAATCAGTTTTGATCTGGCCTAACCTGACAATAAAAGGTCATGGTGAACAGTTGTCTTGAAGCCCTGGAGGGAAGAATGGGACTGAACAGACTGGGGAAGTTGATTCTACAGGCGAGAGAAAAGAGGAACAAATGAGTAGAGGTGAGCAGTGAGCCTGGATTTTGAGAGTTTACCAAGAAGAGGATTATTGACAGACTGTGTGAGCCCTGCAGAAACCAGGAAGGGACAGAGCCAAGAGAGGGCAGAGGGTGCAAGACAAAAAGGAGGTTATACATTATAGAGAGGCCACCAATCCACCTGTGATGTGAAAATAACAGGCCTAGACACGCAGTTTCATCATGGGAGGTCCAATGAATTTGCTTTCCATGGCATTGAGAAGGGCAAGTTATGGGAGGGGCTTCAGCCCAAAGGGGACAGCAGTACTCCATAAAGTTGCAAATTAAGGCATTGTAGTTTGTCAAAAGTTTTGACTGGCCAAGGAAACATCTCACGTGACAAAGGAAGCCCTGTCGGTGGTTGGCTTTAGAGGCCATCTTGGAAATATGGTCTGCCGAATAAAGATCATGGCTAATGGTGAGGCCCAGAAGTTTGAGGTTTCTTAAAGCAAGTTAGGCAGGGGGGGGGGGAGGTGGTTGCCGGACAGTCCTTTCGGAGAGACCGGTAAGGTATGGGATTTTGCGAGGTTGAAAGACATATCTAATGTTGGAGCAGCTCCTGATTTATCAAGGTCGCAGAGAGGAAGATGCTTGCTGCCTGCCTGTCTGAAGGATAAGAAATTAGACCACAGAGGGTGGAATAATTAGCAAAACATTAGGCAGAATTTTCCATGGAATCAGAAATATCATTGATGAAGATCAGGAACAAGACTGGGCCCCAAGGCACTGCCCTGGATCACTCGAGTCTTGACAGGGATAGGAGATGAGAGGATCCCGTTGAGAGCTTTACGATGAATATGGGATTTGTTTTGTTAAATAGTCTAATCTGATTTGTGGTTCTAATCTGATGTCTGAGATGGTATATAGTCTGGTCTTCTCGGACATTCCTCAACAGCACTGCTTGTTATTTCAGTGTGGTTTCTGTGTGGCCTGCAGATCCTACACTTTAAACAAATTCATGAACACCAGTGTTCATATATCGTCTGTAAAAGGTTAGATTTCATTACAAAGGATAACCATTTGCAACAACTGGTGTAAGTAAGTATAAATTTCAGGTTTTTTTTATTTGGAATTTTATTTTTCATTACTTATTTTTCATTCCACTGATATTTTTTCACCGGCATGTCAAGATGTCGCCTGAGAAGTGTCAACATTAGGTGAGACGAGACCCAGTTTGTCAACAGTTGTCGGGATGTGGGTGGGGGGGGGGGCGAGGGGAGGGTCAGAGAGAACAGGACACTCCCAAAAGGCAGTGCTTGGGGAATTGAATTCTCGTCGTTGCTCTTTTTTAACCTCGGCTGCATGTTCATGAATAAGCAAAGTGCAGAATCCTTGTCTGCCTCACCCAAAAGGGACAGCGAGGGGGGGGGGGGACGAAACAGCATGTGGCATGACCAACGGCGTTTCAAAGTGAAACACCATGGAATGACAACATTTCATTTTCAAATTTTATTGAACAGTCCATTGATGATCCTCCACAACCGATAGCATGTCCTTCAATCACATATCGATTTCAAACTGATCATTCTAACCACTATGAATATGTAGAATGGTTTTGACAAGTCAAAAATCATCGGATAATCTGATACGAGGATTTAATTTTCAGCAGAATGATGACCGAGTTGAATTATTGCCGAACCAGACAACTGCCAAATAAATCACATGATATGTCGGGCATTTCATTTCATTGAGTAATGAATAATGCAATGATACCACGAAAGAATGTGGGTTTCCAAGTGCAAAATAACTTGCAGGTGCTTCTTGATTGTTTTTTGAAACGTTTAAAATCACCCTACATAATCTATATCAATTATTTCGGTTTTCTGGCAATTTTTACATCTCCGTTCACGAGATGGTTGTTCCATTGAGGGTGGAAATCCAACTCAAAAATGTCGTGAACAAGTCTTCAGAGATTTTTTTTATCTTGAGGGAAAGTAAAAAAAACAAACAAAGATACCAGCTGTGATAATGATGAAAACCAAGGCCAAATCAAACAAGGATGTCATCAGTTTAACTTGGTGAATAATCGTTTTTCGAAGTATATAGAACGAAATGGTCTACATCTTTCAGACAGATTTTAATTATCTATATTCTTTATATTATAAATATTTACCCTCACTGAAGGATTCGGAGAGGGTATTGCATTTGGGTCCGTTTGTTTGTTTGTTTGTTTGTCTGTCTGTCTGTCCGCACAGAACTTTCGTGTTTTTCTCCGCAACTGCTTGTCGGATTGAGACGAAATTTACACTCATGTGGAATGTTTCAA
Organism: Eptatretus atami; assembly: GCA_035128595.1. Classification (NCBI taxonomy): domain Eukaryota; kingdom Metazoa; phylum Chordata; class Myxini; order Myxiniformes; family Myxinidae; genus Eptatretus; species Eptatretus atami. Next base: position 142,602,443 of record CM068957.1, read on the forward strand.
TGATAATTGTGACGTCATAGGTCCGTGGTTTGGCAGCCATATTGGAAAAAGGGCAAAAATTTGGACCTCTGTATCTCTGAAACCGCACTTTGGAAAAAATTGAAACTTGGCACATAGCAAGTACTCCTCATGGGAAATGAGTGTGATTTTTTTATGAGGTCATAGGTGCCCTCGTTATGACGTAATAATTGCATATGTAGAACACCACATCCGATCAGTATGAAAATTTTTGTGGTTCATCTATGGATTAAAATGGTCCACAGAAAAAAAAAATATCCTGACGTCATCGGTCTAGTGAATTGGCAGCCTTTTTTTTTTTTCAACAAAAACACCTTCAAAAATCTTCTCTAAAGTGGCTGAACAGATCGAGGCGAAACTTTACACACACACACACACACACACACACACACACACACACACACACACACACATATATATGTATATATATATATATATATATATATATATATATATATATATTAGGGTGGTCCAAAATCATAAGGGAAAAATTCAAAATTTGAATATTCTTGGGATGTTGATTATTTTGTTCTACCTGACTAGAAAATACTCCTGGCCAAATTTGCCACAGTTCCAAAAATATTTAGGGGTCCATCAAGAGGAAGGAAGTTTTTACATCCAGTGGGGGTTGCTACATCCGGTGGAGAGAAGAAGACGTCAGTGGGAGAGAGGGAGACGTCAGTTGAGAAGATTTCTGAAGAGACGAGAAGGAAAAGGACCTCGACCGAATCCGGTTCAACAAGGCAGCGGATCAGCTCATCAACTCCTCGCTCCCCTCACTCACCTCCAGCGCCTCTGTTCGCGCGCTCACCCTCCTCAACAGCACATCTCCTTCCTTTCCCTCCCTGTGGACGAGTGGAAGCAAACCCTGCGTACCAGAAGGGGGTGTCCACAGTGAAGAACCTCAGCGTCACAAACGACGGGGCAAGCGTGGGGTGGCGATGATTTATCGTACAACGACTCCCTAACCAAGGATGAGAAAACCAAGCAGGACCTGCTCCAGGTGGTGAAGCTCATCGGCGCAACTACCCTCACCCCCATTGAGTTGAAAACTATTTCAGAGAGAACATTTTATGCTCTTTTCTTTCATTTTTCCTATTAGTATTGTGACATTATAATGAATCCGTGAGAGACTTTGATGGACCCCTAAACCACCTCCAAATCTGCTAATTTTTTGTTTATTTGCGTTTTTCAACGTCAGAAACGTTTTGGCAAACATGCCCGCGAGAAATTCGAACTTTCATTTTTTTGGACCACCCTAATATATATATATATATATGTATACAGTATATATATATATATATATATATATATATATATATATTATATACCAAGCTTGCCACACAAAAAGTCGGCTCGCCGTCACACGATCCCTATGAAATTGCTGTGGCACTTAGCGGACATGCCGACAATGTTTGGGAAGTTTTGGTGTTCCATAGTACCACTTACATTTTGCACAATGCGTATTTTTGTTATCCCCGTGTACGGTCTGTCGTCTGCTACCAGCTATGTTGTACTGCTATCCCGTGCATGTGCACGGGTATCGCTAGTATATATGACTGCCTGTCCATGAGTAACAAAAGGTTCACACATATGTCATTGGTCACATGGTCTGCCAGCCATATTGGATTTACCCTAAAACCTATTAAAAAAATCTTCTCCAGAACGGCTGGACAAATCGAGGGGAAACTTCACACAAGTGTTAAATGAGCCATGGGTGTACAAGTGGCACATAGCAAGCATCCTTTAGGGAATGAGTGTGGTATTTTTTATGATGTTATAGGTGCTTGCCTTCGTTATGATGTCATAATTGCAGAAGTAGAATGCTACATCCGATCAGTATAAACATTTTTGAGGGTCATCTAGGGATCGACCGTCATCGGTCATGTGATTCCGCAGCCATATTGCTTTTTTTTTTTTTTAACCTTCAAAAATCTTCTTCTCTGAAATGGCTGAAAAGATTGAGGCAAAACTTTGCACATATGACCACCTATCCATGAGGAACAAAAGATTCACACATGATTTCATAGGTCACATTGTTTGGCAGCCATATTGGATTTACCTGAAAACCTATAAAAATACACCCGTCAAAAGAAGTCCTGGCGAGGGTGCGCTTTTTCTTGTTTAATTTGTTTGTTTGTTTGTTTGCATGTTATTCTTCGCAGCCGAACCGTAGCACCAAGCAGCCCCAAATTTTGGGTGTAGATACTTCGGAATCTGGGCAAGGTTTCAAGCTACCTCTCTCCCCACAAAATCTGCTCCCACAAGGAAATTATCTGTAGGTATGTTTGTGTTGTTCTGAAAATAATCTAAGAAAAAAAAACAACCAACGTCTGGGCCAATCTCCACCGAATTTTGCAAACGTGCTGGGGGTACGCAGAGTCAGGCCATGTGTACACAAGAAAAATATCCTCTTCTCCCTCCTTGTGAGGGTGGAAAGCCCCCTTATGATTTCAACCTGAATGCCTTGTCCAATCCACACCAAATTGTGAATGTCATGGGTACACCCCTTCCCCCACCCCAATAACACAATACTCCATATGTTTGTGAGTATACATCCAAAATCATGGAAAAAAATGCTGGGCCAATCTCCACCAAATTTGCATACATGCTGGGGATACCCAATGGTCAAGTCATGGGCACAACCCAACTCCCCCACCTGAAAGGCAATTATCTGTATGTATGTGTGTTTGTACGTCTGAAAAATCAAGAAACTGACCTCAAACAAGGAAATAAGGCACTTTGGCCCAATCACTGCCATGGTGCACTCTCCGGTTAATCTTTGCCACAGCTTTAAACATCAATCTTCTTCATGATTTACTGAAATCTAAAAAAACTGATCTTTATGGGGTCACCCAGCCCCGGTGGGGTACCCAGCACTGCACGGGGAAAAAACTACGAAGAGGTTCCAGGCACATGTTGTGCATTGAAAACGTTGAAATCTTAGAAATACGTGTGTGTGTGTGTGTGTGTGTGTGTGTTTGTTACTCTTTCACGGCCGAACCATAGCACCTCGAGTCCATAACTTTTGGGTGTCAGTACATCAAAATTTGGGAAAGGTTTTAAGCTACCACATGTCATCCTTGACATCCGTTTTGAGACCACCAAAGTCGGCTATAAGGTTAATTGGGATGTGGGCTCACTCAGAGATGCTGGTGGCCTGCAGGCAAAAGGTAACCACCACGAGGCCAATAACTCCACAGCTTTTCAATGTCCAACATGTCCCGAAACCACTGCCGGGAAAAGTTCACCCAGCCGGGCAGTGCCGGGTACCCCCGCCCCCTCCCCCAGACAAGGCTTGGTATCCCCTCTAATACCGAGACAAATGCAAGTTGCACAATTGTGTCTGAACAGCGTAAACATCATAACCAGCACATATAATGCTGAATGATGCCTCATTTAAGAACTCTTGGGTCCAGACAGTACATGCAGAGGTCTACGAATATCGATACTCATGCAATTTTGAATTATATGCATCTTTGTTGCACACAATGATGGCGTATAGCCTCAGAGTCCTTGGTTTGCACACCTACCGGAAGTAAAGAAATAATATAACCACAAACTACTCGTTCAATTCCATCTAACATAAAATCACCTTTTCGTCAATTTACTTCACCGTGAAACCTTGGGATTCTTAACAGTCAGTGACTGTTATGCCATCAAAGGACATTCGTGGATTTAAATTTAAATTCTGTAATAAAAGCGTGACGTTTCAAGAACAAGCTTGTTCTCTACCCTCAGAGGCGTTGTGAGTGGTGTGGTGGTAACACCGCCAAAGACTTTATCCACTGGATCAGAAATGCCCGCATCAAGAGTGATGAAACTATGGTCTCATTCGACGTCGTTTCATGATTCACATCCATACCCGTCGAAATGGCAATGCAGACCTGATAGCGGTACATCAACAACAATCAAGAGCTAGCCAGCAACAGCAGTCTCAGCTCTGGTTATCTCACGTCACTCATTCAACTTTGCCTCAAATCAACGTACTTTGTATTTGACGGCACCATGTACCATCAACATGAAGCAACCCCGATGGGCTCACCCATCTCGGGATTCATTGCCAAACTAGTGATGCAAAACTTTGAAGAACTTACACGACATGGTGAGCCTTCTCCAAGGATGTGGCTGCGGTACGTTGATGACACATTCGTGATTATAAAGAAGGCAGATGTTGACCTTTTCCACATGAAGATCAATTCAACATGGCCGACAATACAAAGCACATGGGAGGTAGAACAAACTGGAACTCTTCTATTCCTGGACGAACATCTCTTCAGGGATAGAAACGGCAAGTTACACTCACAGGCAGAGACGGTGTTAATCATTTGGGGGCCCCATGCAAAACGCAACACTGACCCAGTGGGGCCCCATGTGAGCCCTGTCAATCTGTCATCACACTAAAATACACAATCTGGTGCCCGGCTGTCTGGCGTCGATGTATTCAGTCGTTACTTGTGCCATCTCAACCAACTAAACTTGCCACGGGGACGACGTATAGGTAATATGGCAAAGGTTGAGCGACTTCAAAAAAAAAGCTTCAGCTTGGGTCCGTGGATCGTGACCCCTTACCGAAATAAAGGTGGACACTTCGAGCCCACCCTAGGAGGACTCCATTCCACATTCTGAAACCGCATATGTAGACACACACACACACACACACACAACCCAATGAAGAGGAGTTAATGAGAAGAAAGAGGAGAGGAGATGAGGCCATCGGTCTCTCAATACCTTACATGATTGCCCGACCGCTCCACCAATACGTTTTTTGGGGGATGCTCCGCTGGGCAATACCTCCCTGACAGCTGGCACGTCGTCTTCGCTTCGTCGCACTTCGAGCAGCTAAGCGTCGATCCAGAGAATGGAGCGTGACCGAAGGCATGAAGGAAGGACTCTGGGCGGGGTCGGAAGCCAGTGGGTGGTGGAAGGCGGAGTCCGGAGCAGTGGATGGAGAAAGGTGGAGTCTGGAGCAGTGGGCGGATTGGCAGACAGGATCAGGTGGGTGGGTGGATGGGTGGAGTCAGCGGCAAGTTGGTGATGAAGGCGAAGTCAACAGACGAGAGACGCTGAGCAGGGAAGACAACCACGGACAGCCCCGCAACCTGTCCTTTTATAGACCCTGTGGTGCAGGCGGGGGTGACAACCCGAAGCGGTGTCGTCAACCGAATCAGGCACTCTGGTTGGGCCCTGGCCAGCACACGGGCAGGCACCATGACCAGAAGCAGCTCCACCTTACTTCTGACCAGATGGTTCCAAGCTGCGGAATCGTCTCGCTCCGAGCACCGTGACACAAATCGCCCTGCACCGAACTCCCGGGCCGTCCACGGTGACCGGCGGTCAGCGCCGGTCAATGCGCTGCATGTCTACAAGCCATGCGGCCCGAGCCACACAGTGCGCCTCTGCCTGGCCGCAGCCCCACCGGGCGGAGAGGCGAGAGGACACTCACCGTCCGCGGGTGACACCTGCGGCCACGGTGATCAGTGAAGACCAACGGTAAGATGCTATGGTAACACATGAGCAGACCCAAACAAGACATGTGCCATCCGTTCCCTGCTCTGTGTATGAAAATAAATTATCCCAGGACTGCAAGTGGGTCCGCCGCCATTGAGCTTGCGGTCATTTATCTAAAGCGGTGGTGTGCACGGTGCCAGCCCTGATTTGTGTCAGAAATTGAGGGAAAAGATTGGATATAATTATTAGATGTAGGTTTGGATTGAAGAGAGGATAGCTATAAGTATTAAATGGAGATTTGGACTGAAAAGAGGACAGATATAATTATTAGATGGAAATTCGGATTGAAGAAGAAGATAGATATAATTATTAGACTCAGAAATGGGTTGAAAAGAGTGCGCCACGTGCGTACTGTACGTTGTTAGTATTTGGTGTGTTGTTCCTTTTGGTCTTCTGTGAGGACGCATTAGTAGAGGATTAATGGGGCTTCTGAGGCATCCATGCAAATTAATGGGGAAAAGGGGGTAAACTCTCTGAATTAAACCCCGAAAACCCCAAAACAGGAGACGGATTCCTCCCCACCCCATAGAAATGTATAGGCTAACCTTTCTGTCTCAAGGCTAATTCGGTTAAAACAGGAGAATTATTTTCTCCCATACAAGCTCATGATAAGCTGTCTCAAGACCTAAAAAAAAACCCTAAACAGGAAACAATTCCCCCCCATAGACATGTATTGGGAAACCTTTCTGACTCGAGGTCATCAGGACAAAACAGGAGAATGATTTTTTTTTCCCATACAAGCTCATGTTAAATTGTCTCAGGGTCCAAAAAACCCAACCCCCCCCCCCAACCCACCCCCGCCCCCTCTGACTCTCGGTCCATGGGGTCAAAAAGAAGAGATTGATCTCTTGCCCCATTACTTACTGATTTCCTTTTTATTTTCACTCCACTCAAAGAGACGAGTATATTCACTTAATCAGAGACATGAAGAAGGACATCACCATTTTTTGATCACCATCGATGAGTTATTTATTTTATCTATTCAAGCACCAAACGTTTGGTTTCGTAAATTGTTTTCAGAGCACTCGTGCTGAAAAATGAGTCAATTGTTGCCTCAAGTCATTTCCCGTACCGTCATGCTGTCATGCAAGTCATGCTGCAACACGCCCTGGAAAACCATTGTTGGATAATCTTCCATTACATCATCAAGTTGCTTTATAAACCAGCTCTTGGTCGAAAACCTTGTCTGAAGGCTTTATAATTTGTCTCATCTTGTCCAATTGAGAAACGACTGAAACATGAACTATTTTTCATCT
>CM068957.1:142628849-142645268 GCA_035128595.1 Eptatretus atami
GCCGGTCTAATTCGTGGCGCCTGGTTGACGGAGCAGCGAAACCAGTTGCGGCAAAGTTCGTGTCAGTGGTAGAAGGAGTAGATGGCCAGGCGTGCAACTGGAGTTCAGTATAGCTGGTTGAGCGCTTTCTAAAAGACCGCGCTCTCGGGCCCTGGATCCTACCTCAAAACAACAACATTGCTATATTACCGAGAACGCACCACACTTGCTCTCAGGCCCGCGTGATGGAGCTATCGGAACCACTCGCGAATGCATCGTCAGTTCTTTGGTTCATGCCGGCAAAAAGTAAACAAACTTTTAAAGTCTAGGTGTGTTTTATTATGGGGGGGGAGGGAGGAAGCGGGGGCATCGGATAGTGACGTACGGACTGAAACACTGCCATCAGTGGTGTACCGGAGCACGAACATCGCCTCAGTATCGATTCCCGTTAAATTTGGGGTGGATGAGGAGGCGAGCATGGATGAGAACTTCACTCACCAAGGTGATCTGGCACGAGTCGTACGTGAGAACTCTTTCCCGCGCTCACGTCGGCGGTGGACGAATGACGCATGAACCCGCGATCTACGACCAGGGTGACGGAGCAACGACCACTCGCTCAGGGTGACGGAGCACGAACAATCGCTCAGGGTGAGGAGCACGAACCACGTCGCTCAGGTGACGGAACAGCAACCAACTCGCTCAGGGTGACGGAGCAGAACCACCATTCAGGGGTGATAGCATGGCACCTATGTGCCTCGACCGAACGGGTGACGGAAAGTACCCGAAGAACTGCTTCAGCGGGGCTTTCCCGCGATCGATGACTGGAAGGCACGACGACTTAACGGGTGTGCTAGTTTCAAAGGTGACAGGAGCACAAACACAATCGCTCCAGTTGTCGACTCTAGGTGACGAAGCACGAACCCCCGCCTCAAGGGGTGATGAACACGACACTCGCTCAGCGGTGAGCTGGGCGCCAAACCAGTCGTCCTCACAGTCGGGCGAGGAGGCAAAGCACGAACTCTACGAAACTGCTCCTCTAATTATTGGTTGAACGAGCACGAACCGAGCGCGCTCAGTGGACGGAGCACGACCACTCCGTCAACGAGGTTGATGGAGCACGAGAGACCATACCGCGTCTCAACGGGGTGAGAGGACCGCACGAACCGAACTCTGGAATACGAGGCGCTTAAGCAGCTCGCTTCCGGTTGTGAGCGGAGAAGCAGCGAAGCGCGCTGCGACTTTATACTAGCGCGCGCGTTACGGAGCACTCGAGATCCTATCGGATCGCTCAGGTGAGACAGATCAAGACATCTCTACGACACCTCAGGAGAGGACGTAATTGAAAAACCAGACTTCACTAATTACCGCAGTCCAGATGGGCAGTCATGAGGTGAATGGACGCAACGACAGGTTACGTTTAGCACCGGAAGGCCACAATCTATCTTCAGCTATCAGATAAAGGGCCAGAAGCGAAGCGCAGATACCAACTACAGGCGCAAAACCGCTAAAGGTAGGACCAAAAACCTATCAATCTTCGCTAACAGAGAGTAGCACCGGAAACTGACCACACCTACCTAGTGTGATGGAGCACGAACCACACGCTCATGTGATGGCAAACCACTAACTCGCTCGGTACGAAGCACGACCACTCGCCAGGGTGTACGAAGCAGACAAAATAAAGCCGAGACAATCACTCAGGGTAACGGAGCAAGACACTCGCTCAGCTACTATGTGGTACGGACGAGTCAACTTGCAACTTCAAAAACGACTACTCATCCCTAACAGCTTGACACTTACCAGCGAGTCTGTAACGGAAGACCAGGAGTCCACTGCCTTCAGCCGTGAAGAACAGAGAGCGGTAGCAAGAGCCTCTATATATACGGCGTCGATGAGGGGTGCGAGCCTGAACACACCAGGAACCTATCTCGGGTTCATCGCACGATGAGAGCTACGTTGGATCTTGAACAACATCTGTTCTGGCGCTACCCTACGGGCTCCACGGGATGAGAGCGATGGATCACTCCACTCGTCGAGTCTGACGTAACTGAGCTCTGACACCACGTCTCCGTTTCAGGTGTGACAGAATCCTGCCCCGAACGCGACTTCTACAATCCTCTGAATGTCATGGCACAGCTGAGTAGGATGTCTGCAAAAAGAGAGACGGACTGATTCCCATTCCCGTCTGTAAGGCGGAGCGACGTAGCCCTATCGGTCCACGTCGATGGCGCGCTTCCCCAGGAACCACTCAGAAAGGTCGATGAGTCGCACCAAGCCGGGAAACCAACATGGAGAACAAGCTCCACGACAAGAAAGAAGCACATCGCAGCTCGAGCCGAGCGACGGCTTCACTTTTCCAAACAGGGCAGCTTGAAGCAAAGAAAGCTCTCCCGAGCCAAGCAGAAGCCTCACGGACCATCAAAGCAACAAGCTCCAAAAGCACATCCTCCCGAGCCAGGCCTCAAGCCGAGCTCCTGAGCGCGAGCAAAAAGCTTCCGAAGGCCAACCCTAACCCAACAACAGGAACCGAAGTCTGTGAGCGACTACTCTCTGCGAGCAAAAGCTTACTACTCGAAGAAGGAATATCGTCTTATCTCTCCGCCTTCGTCCAGCGTGACTCATGACTCATGCCCGGCTCCCTCCCCCGCTCAGCCACGGGTGGGAGGGAGTTGTTGACATCATGATCCGGGACGGCAGGGTGGTTCTTCCTCTTCGGCAGAAGAGGGGAGGGATGTCTCCATTGTTTCGTTCCTTAACTATTAAATCGATCGCAGCGCATCTAACGATTCTGACATTTAATACAATGAAATTGAGCTATCTAGGGAACAAGCATTATCGACATAGCTGACAAAGGAAACTGAATGTTGTGTGCAATCGAATTCCCAATTCGTAAAATATATACGAATTTGACGATGGGTTACTTATGGTAAGTGATCTTAAGCATCATTCAATGCGCAAGCACTCCAATTCAATGGTTGACAAGGAACAGTTGCTTACAGTAGCTAGTCGTATTAGCATTACATTAGTAATGAGATCCTACTTTAAACATTTAATAGCCGCATTTCTTAGAACCGAGATCGACCCACATTACGCGGATATGCACCCAAGACTTATACGGTCAGCATTTAATCTTATTATAGAAATAACGATGTAGAGAATATGTCGCTCTGCCGTTACTTTATAGTATATAGCAGTTATTCCACAAAAGAGGATGGCTTGCGCGTTTGCGATGATCTATAGATCTGCAAAAACAACACTGGACACACGTTGCAAAAGTCTTATCTGCTTTCCTCTTCATTACATCACTGTTGCAATTTAAACTATGTGCACTATCAAACATTGAGGTGCACATATTGTTCCCACTTGGCTTCGTGCTCCGTTTGTACCGTGAGTCACATGGTGGTGCAGGGCCTGTTGAGTGGCACGGGTGTGGCAAGAGCGCGTCTATGATACTGTCATGTATATAATTATTTGTATTCACGTGGCCAAGAATTCATGTTTTGGCTTTGGAGTCTTAGTATTGTGTCGCTAGAGGAACATTACTGGTTGAGAGAAGCCCTTCCGCAATGAATAAGCATGAGGGAAATCAGACATGACTGGTCGAGCCTATTGGGAGAGAGAGGCAGTGCTACTTAAAAGGTGGACCAGAGTCTTTAAGGAGGCTGTAAACGAAACATGTGATAGTTGCATTTAATACTAGTACGGGCCTGCAACACCCACTGAAGCCTAGCTCACTGTTTGACACATTCCTAATTTTTGAGAGCCTACGCGAACGCGTCAAATATAAATAGCTGACAACACACGCATTGTATGAAAACAGATGAATAAGCTGAGTAGATCGGACATTGTCAGAAGTGCTTGTGTTATTTTTCGTTTGAACAGAGCTCGTAACAACCAACCTTGTTGCTTAACATAGTGGTAGAGTTGAGCGACGCACAGCTATAAGCTCGTAGTCTGATTGTGAAATGACAGACGTTCGCTGTAATGCTCCTTAAGTGCATTCAGAATTCGAGCGGAAACAGCATTTTGACACTATTTAGTCCAGACATATCGTGCGAAAGCTGATACCTTGGAATAAGTGCTCAAAAGCCAGAAGATACATATATACTTTGACTGATGTATTCTGTAATTACTGTCATAAGACACGGATGTCACGGTGAAAATCGATTATCCGAGTAACATAGGCATAGAATGTACATATGATATGCTTCAAGCTCGAATTTAAACAGTAGACCTTTAGGATGATATCTCCGGTGTCTCTAAAGATCAGTTCTGAGGGAGCTACGAGCGACTATCTAGATGCGAGCAGAGTTAAACGCTGTGCTTATGATGAACCAGCCATGGAAAATGGCATGTCGCACGCCATTGAGTAAGGTAAAGTGACAAAAACTTCATATAAGTCATCTAAACCGTTTTGGATGGAGAGAAGTGGCTGCATATGTGGAGCTAACCCACCAGTCAGGCTACGCCAGAGTTGGAGCACTCTGCTGAAATAATACATGCTCGCCTCTTCAGTTCCCCACTATGGCCAGGAGGGTCGATCAAAGGGAAGCGCAACAATTTCTGATGTTGGAAAGACATCAAACGGGCGAGGGTGGAGAGACGGAAGATGCTGATTGAACTGAGTGAACTCATAGGAAGAAATGCCGTCGGTGATGTTAGTTCTTCAAAAGGAGTCGTGTAGTTATATGATAAGGAGCTAAGATACAGTGTGTGGACTGCGAGCGACATTTTCATCATCTGAGCACGAGGACAAGCTGTGATTAATATATAATTTGGAAATAAAATTTCTGTGGAAGTCAGTCAATTACTTTTTAGATTGATCTTCGTACGTTTTATAATAGTTAAGCATATATATAGCAAAGTAATTATTCAATCGGGTTGTTAGGTTTATTACAGAGGTATTATTAGGAGTATATGTAGGATGAACATCTTACAATAAAACATACTAACACTGCCGTGTGTAGTGTATGTAGTGTGTTGGCCTAGGGTGTGTGTCAGACGCCGGAATACCGATAGGATACATATAATATATATATATATATATATGGCTAATAGGGTACGCGAGTCATAGTAAGTATAATAGACGGGTCCTTGTTATCTTTGGACGAATACGCCAATAGGGTAGACTCGACCTATTGTGACTAGGCTAATTGAACTTCAATTTTACCCTGAAAATAGTATTAATCAAGTATATACCTCTAACGAAATTGCAAATGGAACGCGGTTTTCCAGCTCACGCTAGCAGGGGGGTGAATGGTTTCAACTCTCTTAGCCCGAGAAACCACGATGCAATCAAAACAGCATTATCGACACGCGCTTAGACATAGCGCCGCGCATTTCCGTGTGTAGCATGATGTTGCCGAAGAGCGGGTTGATGTATAATCGCCCATAAGTGAGTTCTCCTGGTACGCCCGAATAGTATTCTTCAGTTGATCCAGGTTATCCGTGTCAGGAGGCTGGGAGATCTGATATCGACAGTCGAGACTACTTTGCGCACCCACCGACAAACCACTGCATTGACCTACGCATCATTGCCTTAGTCAAGCAAGATAAATGGTACAACTATTGAAAGAAGCCTAGTAGTAGTAAAGTTACAACAATGGGTATTCATATTTCGTAGTATCTATATTCAGCGTATGAACCTTCATTCGTATGAGGTAAGATCTGATGGTGAGGAAGACATAAAGGGAGCCAGTATGATTGGAATTTCGACCACCAAATGCACTTTACTTTGACCTGACTACTCGCAGATAAGATTGCATTGGCACAGATAATAGAAGACAAAGTATGTAGCTACACATAAAGACAGAGATCTGCTATATGTTCACTACCTCTTTCGGTATCTGCTCAGACGGACCGTTCGAGCACGAGGGTGACAACACAGAGAGAGTAATAGCGTTGTATGATGCGTAAATTGCCCTGTTATTGGCATTCGAGTTCTTAGGCGCTTGAGAAGGTAGGCCTATGGAGCCTGACGCCACCGAGTTGGTCCCGACCTCTTGTCGTACTCTCAGGGGATACTGTCCATGGTTGGAGCTATTCGAATGAGGATCCCAGAAGGACCGTTCCATCTACACCGCGTCTCCTCCTGTACAGCAGGCCAGGCAGTAGGCACCCCGTCCTCAAGCGATCTAAAGCACCAAAGGCTACAAATAGCCCCAGCAGATCTAAACCACGAGCCGCAGTACGGCGACCAGGCAAGGCCAGATGACGACAACTGAGCAGGATGACCCGCCGCTTCTACTTCGCTTCCTCTCCTTACTCTCGTCTGGCCGGGTTGTTTCTGGCTCTGTCTTCTCTATCGTGGTCGATCTAAAACCGGCTGTGAGTCCGGCTCGGCATCTTTCATACATGTCTTGCTTCTCTTTGATCTCGGTTAATCGTTCTCTTGGTAGTCTGTACCTGTTCTGATACTTTCCAGCTCTGGCGATCCAATGTTCTTCATTATGGTCGCCTGGGCATCCGGACGACGACTCTTCCTAGAGGTCAACCATTGCTCCGATATCTCATAAAGATATCAGAAAAACGACGGGAGAAAGGTCATCGTTGGCATTAGATGAGTCTAAGAGCTAACTTTAATATAGTTATGACCGCCACCGTTCTCGAATGCGTCGATCAGAGTTGCACTCCTACTAATAAACTCTCCGGTTATCACGCGTTTTGCAAGGATCAGGGAATAAGTAGGCCGAGGCTGTGCCAGAACGCGCTCGCGCGCTCGACAACTTCTGTCGCGGATATTGATTACTCCCCAAAGTTCGAAGGGGGTGCCTAGGGCTGGCTGACAGCCATAGCGACCTACCATGCAGGATGCGACAGAAATCTCATCCCCATCGGCTTCGATTGTAATTGGATTGCACAACTGTCTGTCTGGCCAACACGATATGAGTGAATCGTGTTTCCAGCTGCATCACTGGCCTCCTCCATCATGAGTAGACATCAACCTAGGAGAGTCCGCATTTCGGTCCGCGGAAGGGACCAGAATCTCTCTCAGCTCACGGAGTAATAGTTATCGGTACAGAATACCCGAACTTCTAGAATGGCCACCATGACTACTGAGGCACTATCGGCAACAATCGCCTGAGGCAAAGTGTGACTTATAGTACTTGCAGGTAACAAATCCCATTGCGCTGCCGTCTCCCTTGCAGAAAACCTTGTCATCCGGATCGATGGCTGGCATCCCTGACGTACGATAAGATCCGACAGGAGAATACGCTTCCAAGGATTTCTTCCGATACAAAATGATCCGGGCATGGTACCCCAAATTGATAGGGGACGCAGAGAGTATACATCACTATCCGTCTAACTCTAGATCCTATAACGCCGCAGAGATCATCCTAGTTTTGGTAGAGCATGCATCCTGTATACTCAACTATAGACGCAAATTTCAATTAGGCCTAGATGTCGAGCAAGATAAATAGGCTTTTGCAACGAGAATTAGAATGTTGCACGTTGAACGGTACCTCGTCCTCGATTTTGACGGTTTTTCGGCTGTTGCGTGGAACGCACAAGAGGGTGTCCCTAGCACCCATGACAGACAAAGCAGAGGTGCGCTACTAACACACCCCGCCATGTGTTCCAGGTTACATACATAATGCAGGCTCCCCTGTGTCCCGCACACGCTTAAACGATATATATGTCTGCCTCGATTTCGAAACCTCGACTCACCAAACAGCCTACGAAGACCTAGAATCAATTAACCTGACAAAGGGGTTCAACGTGATAATTTTTGGGTGACCCACGTACCGATCTAAATCATCTTCTATAATACTACATATATATGAAATAAGATCACAGACCAAGACAGCAGCTATTCAAAGATTCTCAATATCGCTGATATATATATTATATACTAGAATAAGCTCACTGGATCTTTTATTTTGACCAAGAAACTCATCTAGTTAATCCCAGCGCGTCCGACTCCTCTAATTCAGTTACACTATCCGAGGGGTACTACCCCAAAAGGTATATATCATCACAAGCGCTGAGTGAAGAAACAGTCGACTGAGCATCATCTGGCAATATATCTAGTTCCCGAGGTATTCTATTGTAGTTTCCGTCCTTGCAACAACTGATGTGCTATTCCGGTTGTCACAAGACGTCAAACAGTTGAATGTACTGTCTTGCTTCTTAGTAATATCGGTGGTGACGCATAGTTATTCAAATGTACATGTTTCCTAGTGCTCGAGTAATCAATTTGTGCTGATTGTGTGACGTGTGATATTTTTTCCTTACTTAAGTGCTGGCTTGACTCTTCAATAAAATTCGAACTAGTAAAATGTAACTCAAAGCAGCAGCGCATGTCACAAGAGATTACAACTAGAGCCCGGCATACTAACACGTCAGCGGACAGAAAGTTGGAGCTATTCATCTATAAAAGTACTTACCAATTTCCTCAAACTTGCATGCATTTGAGCACTCTTCAAGATTCCTAAAGGAATAGCAGTTAATCAATGTTGTAGTGCCAATTTCAAATAATAAGAGTCACGATAGTGTATAACAAATCATACTGAAAGAAATAATTGGAGGTTAAGGTCTGCGAGTGAAGCGTTATATCTTCTTCCGGCCTTTCGGCTTCGCATCCGGTTAGACGCGGTGGCCGATCCCTTTCTGGGAAAGTTTTCATCAAGCCCTGGGAACTAGCCACAGCGGATCATCGTATGATCCGCATAGTGATTTGGCACATGTTTTAACGTTATCCACTGAATCGAGGTGGAGGCACTGCACTTTGCCTACTGGACAATAAGCAAGACCGAGTTCGCTTCGTTATCACCGACAGCAGGGATATGTACACTATTTAACCGGCGTAATACTAACGGCCAGTATACTAAGCGTACTCATTTCACCGACCTCAGACAGGAGCAGGCTAGTCACCCCTGGTGTATACATTCAGTGGCCCAACGGGCTTGAATCACAGGACCCTTTTGCATCCAACGCTGAACCTCACTGCGCCAACTACCAGCGCTCATATATATATACTTATATATTATATATTAATATAATATACACCGTGTAATAATTATATAATGGAGGGCTGTTGGATGGAAGAGAAGTGGAAGGAGCTTAGTTTACCAGTGAGCATAGTCGGCTTATTCCCACTGTCGCCCCCGCTCCTTATCATGCCAGAAAGACGTCGCATACCTCCCTACCCAGCTCGCTGCACCTGTAGCAGCCTGCCAGCATTAGCAGAGATGCATTAGCTCCACCCCCCCCCCCCCCACCCACCGCACTGTAACCTCCCGTTATTATATTCAGCCCAGGCTTCAGGGTTATTTATTCATTTGCAAACCTCATCTATCCATACCCATCAGTTGTTGTGGCTTTGCTTGTATTGTGGCAGTAGTTGTTAATTTAACCTTGTAAGTTCCATGTTTGTCATGTTCGGGTGATTTTCATTCCCACCTCATTCTATAAAGAGGTCATAGAAGATTGTGTGTCTTTATGGAAAAAAGGGGGGGAGGTGGGGTGGGGGTTGACAAAGATCTCTAAATTAAATAATCACTGAAGATAAAAAACAATTACTTCCGCCACCGATGATGGATGGAGATTAGCTTTCACCCCTGTCTGTCCGTTTGTTTGTTTGTGAACAGGATATCTCAAAAAGTTGTGTACGGATTCGAACGAAATTTGGTGGAGAGCTTGGGTGTGTGACAATCCCGAAATGGTTAGAATTTGGTGAAGATCCGAATCTAGTTCCGAGAATTTTAAAAGTGATTTTTCATCATTGGGAGATTGGACCAAAAACGACATGTTGCAGGATTTCGCAAAAAAAAAGTTGTGGATGGATTCAGACGAATCTTGTTGGGCAGATCGGGTATGTAACAAGGAAGAATTGATTCGATTTCGGTGAAGATCCGAATCAGGATCCACATCCGAGAATATTTAAAGTGATTTTTCACCGTTGAGTGACGGGGCTAAGGCAATATACAGCACGATATCTCAAAAAAGTTATAGACGGATTCGGACGAAACTTGGTGGACGAGTTGGTTAGGTGACAAGAACAAGCTGATTAAATTTTAGTTCAGGTCCGAGTCCAGATCCGGCTGATCAGTGGGATACAAAACGTAAACTAAATCAGCCTGGCGGAGGTATGCGTCTCCCGAGTGCCCTTCCAGTTTCTCACGATAATCATATCTATTGATAAATTGGAAAATAAAAAGATGTCTTGAGCTCGTTTATCTAGTTTCCCCAACTTTTTTGAACGAATATATAGATATTAAATATGAATGAAATGAGGTTTTTGAAAATTCAAACGATGACAGTTTGTATTCCCAACTGAATTTTTCTCAAAGTATGCACAGTACATGGACCCCGCATCATCAGAGTGGACCAGGATAGCAGCTCAACAGAAGGAACAGTAGACGTGGCTCGTCGCACCCGTCTCTTGGGTCTTGCTGATCCCCATATTCGGTCACATTGTTACTCTGAGGTCAAACTGTGGGTGCAACGAGCCATCCCCTGGGACGCTGCATGTAGCTAATGACATGCAAGTCTCTTCTTATACCCGCAAACTGTTCTTTGGAATTGATACACCAATCGTTCAATAAATATCCTCTAACAACTCCTAGTTGCATCTAATGTAATATATTGGAATTTTTTTTTTTTTGCTTCCAACCCCACAAGAAGAGTCATTGATCACATTTTCGCTCACCTGTTTTCGCTTATCTAATCTCTCGACGTCTCTTGATTGAGAAATTAAGAAAACTTCTAAAGAAGAATTATAAGTTGGAAACAGCATTGCCCCTCCGAGTGGACCAAGTTTTTTGGCCGCGCAAGACGAGGGATAAGCCCCCAGTCTTACGCATCGGCGTGCGCTGTTGCAACAACACATTCTGCGTGATGAGGGAGGGTGCGGCGAGAAGAACAAGACATAACAGAGACAAGACTAGCAACAAGAAGAAAAGAAATAAGAGAGAAGAGAGAGAAGAAAGAAGAGAGAGAAAGATGGAAGGCAACGCGGAGAACACATGTGAAGATAGTAAGATCTGATTGAGGTAGGACTCGATACGTTTCAAGCGTCTCCCTTCAGCTCACATACTCTACTATCTACCAACCACGACAGCTATCTCGATTTGACTACTTGCCGGTGCGTGCGATCTTTTAACTATCTCCTCCACAACTAGTAAAGGAAGTCCTCTCGTCTTTGACTCCTTTCTGGCTTAAAATAAGATACAACTTCTCGGTATTCCAGCGCTTCCAGTCCAGTTTTCCCTAAAGCCCTACCCACGTCTTCCACACTCCCCATCACTTAACGATATCTCAACATTGTGATTTTGCCATACCCATCTCGTTATCTAACACCACTCATCCCCCTCTGTCTTCTGCCAACTGTTCTGCAGCTCACAAAACGCCCCCATTCCTGATGGCCTGCATATAACAGCCAAAAGAAAGTCACCCGTTCGTACAGTTCGAGACCGACACTTCAGACTCATTGAATATGTATGACCTTCATCGGCCCATATACGAATAGCCCCGACACCACTTTTATGGCGCCGGCCTCCCGCCCCGTGTTTTCTGACCTCGACGCGATTCTCAGTGAGAGCAAACGTACGCGAGACAGCACGGTGCTAGATTCCCATCTTCCAACAGCTCTATCATCCCATCCGCATCGGCGCGTACTATATTCCCACACTCATCTGAGGCACCGAGATGTTCCTCACGCATCTTTACCGCTACGCCAGCTAGGTTGTTATATCGTACTACTGCGAACCATTGAAACCTTAAAACCGACGCGTACCACCTGTCTCCGACAAACACCGGGCCGCGCGCAACAAAACTTTTCATCTTCCTTGCCGGCAAACTCCCCTCGGCATCGTCTCCGCTCGCGAATATGTCTCGCCAAATCCCCGGCCCTCTCATGCAGCCAAAACGCGCGGACGACACCAAACAAGCATATCTTACTCACCGTGCCCCAAATTTCGTTATAAGCTCCGAAAGATGCGTCCTTTAAGTCCCATTAGGACACACGCGTCAAACTTATAACGACCTGACAGTGTTCTAGGACTATGGTAAACGGCTCCACCTTCAACATTGCCCGGCAACTACGAGCGCAAGACCTTCACCCTGCGCACGACTGACCCACTCGCCATGTCGCGCTTTCCCCGACGCTTCACAGCTCACTTGTAAACCCGACAAAATCTGTCTCTCCCCTCGAACTGCTCCACGCCTTCCCCTGCCGTCGTCTTTCGCGCCAACAACACCAAACGCCAAACGTTGGAATACACACACACTTCAGCGAACACCTTATCATCCTATTCAACCAGGTGCCATTAGCAACGGGGTTTTCCCCAAGGCCGTTTTTTATTTTTTAGGTTGCAACGAGTGACACGTCAACGGAACGCGACCACTCAAACCACCTTTCGACCAGAAAGTTGTCCGTCTTATTTTCGCACTCCACCGATTTTCTACTCCTATCCCTCCACAATACAATTAACACTCAAAGACACATGGCGGCTCATCTTCCACTTACCTAAGGACATTTTGTGGTGGTTGTAGGTCCGACCAGCTATATTTCTTATACGCTATCAGTGGGAATCATCATATTACAGTTTGTCCTACGATACAGGAACCCGCAAGCGCTACACCAAATCAAGCATGTTGTTTTCATCCAAACAGTTCACTGATACATCCTCTTTCCTTTAGGATGGGGTCTGTCGGTGATCTAATAAGACAACTTTATTTGGACACACATAACGTATCGCGCCATGGTAGAGTCTCATGCACATATGCGCATCATCTGCTTAGCATTCGCCGACTTCCAGCGTAGAGAAGTCTCCTTAATACGACCACGTGCGCTTACACCGTCCTCACCAACATAAGACTCTGGACTTTTCCCCGGGCTACACTCTATCTGAGAACACTCTGACACCTGCCGAGATTCCACTGATCTTAGTCCGATGCGAGGGTATTTTATCACTATGGAAGTCCCGTCCTGACTTATTGCCCCGATGAGCTCCCTGAACCATTTACATTACTTCTTGACGATCGACTCACTTACCGATTCTAGCTCCACTCTACTTCATTAAAAATGATAAACCTCTTACCGTGCACCGACCGGTATTAACGCCTTGGAGTCCAGCAATTCATCTTTCAACAGGTAGGATTCACTGCCATTTAGTGTGCTCCCGATCTCCTCGTAATTAACACATGCATGTTTGCTTCCTAGCTACTAGGATCACTCATGTCCTCTATAGCGTACGTTCTCATAGAGTCGCCCATCAGCTCCATTCTATACACTTCTTTCGACAGTGTCTTATCCCTCTCGCGTCCAGATCTGCATCGTTAAATCACCACCTATGGCCAAGGCCGTCTACTAATCTTCCATGAGCCTTTCAGTGTAAAGAGACCCCATCTAATCTTTAATGATACATCTTCCCATCTCTGTACTTTGTCCATCAAAATTTTCCACAAAAAACCCCTACTTATAACCGGAGAAGCCAATATCAATTTCACTATTACAAAGGCCATATTGCCGATGATAGTGTTATCCAACCATGCATCGACGTCCTCGAACTCATAATACTGGCTTGTATACGGATTCACCTCATAACGCAAAACCCATGCCCCCGTTGTGTTAGAGCGGCTTATTAACTTCATCAACACTTACACTCTATCACCATGACCCCCTCTCCGGGTCTATTCTGGCGAATTACAGACACTATCCCATCCCTTTTAACTCGCCGGCCAACTGCTTCATCGGTCACTCAATTATGTAAATTCCATGTCTACACGTCGCGGAATTCTAGGGATAAGTTTTTGGAAACATATCTTCCACAATCGTGAAAGCTCAAGCCGGCCGTACGATTTTCCTATGATATATCGTCGATTGGGTTCTTCGGGCTTAACTTAGTGGCTCTCATTCGTACTATCACTATTCCCCTCGCAAGCATAACTCTCCTTCTCACTCCGATTTGACGTGTCGGCGCTTGACACTTAAGCTCATTCGATCAGTCCTACCACAATCGCTTCGAGCCCTTACTTTGAGTGTTGGGGTCCGAATTTGAGCCACCACAGCCATTCAATCTTTGTGGATCGACTACTTGAGTCCCTCTCTGGCTCGTATCCTTCTTAGCTAAACTAGTTCATCTGTTCTTCGCAAAAAGTCTGCTAATAGCTATTTGAACCACAGTTTATGATCATTTGACTGTATCCTTATACTAGCTCAGCAAGCATCTTACAAAATGTTCACGTATAGTCACGTCTAGGGTCGGTGACAATCGCGAGGACACGTGTAATCCGTACTTGAATCCACGATTCGCTCCTTGATACACTTCCGTTTCAAGTCTTGCCCTTTTTATTTAAAAAATGTCTTCGGCTCTGTCTCTCTCGGTATCATCTCCAACCAGTAAGGACTTCGCAATCAGCCGAGACTTAGTCTCCGTAGCTGCCTGTACCATGTTGGGCCTCTCTTTAATCCGTTGCGGTTATCACAATGCTTGATCAGTACAATTCGTGCACCATACTGGCTGGCTGTTCGGCGCATCCAGTAATACCCATTCAGTTCTTGTTATGCATAGCCTGCTCGAGAGACTACATTTGTTCAGTACTCCATTAGCTATCTCTTGTCTTCGTTATCCGTAGCATAGGCACCGCACTTCATATATACTAAACAGCGACTGTACTCACGACGATATATCAAATACTCTAAGCCATCCTAATACAGGCAAAACCGGAACCCCACCAATTGACCTAACGTAACACTTGTCCGGGTATAGCTCGTTAATCTGGCTAATGTGTGTCCATCTGGGACACAATGCCGAGAGGCTGAAATCTGAGTCCTTGCAAACTTTTGTAACAAATGTGAAACAATAGCGTATTGGTTATTCACTCTGCTACTACAAGTTCCCTTGTTTCGGTGGCTTACTTCTTTACCATGCAGTCCGATAGATTCTGTACCGTTCACCTTCATTGTTCAACCCTATTAGATCCACATCGAGTTTGATGTTACGAAATAGATTTCTGTCTTTTTTTTGGCCTCGCTTGTCATTGTTACTGCTGGTCCGAAGGAACTACTCCTCCTTATCTATCTGCTCGTACTCCACTGCTTACTCGGTGGGTATTACCGACCGCCTAGAGTGCCCACCAGTATCAACACGAAAAAGCCATTCTTCTATTCATCAGTGCCCCTGTCTGCCCCTCAATCATTGTTAATGTTTATCAACCTTCTATTGCTGTAAGGTATCCTCGTTGACATGGTCTAGTTTACTAATTCACTAGCTCTACCGTACTAATTAAACCAAAGTCCAATCTACAAAAATCCACGTCCAACTGACATTTGGCTCCTTTCCAATAATCTTAAGTAAATTCTTCACCTAACATGTCAGTATCCCTTACCAACCATCAGATTAAGCCTGCTTTTATTTGCCATGCCTTCAGTCCTATCGCCTCAAAATCATTCGCTCAGTCGCACTAATTCCGAATGCTACCGACAGCTCCCTACGGCACAGAACCAAGATCAATCCAAGGCGCCCGTCGACCCACCCTATACCAATATACCATCGAGCTTAATTAATGTTCGGACACTATCCCCCCTCCCTACTTATTCGTCATAATCGCACTCCTTACTCACATAGATATACTTCACGAATGATACCTAACCTATGATCCCCAAGTCAACCGCAGACACTCGAAATACGGATGTCACTGTAATTCAGCACCTCCCACGCGCTTACCGTTCAGAAATGCTTCGTCTCCCTCACACCTCAACTACGTACGGCTCATAACCACGTAGAGACTTCATCAAAGCTTATCCTACTTCACCTTCAAATCAGTCCGCTCCTTTATGATCAAGTCACATTTATAATCACCATCTCTAACTGGCTAAATAACACCGAGATTTGCATAACATAACTTAGCGCCCAGACATTATACGTAACTTCAACCCCTGCCCTTATTAAAACCAACATGAGCAAAGATGTGATTACATAACACTGTACAAAAATCACCTCGAACAGATTCGCGCTTCTCACTTTGCTCCCCGAGCCTAAGCCCGCATCGATAGTGCAATCGAGATAACACCACTCCTTGCTTCGCAAAACAGCTCGTACTTGCCGATTCCCCATCACTCACTCTTCGATTGTTTTAGCGTTTCAATCAACTTCTACTGATCAACACGCGTAAACAATGTTCCGTGCTTCCACGCATGATCATGTTAAAAACGTAATCGTTCATCAGAACGCCTCCTAAACCGTCCTTCCCGGATCTTTTCTGAGCAGCTGGGGAACATTTAAGAATGGCTTAAGGAGGTGCTCAACCTGATCCGCATCTGTAGTGGGTTAGGCAGACGTAGGACCATCGTATAGTCGCGCTTGCCCCACAGCAGGCGAACAATGTTTTTCGCTCAGCCCGTCCATCGTCACTAATTATAAATCGATACTAACGTCCGACGTAGAGACCTACGAATCTTCGGAGACGCACCTTAATAATCGTTTTATTTCACTTACC
>CM068957.1:142667106-142685767 GCA_035128595.1 Eptatretus atami
CCTGCTCGAGAGGGCTCGAGCAGAACCTAGAAGATACTTCAAGACGGCAACTCTTCTACCCTCTGTGCGGGAGATCATACGGGACGAGAGCTCGCTCGTGTGTACGACAAAGGGCTGGCACAAACTACTGCGGCTACATGACGTGCCTTTGAGCAGGACCAATTAACGTCCGTGCACGTCCCTCCTGCAGATGGTTTTAAATGTATTGGGCTGTGTCAAAGTGACCAGGTCGGTACCCGCTTCCCACCCTACCTGATCAGGCACAGAAAAGCTACAGGTGTGCGGAGGGTGCAGCAAGCCTTCCAGTACGAGGTCCCATACACAGCACACACTCGCATCCTGTGTCCGAGTGAGCGGCACGACCTTTCCTCCCTGTATGACATCTGCCGTCTCCTCTGTTGCCGAGACTCACGCCCTTTCATGAGTCGCGCTCTCACCGATTCACTGTCACTCCACGGAGAGGCACAAACTTCCATCAGACTTGCACACGACCTGGAGCAATGTTGTGCGCCTCTTCTTGGACGGAGCTTCCCGAAAGTTGGCACGTCGAGCAAGCTTGGAAGAGCAAAGCACAAGTGGGTGAGGAGGGCGACGTCAATGCCGTGCTCGGAAAGATCGGGTCGCGAGGCGTGGACATGCGATGGGAAGGTGCATGGAGACAACGTGAGCACAGGAGGGAATTGCGTTCGAAGCGCAGTGCCTCACCGAAGTTGCGCAAGATGAGTGGAGGGCACCAAGAAGATGACACAATCACCTTCCGGCTTCCAGTGCACCCACAACGCTGGATACCCGTTCACCCTAAGTCTCAAACCGCAAGGAATTTCTGCGGCCGAAGGAACATAGCTGGGAGTTGCATTCACATCTCTGTTTAAGGCTAATTCCGGGTCGCAGAAGCGCTTTCCACCAACCGGTCGACCCTATCCGCAGGTGAGCTCGCACCTTGCTTCCACACAATCAAAATCGGGACCTTTCAGGGATCAGCACCTTACAAGCCCCGTTCAAGCATCCACACCAAGCCTTACTTGGTATCCTCGGCTTTTTGGTCAAAATCGACCGCGAGCCGGTGCAACTGCCAGCGTGCTCCCCTCTCATGGCCCCCCAGCCTTTCCAGCCTGAGGGCCTCACCGCCCAAAAACTGTGCGCAAAATGCAACATTGTCCGTCGCATGACCTCGGAACCTCGTATACACATGCGCTCACCACCACAAAAGAATACTCGTCCGAAGAACCCATAACGAAGCGCCGCCGAGAGGACAAGCTCGCTGTGCCATTTGCAACGAAAGCTTCCGCGAGCGACATCATCTTTCAAGGCACCATGACTTCTCTAAACTGAGCGTGGCAAGCAGGTGTGCGATTCCTTCTGTGCTTCAACTCTACCAACCGACATTGCAAAAGACTCTTATGTTCCAATGTCAGCACATATATGACGTTTGAAATAAATGTCTTAAAAGGCGTACAAATTCAACGATGAGGCTTAACTGAACCGTTGAGCGATTGTCTTGTGGAAAAAGCATGGATTCCTGGCCCAAAGCGATGGCGATTCGAAGTTGCGGACATTTATACTCACAAACAAACTCGGTGCCATTCGCTGCCCCCATTCGTTTGCGCATCGCGGCACAATGCAACGCTCATACCGGTTGTTATAAAAAGATGCTTCGAGCCAGTAATCCTGGTACGTTTTGCATGCTCATCAAAAGCAGTTTATAAAAGTCACTGCGGAATGTGATCTTCAGATTACTTTCAGAAACTTTTGCTGTAATGAATATTACTTAGGATCGTCATGGTTTCAAGAGTACAGATATGATATGTAAGAGCGATGTAAATTTATATGCTGTCAATCAAGTAGCCTTTTCACTAATTCAGAACTTCGCAGAGAATAATGAATACTGGACAGGCAATTGAGAAGAAGCG
This sequence comes from Eptatretus atami, assembly GCA_035128595.1. Taxonomy (NCBI): domain Eukaryota; kingdom Metazoa; phylum Chordata; class Myxini; order Myxiniformes; family Myxinidae; genus Eptatretus; species Eptatretus atami. The sequence goes on from CM068957.1 coordinate 142,669,017, forward strand.
TGTCTGAGAATATTCTTGTTCTTGGGTCTGATTCACATTCTCATTCCAGAGACCCCCCACCATCCCCATACTTCCCACACGGACTCTCCCATCCCAACCACACCACACCTCTCGATATGACCACCCCTCTCATCGCCGAATACACAGAATGAATGAAGGCGTAATGCTACTGGTTAGAGCACACACCGCTTTATCCCAGATGTATTCAACGTAATCAATATGTATTTATTTATATATATATATATAATTATATTAATTATATATACATATACAATACACATCATATATATATACATATACACATACATGTATATAATATATACACACATATATATATATATATATAATACATATACATATACACATTTACTATATACAAATTATATATATATATATACACATACATTTATATATATATATATAAATATATATATATACTATACACATACACCACATACATTTATAACCGGGCGTAGTGGCAGGCGCCTGTAATCCGGCTACTCGGAGAGGCTGGTTGGAGGATCACTTGAGACGGGAACTCTGCGCTGGGCCGCGCTGCTGAGAGGGATGGGCCAAGCCCGAATCATGCGCGAAACCAATCCTTATCCCTGGTGTCGTAAGTAGCGACCAGGGTTGCGTCAGGAAGGGCATCCGGCGTAAAACCTGGTGCCAAATCAGTATGCGGATCATAACGATGATCCCTGTGTATTTTTTTCTTTTTTTTTTATGCGACCCCTAATGGGGAGCCAGCCAGAGAAGAACAACATCACCAACATTTATAAATATATATATATATATTATATATACATACATTTATTCTATAATAATATTTATACTATGTATGTATATACGATATACACATATATATGTAATATATAGATATATGTGTATTATATATAGATATATATATATATATATATATATATATATATAATAAATGTATATTATATTTATTTATATATTATTATGAAAAACAACATTCGCACAAAACGTATTTTATTGATTATTCAAAGCATATCAATAATAACATACCATACCATTATTATATGAATGAAATGATTCGGTCGTATTAAATGAAATCCTCGCACCAACTATTATAATACTGGTAATACTGGTATAATCCTTACTGTATACACTTTTGCAAGCCCCAGATTATATATATATATATATATATATATATATATATATGTACATATATATATAAATATATATATATACATTATAGATATATATAACACATAACATATACAGGGGCTGCAAAAGTAGGTATACAGTAATGATATTACTGGTACATTCTTACTTATACCTACTTTTGCAGGCCCCTTAATATTATATATATATATTATATATATATATAATATATATATATATTATAATATATATATATATATGTGTGTACTATATATTGTATATATTTGTATATATATATATATATATATATATATATTATATATATATATATATATATAATTACACAACATACATATATAATATATATGTGTGTATATATATAGATATATATATAATATATATATATATTATGATATAATATATATATTATATATATATAAATGCATGTGTATTATGTATATATTATATATATGATATATAATATATATATATATATATATAAATGTATGTGTATATATATAAAATGTATGTGATATGTATATATATAACATATACATATTATATATATTATATATATATATACCACATATATATATACTCATGTGGATCGGCCGCTACGCTCGCCTACCACAAAACGCTACATGGGACACAGGCACGTTATTAAAAACACCTCACCGGTCAGTTAACCACCACGTAATTTCAAAACACGCTATCACACATCGTGTGTTGAGAACAGGGCTTGTTTTAATCTGAGTTATAATGACATATGTCAGTTGCTGTGTGTGTCATTGATTACACAAATCATAATACAAAACATGTCTTTGCACAAATTTAATTGTAATATTCGTGATATTTACATTTTTCAAAAGCAAATTGAAGTGAAAATTTAGTTGAAGGATTGTTTTGCTTTTTTAATTTAATTTTTTTGAATTTAAATTAAAAAAATTACAATTGAACAAAGACCCTGAGGACATACCAACATTGGAGAGGTAGGTGGCAGACCAGACTTTGGTACAATTGTCAAAAAAGTGAGGAGTACGTCATGACAACACAACACGACCCACATAACACAGAATAATACTATATATATGATATATATATTATATATATATTATATATATATTATATATTAATATATTATTATATAATGATAGATATACCCCGGGATAGAGCTGATGTCTGGCCCATTGAACTGAGAGACATATAAACCGTGAGGCCCGGCGGGACGTGTGAACATATCAGATCTGTGGACATCGCCATTGAGCTTAGGGTCTTGAAGATTGTGGCCTGCCCTGTCTCCTGACACTGCTGAGAAGAGGTCTCCAGGGGTCATCCGCGCAAAACCGTGGAAGTGGGTCCCCTGACAGAGGTGAGTACTTCTCTGCCGCTCCAGTGGAACTCCCCAAAACCCCGCTGGGTACTCCTCCCTTACTCTCCCCTCCCTACAGCAGGGTCCTAAAGTAACTTGATTCACACGATGAATATCGGCACCACACCACATTAAATTCATCGATGGTGTTGGTCGTCGATATCTTGCACCCTCATGGGCTGCGTATGGTCAGCGGGTAACTGTCGATATGCGTCGCCGCTGGGCCTCATGGTCCGTTTGTGTTGAAACTGGCCTATAGCTTGTCACTCACCGCATTCTCACTGTTCATACGCCCACTCACTAACAGCTAAAGCAGCTGCCTTCCGCACCAGGGAAATGCGGTTTTCCAGCCACCCTGGGAAAACTTGTTTTCAGAAGGCAGGCTTGGCTTGGTCTGCTGGAGGACCTTGATTCCTTCGTAGATCGCCAGCACTTTGCTGGAATTGTCATACTTTAGGAAGTCCTTACCAAAAGGGCAAAACCAGTGGAGAATGAGGCTCTTTGGAAAGCACAAAGCTGGCCATTCTCGAAGGTCGCGTGACCACCCCAGCCTGTTATCAGATGCACATAAGTTTGTGCACCGGTGGAGTCTTGAAACAAGACACCCATTCAGTGTGCATCTGTTTGCTTGAGCTTGGGCTCTTGCCATGTGAATCCAGGGGGCAAGGGCCTCGCCACCTTTCTTGAATGAGGCTGCAATGCATTTGATCTGAGTGCCTCGTTAGAGTGGGATAAGGACCCACTAGAGGATGTTTATTTGGCCCGATTGCAAGGCCTTATGATTCTGGCTGCCAGGATGTGTACCAGCTCGTTGTCTTGAGTAGACTTTTTACACACCGCAAAGGGCCGAGGTAATCGCACTTCCCGAATGGGCCTGAAAAGCCCACATCATCCCACGGGAGCACTTGCAGCTCTCCTGCATACTTGCCACAAAACAGGCCCTAGCCTTATTGAGAATGAACCATGTCGGGCGCAGTACTAAAAGGGCATGTTTCCACATCAGGTTCGCTGAGTCGTCCTTTCAGTGGACCTTGACCTCTGCGACTGACCCAACCTTCCTACTCGAACCTTTGTAAGGCCATTTGGTTGCTTTGTGGAGAGGCTGGGTCTTCTAAATTGGATGACTCGGGTCCAGGGTTCTGGGCCTCGGGCCACAGATGGTTTTAAAGTGGCCCAATGGTGAAAGAGTGACAGTCAGCATGGAGTCCTAATGGGCCTTCAATTTCCTGGCTTAATCCTCAAACTCATACCCTCTGGTTGTGCACAGTCTGCAATAACATCTACGAGATGAGCTGTGCAGAGTACGACAACCCAGAATTGACATCAAAATGGATTGGTTGGAAATGCGAGAGCAAGAGCTGCCGTCGACGGTCTCAACAGTGCAAGGAGGTGCGCCGGCACGAAGTGTCCTTTGGCCGATGGGCCCGTGCATCTCCTTAAAAAGCGTTCGTTAGCACTGGGCTCCGACTAGCGGAGCATAGCAAAGACCTTCTGGTGGATTGTTTTTGGCCTGCGGCCTGGGACCTCACGGACACGTGCTGCTCGAATGGCTGCATGGATCGCCAAAGTGCTCCAGGTGGTCCCCGTGGGCTGACCTCATGATCCAGGTCCGCAGTTTAATATGTATGTATATATATATTATATTATATATACAAATATACATATATACGTATAAAAAACACAACATATGTATGGTGTCTGTGTTGTGTTGAACTGTGTTGTCGCTGAACTACTCCCTCACACTTTTGTGAATTGTACCAAACTTCCGGTCTGCACAGACCCCTCCCTGTGTAATATTCTAAAGGGTATTTGTTTCTTTTTTTTTGAAAATATGTTTCAACTTAAATCTTCAACTTCAATTGCTATATAATTGTACTGTAACATCACGAATATTACAAATAAATTTGCAAAACAAATATTTGAATTATGTTTTGTGTAAAATCATGACAACACAGCAAACTGATGTACTTATCCTCGGGTAAAACAACCTGTCTCTACAGCGACGTTGGTGAGGTCAGAACCTCCACCATGCACAATACCAAGTGGTTGGCTGAGTTCTGTAAGCTCACCGCCATTGCTTGAACTGCCACATTGCCATCACCGCCACATTGCCATGTGAAGAACTTGACCGGCCTGCACAGAGCCCTGACCTCAACCCCATCAAACACCTTTGGGATGAATTGGAACGTCGGTCTGAGCCAGACCGAATCGCCCAACACATTGCCCGACCTCACGAATGCTACTGTGGCTGAATGAAGCAAATCCCTGTAGCAATGTTCCACATCTATGGAAAGCCTTCCCAGAAGAGTGGAGGCTGTTATCGCAGCAAAGATGGGGGGGGGGGGTGAACTCCATATTAATGCCCATAGTTGAAATGAGATGTTGGATAGCAGGTGTCCATATACTGTACTTTTGGCCATGTTGTTATGAATATAAACACACACACACACACCTTGTTCCATACTCTTTACAGAGCATTGGTGTTGCTGAAGCAGTCTTGGTAAAGTTATCCTGGGCAGTTTGCATTGTCTCCCAGGGTTGTTTGTCCATGCTCTATTCTTTCAAATGGTGAGCGTGAAGCAAGGAAGCAGAATGTACCATATTTAAATTCTTTGGTGCGACTTGGCTGGGATTTGAACAATCACCTCACAGACTCAGAGCAAACACTCCAAACCATTACACCACCGCATATGGTTAGACATACATACATACATAAATTATTACAGTATATACATATATAAATATATTACATACACACACACATATATATATATATATATATGGTATATATATACATATAATTATACATACCACACATTTATATATATGAGGCCCCGCGAGGAGGAGTGATGCAAGAGACATTTTATAATGATATGATGATGATAGGCTCGGATGATAGGTAAGGGTTAAAATAGTGCTATTATGCATTAACTCCAAAATGGCCGATGTGTCCCTTACATCACTCCTCGCGGCGCCTCATATATGTATATATATATATATATATATATATATATATATACAAAAACATACATACATATATATACACACACATAACCTCTAAAGTGTAACAACAATAACGGCATTGAAAAAAGTAATTGTTTCTTGTGTTGTAAATCTTAAAATTAAAATGCAAGTTTGTTTACTTGCAGGTATCATTGACTCACTCAAGTGAGATACCCACCATGTCTTTGTTGTCCTGTATTTTACAATAAATACTTTTTTCTGATAAACTTTTCTTGTTTGCATTGGAGATGCTAACTTTCTACTGCACTGTTTTGTCTGAAACACCATATATATACTGTCAAGCCATCTGTTTCCTGTTGGTTTCTTCACAGCAAATGAAAGGTACTCTGATTATAAAATAATAGATGTAAAAAAACATTCATTACAACGAAATTTCAATGGAACCCAAACTTGATGTCATGTTTGTTACAAGCTCATGTATCCATCATTTTCTTGGAGTATTGAGGCATTAAAGTTATGAAGTTTTTTTTTCATCATGGAATTATACAAATATGTGAAATATAAATGTGTAGATAATTTAATTTTAAAATGTTTAATACTGCATATTGCAGATGGTTTATGTACACGCTGTGTTTCATGAAACCAACGTTGTGTGTATATTATATATACATATGATTGTATGAAGCGGGCCATCCTCCTCATGCAGGGCTCAACATGTCTCTTGGATGTACAAAGTGTCCGGAATATTATTCAGCAGAACCACGATGCTTTATGATTACCTGTTGCAAATATCATGCATATTTATATTGTGTAACTGCATTAAGGTTATGCCAGTGTGATTGTGACAAGTGGTACGCAGAGGGAATGCGCAAATACAATAAAGTCCCAAAGTCCCAATTGAAAAGTTTCGTGTATTGTATTGATTCAGTTGGAAGAGAATACGAGTAAAACCTGAATGATGTGGAACCTTATATGCCAAGCAAAAGTGACCGCCACACACAGGTAACCTGCATACTGGAGTTACCTTTCGTAAACTGCTAAAAACAAGTTTTATTGTATTCCACAAGAGAGACATGTCTGATCATCGGATAGGGGTTTGAAGGATAAATCAGTCATTCGTGGGCATTCAAAAGAGAAACTCCCAATAGTCGAAGTCACATTACAAAGTTTAAAAGACGTTTATATAAGTATAAAAAATTCAGGTAAATGTTTTCTTTATTTCACACTTGTAAGTACAACCCATCGCTTTGCTGATGGGAATATTAAGACGGGGGGGGGGGGGGGGGTGGTAGGGAGGGGAGGGGGAGCGAGGATGGGCAGGGAGAGAGAGAGGGTGAGGAAGGGAGCTCAGAAGGGGGAGAGCAACACCTCACCACATGTCGTGATACACTCTGGGAGTGAGGAGGGCGGTGGGGGGGGGGTTGGAGGAGGGGTGGGGGGGGGGGTGGTTGGGAGTGAGGAGGGAGGGTGGAGTGAGGAGGATGGGGCACAGAACGGGGTAGTGAGGAGGGGAAGGGGGTGTTCTAGACATGCGTTTGACAGGGGAAAGGTGGAGGGGGATGGTCCCCTCCTGCCGGCATGAGTACAGGATTGAACAAAATGGGATACATTAAAGCAGCACATTCAAACGGGTCAAAGTAAACAATGCTTGAACACCACCCAGATATGTCTGTGGGGGGGGGGTGAGCGGCTTTGGGAGGAAGTAAGCATGAGGGAAGGTAAGGAAGGCGTTTTCCTTCAATTGTCGAAAAAGCCGTGCCAATTTTTCCCCTTTATTTAATTTCCACACATGTGATAAGCTCCAGAATCTAACCTGAGCTGAGTTGCAATTGATGCTACAACAGTTGTGACTGCTAAAAAAGCTTATTTGTCCAATTCACACATTCTTTGGCACCCCTTCCTCTCCTTGACCTCGGGAGAGTTGTAGGTGGTAGACGGGGTTTGGGAGAGGAAAGCGGGAGGAGGAGAAGGAAAGGCAGTGTGAGGAGTAGGGAAGGGAAGGCAGAATTCAGCGTGAGGGGAATAGAAAGGAAGGCAGTGTGGGGGGAACGTTCAGGGTGATGAAGGTACCTCATGGTTGATGAAAGTTGTGGTCAAGTTTCATCAAAATTGTCTGTAGTTTCTGAGAAGAGAGAAAATAACTATTTTGGGGCCAAACCCCTTAGACCCCGCATCTTTTTTATGCTGTGAATAAACCTGGGTACATGATGGGTGATAAAGGCTGTGGTCAAGGTTCATCAAAATCGTGGGTGTCGTTTCTGAAAAGAAAGCAAACACCTATTTTGGGGAAACCACTTCTCCCCCAGTAAATCCTCTTAGACCCTGATTTTTAGTTCACCTGGAATGTAATTCCAGGGAGATTATGGGATGGCAGGTCGTCTGTCCGTCCATCCACAAATACTTGCAACTTCTTCTCTGAAACTACACACATGATGTTGATGAAACGTTCAACACTGTGAATGTACCAAAGTTGTCATGGCATTAAAAAAGTTTAAAAAAAAATCGGGCATAAGGGGTTGCTCCCAAAATAGGTATTTCCTTTCTTATCAGAAATGACACACACAATTCCAATGAAACTTGACTACAACCTTCACCACCCATGGTGTACCAAAATTTGTCATGACATTAGAACAATCGGGGTTAAGGGGATGTAAGAGGAGATTGCCTCACAAATATGCATTTTCTTTCTTTTCTGAAACTACACACATAATTTCGATGAAACTTAACCAGAACCTTCATCACCAGTGATGTACCAAAGTTTGATCACGCTATTAAAAAAATTGGGGTTTAAGGGGGTCTACAAGGGGGTCAGGTCAGGTATGGGAACATGCGCCGGAGCAGCGCGTTGCTGCGTCCACTTTCTGGCGGTACTCCAGGGGCCTCTGTCTGGCCCTCTCCAAGGCAGATGCCTGGCCCATTCTCATCTCCTTGAGATTCGATCAACTTGCTGCAACCACGAGGAACGTAGTCCGCCCACTGGCCTCCTCCACTCACAAGGTTCCCTCACTGAGAGAATCTGGTGAACAGGATCAGCACCAGGAAAATGAGCCACATGTCCATACAGCCACAGCTGACGCTCACGGACCATGCTGGTAACAAATCTCATTTGAGTCTTTCTCAGCAACCGCTCAGACTCAAAATCCGACCAGCGATAGCAAGCATTCTAAGAAGGGACTGGTACCAAAGGAATTAAGTCTCAATCTCAGATCCCTAGTCAGAGTCCAATTCACGCATTCAAAGAGCAAGATTGGAAGCACCAAGGACCTGAAGAATCGGACTTTCGTACACCTGCAAAGGTACCGACAGCACCACACCCCATGATCCAGTGAATCCATGACACCCCAGGCCCAACCCAGACGTCTATTGATCTCTGGCTCACAGCCAGCAGAGACATGAATATCACTATCAAGGTAAGTTAATCTCTCTGTGACCTCAACATCCTCACACAAACAGGCACAGACAAGATAGCAGCATCCAACATGTCATTGAAAGCCTTGAACTTAGTTTTGACCCAGGATACCCGTAATCCCAGCGGCTCCGACTCCTCATTCAGCACCTTGAGGGCACCCAAAAGGATATCTCGAGTCTCCGCAAAGATGCTGCATCATCTGCGAAATCAAGGTCAGAAATCTTGACATTCCCGAACGATGCACCGCAGCTTATCTCTCTGACATCCTCCCCAGAATCTAGTCCATACAAGTGCTGAAAAGTGTGGGGCCAGTACACACCCCTGACAAACTCCAGTAACAAATGGAATAAGTCAGAGATGGTACCACCACATCTCACAGCACTCTCAGTACCAGAGTATAGTTCAGACATCAGATTAATCAGTTTTGGTGGCACCCCACGAAGACCAAGAACCCTCCAGAGGGCATCCCAATTCACTGAATGAAATGCTTTGCAGAGATCAACATAAGCTGCAAGCAGCCCCTGCCAAAACTCTCGTCCATTCGGTGAGGACCCGAAGAGCAAGGATACGGTCAATCGTTCATGTCTTTGTGGAAAGCCTGACTGCTCTGGATGCTGGTGCTCAAGCAGATGGTGGTGAACCCTATCAAGAATTACCTGAGCAAAGACCTTGCCTGGCTGAGAGCAGCATCACCCCTCAGAAGTTATTTCAATCCTGGTGATCACCTTCCCTTTCCAGAAGGGGAAAATACGGCCCCTCCTTCACCCATACAAACCGGTTCACCGCAGTCTGTGTTTCCACAAACGAAGGTGGATAACAGTTTATTGGAGGGTCGGCAAGAGGGAAGGTAACACCCCTGACATCCAACTCAACAGCTGGTGGATCAGCCTGGTACAGCCACGCAAAGGAACCGGACAAGAGGGCCTTCACTTCCGACTCATCTGTCAAGAGCCCACCACCCTCCGCTCTAACTGCAGTACACCGAGGGATGGGCTTGGAGGAATTCAATGTGCGAATCCCCTATAAGCAGGATGAGAATCACTTGATCACAGGTGATGCTCTACCCCTTCAGATTCCTCGCTCATAGGCATCCTTGTCCACCCTCAGCATACGGACAGTTTTATGCCTCAACTCCTTGAACAGCTCAGCTCTGCCATTAAACCTGGCCCTGTGACTCTGGTCAATGGAATCCAGTGTTCCTTGAGAAACAAAATTCTTCTTCGCCCTATGGTGAGTTCCAAGACATTCACTGGCTACATCAAGGATGGTGGTCTTGAAGCACTCCACAACTCTTCAGGATTCCCCAAGCAACCAGTCCCCCCAAATCCCCATTCAGTCTGTTCGCAAACTTCTCAGCTACCCTCTCATCCTTGAGCTTGCCAACATCCAGCTGAGGCTGGGATGGTACCATTCTCCCAGATTTAGGCTCTAACTTCAGAGTTGCTTCCACAAGCCTGTGGTCGGCAGTTCTGGATCATCCTCCAGTGACCATCAATGAGCACATGGTCAATCTCAAATGCCACACCACCAGCGTTGGAATACAAAGTCCAAAGATGAGCCTGTGGGTGCTAAAATCATGAACCAGCCACCCGAAGTTCATGACTTCTTGCAAAGTCAAGGAACTTAGTGCTATTCTGGTTCACAGTCCCAGACTCATGGGGACTAGCACATGTCTCATAACCATCCTCATCAGTTCCAGTCGATGCATTGAAATCTCCCAAGACGAGAAGAGTATCTCGCCTAGGGCAGTGATCAACCACAGACTCGAGCGTGACGTAGAATGCATCCTTTTCAGTGAGATCACCGCCTCTGTCAGAGCATATAAAGAGACCAGGAAATGACATCCAAGAGTGATGAATCCTTAGTCCTTAGTTTGACCGGTGTTACCTCAATTATCATTGGAGTCAGCTTATTGGACACAGCTACAGCAACTCCTTGGGTATGGTAACCATGAGAGCGACCAGACCAATAGTAGGTGTTACCACCCACCATGATCTCGCCATTATCCTGTCTCCATACCCCAGAGAGTTCTGCAATACCGTTGTTCAAATGCTTGAGATCAGATGATAACTGAGACAGGTGATCATCCTCTCTTTGGGATAGGACATTCCAGGCACCACCCGAAGGAACCGCCTCAGTTTAACCCAAGGAGTCCGCTGCCTGATGGACGACACCTCAGCACCACACCAACACACTCTACCACAATCCAACCCAGAAAGGTTTTCCCATGGTTTTCCTCCTGTCAAAGAGTGGGGGTCCCAAAGCTTTTGCTCCAATCCCATCATCTGATGAGTTGCGCTGTGGAGGCAGCTACACAGGAGGTAGTTTTCAATTTTCTTTGCATTTTTAGTATGTTTTGAAGGGTTTTACAGTGGCTGTAGTGCAAGTCCTGCCACCAACCTCCTAAAAAACACGTAACCCAACTGGAGGAGTACTTCCCAGCCATAGTTGGCACGAGAAATGGATGGCCATTGGCTCACAAGGAGCTCCTCTGCCCTTTGACAGGTTTTGTTTTTAATCCTGCTGGGTGTCCATATCCATCCACCCTCCTCACCAGAAAACTTGATGGGTGAGATGGTTTAGTCACTGGCAACCTGATCATAAACTAGGTTAGTACGGATTTGCATGGTACCTGGAGCAAGTCATATATCTAATCTGTCTTGACCTGACAATATCAAGGGTTGCCCCCCAAAATAAGTGTTTGCTTTCTTCTCAGAAACTACACATGCAATTCTGTTGAAACTTGACCACAGCCTTCATCACCCATGACGTACCAAAGCTTGTTCACGACATAAATATAATATATATATATATATATATATATATATATATATATATATATATATATATATATATATATATATATATATATATATATGTCGGGGTCCGAGGCGGTCTACGGAGGGAGTTTATGGAGGGTTGCCCCCCTAAACAGGTATTTGCTTTCTTCTCAGAAATGACACACAATTCTGATGAAACTTGACTACAACCTTCACCACCCATGATGTAACAAAGTTTGTTCATGATACTTTTTAAAAAATCGGGGTCTGAGGGGTGTAAGGGGGGTTCCCTTCAAAATAGGTATTTACTTTCTTCTCAGAAACTACACATGCATTTCTGTTGAAACTTCACCACAGCCTTCATCACCCATGACGTACCAAAGCTTGTTCACGACATAAAAAAAAAAATATATATATATATATATATATATCGGGGTCTGAGGCAGTCTACGGAGGGAGTTTATGGAGGGGTTGCCCCCTAAACAGGTATTTGCTTTCTTCTCAGAAATGACACACACAATTCTGAAGAAACTTGACTACAACCTTCACCACCCAGGATGTAACAAAGTTTGTTCACGATACTTTTAAAAAATCGGGGTCTGAGGGGTGTAAGGGGGTTTCCTCCAAAATAGGTATTTACTTTTCTCTCAGAAACTACACATGCAATTCCAATGAAATTGACCACAACCTTCATTACCCATGCTGTACCAAAGGTTTTTCTCAACATTAAAAAATTAATTGGGGTCTAAGTGGGTGTATAGAGTGATTGACCCCCAAAATATGTGCTTGCTTTCTTATCCGAAACTACACAAACAATTTCGATGAAACTTCACAACAACCTTTCACGCAAGCCGACTGGCAGGGCATTTCACGCAAGCCGACTGGCAGGGTCTCCAAGCAGCTATCAAACTTACAGACTGGTCTCCTATCACTACTTTCTCAAACATCAACTCATCCTGGGAATTCTTTCAAAGAAACTTGCTCTACCTCATGCACAGATTTATCCCCTCTCGTCTTCAGTTGTCCTACCCTTTCTCCCGCCCTTGGTTTACTGAAGCTTGTGGCGAGGCAGTTGTCCTGAAACAACTTGCCTTTGCCTCATGGAAAGCAAACCCAACTGTGGGCAATCTCAGTTCCTTCCACAAAGCTCGGAACAAGTGTGTATCTACCCTCAGGAGAGCCAGAAAACAACATCTTTCTCATCTCAAGTCTGAACTCTCAAACCTCTCTCCCTCCTCAAAATCCTGGTGGCGTTTAATCAAATCTGTTTCTGGTGTATGTTCCCCTCCATCCCCTCCCTTAACTCAAATGGCTGCACTGCTGATACCGCACGTGATAAAGCTGAATGTCTAAACTCGGTGTTTGCAGCTAAATCTTGTGTCCTAAACCCATCACTTTCTCAACCCACCTTACCCAGTCGCACCCAACTGTCCCTGGACTCTGTGTCCTTTTCTTCTAACAAGTGGAGAGCTTGCTTTCAAACCTCGACTCAGATTCTGCAACCGGTCCAGACGGCATCAGCCCACGTGCCTCAAAGCCTGCTCTTCTGCCCTTGCTCACCCTCTCTCTGTTCTATTCACCCTCTCATTTGCTCAAGGTCATCTGCCATCTGCTTGGAAATCTGCTAACATCACTGCCCTGCATAAAAAAGGTGCAAAAACAGATCCCTGTAACTACAGACCAATCAGCCTTCTCCCAATCATCAGCAAGGTTATGGAATCCATCATCGCTTCAGACATGAAATCCTTCCTCTTCTCCAATGGCTTGATTTCGATCATCAATTTGGTTTCAGACCAGGTCACTCTACCCTGGATATGCTGCTTCTGCTCTCCCATCAATGGATGGAGGTCCTCAATGCCAGACAGGAAATCCGAGCCGTATCCCTGACATATCACGTGCTTTTGACACAGTCTGCACCCTGCACTACTCACAAAACTCTCTTCCCATGGTATCCAAGGCCATCTCCACTCATGGCTCGCAGACTTCCTCTCCTGTCGCAGTCAACGTGTGGCCCTAAATGGAGTTCTTTCATCCCCTCTTCCTGTGCAGGCTGGAGTTCCTCAAGGTAGCGTTCTGGGCCCTGTCTTTTTCTGGTTTTCATCAATGATCTCTCCGACTCTCTGGAAAATCCTCTATATCTCTTTGCCGATGACTCCACCCTCTGCCGTACCATCTGTCATCCCTCAGACCGGCAAGCAGCAGCTTCTTCGCTCACTGCAGATCTGGATAAAATCACAAACTGGTCCAACACATGGAACATGTCTTTCAATCCAGACAAATCTCACACTCTCACTATGTCTCTTCGAAAGGACCGTTTAGAAAACCCCCCATCCACTTTCTCAACAATCCTCGGAAGAAGTCTTTTCTTTCAAGCTTCTGGGTCTCACTATCTGCCATGACCTTTCCTGGGAAAGTCACATTTCCAACCTCGCCTCAAAAGCCAGTCGCCGACTGGGAATCCTCCGTCGTGCAAAGTCCTTCCTCGGCCCTCTTGAGCTCCTGACCACTACAAAGCTTTTGGCCGTAGCCTGATGGAGTACTGCTCTCCCCTCTGGGCTGGTGCTCCTGCCTCCCACCTTTCTCGGCTTCACGCTGTCGAAACCAGGGCATTTAGGATCATCGCATCTCCCGCAATGAAGCTGAGTCTTTGGGCCTCTCACTCAATCACCGCAGGTTGGTCGGTGGTCTTTCTGTCTTCTACCGACTCCTCTCCAGCCTTGCCCCCCTGCTCTCTCTGCCATTTGTCCCCACCACATTGCACAGGGTGCTCAAGGTCCGCCAACAACCCCCTTCTGGTAAAACTACCAAAATCACGAACCACTGCTCACCTTCACTCCTTCATTCCTCTTTTTCCCGCCTTTGGAATAAACTCCTCACTCTATTCTTTCCCATCTTCCCTCCAGGCTTTCAAAACAGCTGTTCACCACCACCTCTTATCATCCCCATCCAAATCCTCGATTTTTCTACCCCCGATAATCCACCCAAGCCCACTTCCTTCAATTCCCCTGCTTTCCTTCCTGAAAGTCCCTGTAATGTCCATCTTCTTCTTCCCCATGTTCCCCGTCCCATCCCCATCCCCTTCCCTTCCACAGATCACCTAATGTGTCTGTTCCCCACTGTTTTGTCCCTTCCACTCCCGCCCCTCTTGTCTCATGCCCCCTTGCTGTGCGTTGTGTGTTAGCTCTCATACGAGCCTGGACATGGTATACAAAAAAAACAAACAAAAAAAAAAAAAACCTTCAGCACCCTGGATGCACCAAAGTTTGTTCACACGCACAAAACAAATTCAGGGTCGAAGGGTGTCTATGGGCATTGCCCCCCAAAAGAGGAATTTGCTTTCTTCTCTGAAACTACACACACAATTCCGATGAAACATGACTACAACCTTCATCACCCGTGATGTACCAAAGATTGTTCACGGCATAAAAAAAGTAATTGGCGTTTGAGGGGGTGTACAGGGTGGGGGGGGGGTTGCCTCAAAATATACATTTGCTTTCTTCTCCGAAACTACACAAACAATTTCAATGAAACTGGACCACAACCTTCATCACCCGTGATGTACCAACGTTTGTTCATGCTGTTAAAAAAAATAATCAGCATTGAAGGGATTATGGGGTGGGGTGTTTGTCCCCCAAAATAGGTATTTGCTAGAACATTGGTTCATTGGTACATTTTGGTGATTCCGTCCCATGTTGATTTCCTCCTCAGTATCATTATTCTACCAGGTGAGTGCCCAGGGGTATTGCCCCTATGTTTTTTAAAATATTTATATATCTATGCCGAAGTGACGGTTGTGATAATGAGGGAGATCGTCCAAAAGGGAAAACATGGTGTAAAATAAGATTGCATATTTTCACTGAGCCAGCCACTGTCCAACACACTGCAGAACAATGTGGGCCAATGAAGGCAAGTGGCCCTGAACTTTGCTCAATTCGATCATTGTATAGTATTCAGTGACAGTTGCGAATATTGTCGAGTGCTTGGAGAGAAAAGAGAGAGAGAAGAGAGAGAAAAGAGAGAGAGAAAAAGAGAGAGAGAGAGAGAGAGGAGAGAGAGAGAAGGAGAGAGAGAGAGAGAGAGGAGAGAGAGAGAGAGAGAGAGATCGGGTCAGAAAAAAGAGAGAGGTTTTCGGGTTGGGGGAAGAGAAAGAGGTGGAATGAGGGTGAGAGAGGTAGAGTGGTGAGAGAGGGTAGAGTGGTGAGAGAGGGAGAGGGGTGAGAGAGTGAGGGTGGAGAGGTGTGAGCGATGAAGGGGGGTGAGGCATTCCGGCAGATGTGACGCCCAGTTTAATGTCCATCCGAGAGACAGCACACACATGGATGAATCACCATGCCCGTGAAACACCGGGATGACAGTTTATAGCTGGGTCGGGATTCCAACCTAGGCTACACAGAGGGAGCATGTATACCTCTCAGCTCTCCTGCTGTGATGCGGCGATTCATTACTTCATAACAAGTGAAAACGTTTTTTACTCATTGTCATCATAGAATATATTTCGCCTTCCTACCTCTGGTATCGAACTGTGGCATTGCCAGTGAAACTTGAGGAACGCGTGCCAAGTGGCTACATCAAGCACTCTACAAAACAGTTGAGGAAAGTTTTAAAAATGAAATGTTTAATTTTGATTTGTGTTTATCTATGCCGAAATGGCGGGTCACATCATGGAAGATTATGCAAAAAGGGGAAATGTGGTGGAAAATAAAATTTCACATTTTCAGCAGGCTAGCCACCGCCTGTTGGACCACAGAACAACATGTGACCAACGCAGGTGAGTGGCCCCGACCTTTGTTCAAGTCGATCAATATGCAGTATTCAGTGACAGTGCATATATTGTAGAGTGCTTGCCAAGTGGCTTAAGCACTCAAGGAAGCACCCCAATGAAACAGTTGATAAGGAATGGCTGGCTTGGCAACCAATGATCCATCATCGTAAACACCTCCCAGAGATGCCCAAGCGATGTCGGAATTGGACAAATGAACACTTCTTCTAGGAGTTGGAACTGCTGGTAGTAAGTTCAATTCTGGAGCTTAAATTCTCTAATTCGGCTTAGTTTAAGAGATTCTCGAGGTTATGGCATCTGCAGAAATGAAATAAAGCC
>CM068957.1:142747664-142758156 GCA_035128595.1 Eptatretus atami
GGTACGTTTGAGATGTACACTCTACTTGTGAATTATGTTTGCAATTTCATGTAAATTTCCATGTTATACATTAAACGTAGTTATCTATTCCAGTTACTTTCTCTACTAACCTTCACCTCCTAATTTGTGTAATAGTCCTGTCTCGTAAAGCCATCAGGGAAACCATTTTTCTAATTGATTCATTATGTCACCAGTGGCTTTCTTCCTTGAGATGAGCATTCCCTTTGCGCTGTGTTTTATTCACCACTCACAAGTATGTTTGTCGTCAAAGTGAGACCACAACCTCAACCATCGGGGCCGTCTTGAAAGATCAGTGAAGCGGTGGGGTCCCCTGTTCCCGGGCCCCCGTGCAATTGCCATGGGATTGCATGCCATTAACGCGCCTCCTGCTGGGAGACCGCATGTACCCTACAGAAGCCTGGGGGAAGGTTAAGGGGAACAGAGCATGAAAGCGGCAGTAGGTACAAAGACCAGAAAAAGAGCAGTAGACAGAAAGAAGGACAAAACGGCTGCCTGCGATTGGAAAGTATAGACCCAGAACCAGCTTTGTACTGGGAGATTCCAATGATCCATTGAAGGCCCTGATTCCATAGCAGCAAGCTAAGCAAGACTTGAGCCATCGCATCACCCCAAAGGGAGAGCAGACTCCATCAAGCTGTGGTGAAAGGCCTTGTATGTGGATAGGTTATCACGGAAGGTTTAGGTGACCAAGGAAGGACTTTTCACGATGGAGGATGCCAGTTGGAGACTGCTTTGGAGGTCAACTTCAAATTGGGGTTTGCCAAAGAAAGATCGTGGCTGATAGTGAGACACAGGAGCTTTGAATGACTGAACTTCTCAAGAGGATTGTTCATAAAGTAGATGGTTTGGGTTAGGCAGACAGTCTTTTTTGGAGAACAGAGGTGAGAGTTTGAGATTTGGCAGGATGAGAAGACACTATTCCAGTGTTACCAGTTCATTGATTATGTTAAAAAACCTGAAGAGAGGGAAGAGGCATGCTGCCTGCCTATCTGAAGATGAGTAGCCATGCTTGTTCGGGTAAGAGAGAATTGAATAGAGGAGAAAAAAGACGGGAAGCATAAGGAGAGAAACGAGTGGATCATCAGCAAACAGATTAAAAGGATTCCAGAGAGAGACCCAGAGAGTGCGAAGAGATAGGAAGCCCCAGCCCCCCCCCAGACCCAGAACCAGTAACACCCCCCCCACCCCCCCCCCCCCCCCCCCAGAATAAGAAAGGAGACGGATGACGACAGAGAGACAGAGTCAGGCGTCAGAGTCAGAGAGAGATCATGATGAAGATTAGGAATAGGACAGGGCCCAGAAACGCCTGCCTGGGGCCCTCCAGCCTGACACGAAAAGAGAAGATGAATAATCTTAACGTATTCAGGTGAGAGCGCACACATTGGCTCGGGAGCATTTGGTAACGGTTATGTCGGGTAAGCCCAAGTGGAAGTTGGCCTTGGACACTATAGGCAGAGATTTGCATGGCAAGTTGGGTGCCAAACATGCAACGAATGCTCGACATAATATGTCTAAGAGACCGGACATCCTGCTCTCATATCTGAGAGGAGGGCCTCTATCCACAAGTAGAGTGTTTCGGTGAATCCGATCTGTATGTATTGAAATCAGGCCGATGAGGAAAGGAAAGATTCTTTGTCTCACCATTTATAGTAGTGGAATTCTGTAGTGAAGTAGGTTTAATAGCCTGTAGTAATAACATTTTTGTACCATGCTTGTGTTAATGCTGTTATGGTGGCTGACTTCTAAATGATGCATGTGAACGATGGCAATGATAGGCTAAAGAAAATCAATAATTATCGGTGTTGCCGTATGGGTGTTTTGTGTGCGTGCAGTCTGACTTCGAGTTTTGTAATCAACATATAAAGATAATCTTTTTGTTGTTCTTCCTCAAAACTTAGCGTCGTGTTGTCTTTACTTGCTGCAGTGGAAATGGCGAGTTGAAGTTAATTTAGGAGCTGTATTTGCGGATAATGCAGTGACTCGTCCATGCCAACAAGTCCATATTCCTGAACCACATGACGTCCACCATAACCACAGCCACCCTTCATGGCCAAATGTTAATTCAACGAGAAAGCAATCCGCCTCCATGCACTGCAGGGTTTTATACTTTTCGCCCGAGAGGTCAACCTGCTTTTAACAAGCACTTCCGAAGGAATGGAAGTCCACGATACATTAGAGATCAACAGGACTTGTTTTATTTGGCAGGGAAGCATCAAGCGTCGTCTTTACTATGGCTCTACATAAACAACATACATTGATATTCGTCAATTACTTTTAAATATCCACGTGCTCTTTTCCCAAATGAACTTTTTCAATCTATCTTTTCTTTCACCACAAAATTTTTAAGGTAAACCCTAACACAGAAAGGATGTTTACCGAGGCCACTTATATCTGATGGACTTATACTCTCTGTCGCCTTGCATTAACGGACATCTGATGTGCTGAAACAAATCCCCATGACGTCCTTTGGTCCTTCCCACGTCATAAACTTGCCAGTTGCTCATCCGAGAAAGTAAACATGTTGCCTTTCAACATGAACCTCTTACTCGGTCTCTTCACATCGTTACCGTAAACCCAAGTCCGGTTCCACCTTAGTAATGTCGTATTAGATGACAGGATTAGCAACAGAGTGTATATTACACTCACCTTTAACTAATCTTCGTCTGCGTTGTTCGATTTCCTGCACCCCACAATGCCAATCTTCTAACCAAACTTTAATTTATCAGCGAGATGCACGTTTTTTCGAAAGACCGCTTTAAGCCGGGTTTTCCTTTCCCGGCTATAGCATTTCGTTGCGCTGGGAAATTAAAGCACCAAAGCGATTGTCTTTTGAGAGGAGTTACCCTCGACCATGTGGAAGGTATTCCATTCACCCCTGCTGTCTGTTTATCTGTTGAGCAGGATATCTCACAAAAAGTTGTGGACGGAATGTCGGCCGAAACTTGCCGTGGACGAGTTGGCTCGGTGACGAGAAAACACGCCGTATTCGAGTTTGCGTTTCAATTCTGGCATCCAGATGCGACGATCAGTTGGGATACGAAAAGTCAACTGTTCAGGCTGCAGGGGCGATTGCTCTGAGTGTGTATGTGGTTTTGCGGCGATCATTGACCAAAATTAACAAAAAACACCTTTTTGATCATAATTTAATAATTCCCCTCCGATTTTTCATGACGGTTGGGTTTTTTTCTGGATATATTGTTGATGCGGACACCATTTTTCTTAATTTACATTCTGTCCCTACACGTTGAAGGTTCAACGTCACATTGGTTCTGAAAGAAATGATGTCCATCATGGATAGCGGGCGCTGCGGGGGCTACCCTTGGCAACCCGATTTGTGATCACATATCAGCTTGTTCGATGCTGACTCATTCAGCAACAATGGTTGCGTATTGTATCTACAAACTTGAAATTTTGAAAGGGCCTGCACAGAATGGTTTAGAGGTATTGCACACTCACTTGCAATCCCAATCCAGCAAGTAAATCCCATCCTGGTGTTTCACAGGCAGGGTGATTATTCAATGTGTCGTTGTCTCTCGATGGACGTTAAGTGCGGTGTCCCGTCTGCTGACATTAGACGCTGGAAAATTAGTTATCCCATGGTGTTGGTTATCCGCCGGGATCCTGAACAAATTTACAAATCCCTTTCCGACCAACAGCTAGGAAATGGCATGTTCCATAACCCGAGTCTAGTGTGCCCTGCTTTGAGTATATTTGAAAAGGAATCACGCTGAGATGTATTGTCCCGTTTCTTCGACCCGTTTTCAGATCCCTTGTAGAAACTTCCAGGATAACTCCAGGACGTTCCCATGAGCAGTCATGTTGACGGTGGCAGCCATGTCATCGGCAATTTCATCTCAACTCAATTCGTAACCATGATCACTAGTTTACTAATTAACACCATGGGTATTGTTTACAAGCTACTCATGCTGAGCGGCAAGCTTTAAGATTGAAACCATATGTTTTTAATCCATTCTCAACACGATCCATCTTTTGCCAGAAAGTGCATTTCGAATGCTGAGGAAGAGGCTGATCGATCAGAACGCCCTTCAATACAACTTGATCCATCCCGGCCCATGAGCATATCACCAAATGCGCGGGGAGCCTCCGCTTCAGTATCTGGTAGTCGAGCGGCGATCGTTGCGTTCGTGGAGTAACCATGGCCACAGCGGACTGTTTATGAGGTTTGTCGATGAGAGGTAGATGGGAGCCAAATGGCGAAGTTCGCAACGTCCTTCCCTGCTCGCTCTCTCGCCATCTCGTGCCAGTGACACTCCCTGGCATTCGTTCGACTGTGACTTAGCCGTGCGGCGCATGGGCACGACGGCATCGAACGGCATTACTTGAGAGGTACATTTGATCAGTGGTGGCCACCCAGGCTCTCTGAGTCTCGGCCGAGAACCGGGCTCGAGCCGTTTGCTCCTCGCTTCTCTTGGATGATCGCGCTGGCATGCATCGCAAGTTAACGATTGGTTGAGCACGGAGAAGGGCGCTGTCGAACAATTGATTCACGACACAGAAAATTCCGTCTGCAGCCCTGCAGAAATTCTGGAGAGTCCTTGGATGTGCAGATTTTTTCAATTGTGGCCTATCGAACCTCTTCCGAGGAAACGAGGCGTCACGCAAAACGCAATTTCTGCAAACGCACGTCGCCTCACGTGAACTCAGGAGAATCGGTTGGACTCGTGGCATCATCGCCCTCCGGCGCTCGAGCTCGAATGCACGCGTCAGTGTTCACTTCACGGCTCACCGACCATCTATTCACCTACGAGCCACGCCATCGTCAAGACCCTCATGCACCTTCACACCCAGAGCCGTTGTGGCCAAAGCGTGACATGTGTCCCGACCAAGTTTGGACTCGCATTTTCATCCGATGTACCGTGACAAGCCGGCGCTTCACGCTACAATGACAACGTACGAGGCCATTGATGGTTGCCGAATGCGTGTGTAGATAGGGAAATATAGTGACGCCCTGCTTAACAGAGTTGTGCACCATGATCGTAAACTGCAGAAGATTTTCAGCTTCTATTATCGGCATTTAGGATTTATGGGATGGTTACATGTACTATTATTAGTGCTAAAGAATGGGCGAATGAATGTCCAAAGTGTATCTTGTCTGATGGAGCTTGTGATTATGTCAATCTTAGATCCGGTTCAGTACACCACACACACCACCCACACACACACCAATCCCCAACATATACTACTACCGCACACACATACGCACATAACACCACGTACACAGCACACAATCACACACACACACACACACACACAACACACCACATACCATACATAAACACAAACATACACATACCACATACACACACACATACATCGCACATACACACACATACCACCACCAACAGGCATCACCGCAACCATTCACCACACACACAACATATACACATACACTACATACACACACACATAACTACACACACACAGCCACACATACCACAAACACACACACACAATGCACATACACACATACAATACACACACCATACACACCACACAATAAACACACATACACGCCAACACTATACATACCACATAGTCAAATACACACAAACACAACCCAATACTCTCTCCAACACACCACACCACACACACACACACACACACACACACACACACACACACACACACACCACACGCACATAACACCCACACAACACGCACAACACACAACCACATAAAACGATACTAATAAAACCCCGCACACATACTACAATAACACAACCTACACCATAAGCACAACACACACAACACACACACGCAACACATACATACATACACATATACACACACTACATACCACACATACATTACACACATAACCACATACTACACACATACATGGCAGCATACACACACACATACACACACACGAAACATACATACATAACACATTATACACACCACGCACATACACACTTACATACCCACCATACATACACACACATAGCACAGATTCATTACACACACGCACATCCACCACTATACCACACACACATTACCAACACACAATATACATACTACATACATACACATACACACAACAACACACACCCATACACACGTACACACACGAGAATACACACACCATAAATACAACACACATACCACACACTACATACACACCACAGTAGCAACACACACATACGGCATACATACACAGCACCAATACACCACAACACATACACACTTTTTGTGGTCGAGGTTAGCTTACCTAATATGAACGCAGCCGAAATGTGAATATGGTGTACAAATGTATTCAATATGATGTAAATTGTGTACAATAATTATAATTGTGCTGGAGTAAATAACGTTAACGATTTATCGTATCGCATTGCTGGAGTAAATAAGTTAACATAGCTTTGTAAACACTATGCATTGTCATCGATGCTCCATACAATGATCAGGAGAGTGTGGAATTCCCCAAGATTTGTACTTGCATTTCCTCATTCATACGCTTGATATTTAAACGAAAACACAAGGTATAACCATGGGAAGGTTACTTGTGATGGCAATCATGCATCCGTGTCCTCACACGCTCGATGGGAGGGTTGCAGACCCGTGTCCCTGCCCTCGTATCCGTCTCCGTGCCCTGAGCCATGGTGTGCTCACAAGGTTGCTGTTTTCATCCTGTATTTATGAAATGGAAAGCGCTAAAGATGTCTATTTGTCATTCCCCTTGCGCCTTGTGTTCTTCCGGTGTCCTTTTGTAAAATATTTGGGATCTTGTCGGAACTCATTAACCCGATAATAGCTGGAGACTAAAAGCAGGACTTGTGTGGCCTGAAGAGGCAAACCTTGAGATGACTTTGGTTATAACATAAATCTTTCAGAACTTTCCTCCCTCGTCTTCCATGTTATCTTTGTCCTTCATTACCAACATTCTGTTTCAGGGAACACCAAATGGCAGTAAATATTCAAAGTACTGCACATTTTATCTCCCATGTTGTAGTTGGAACTTTGATTTCATTCAAAGCGTCAAGCAAAAAACAAATTTTTCTCTGTGTCAGACAAGAATGATTCCTGATGAGTGTTTTTCTTTTCCCATAGTACCGAAGATTAAACTATAGCCGTGTGGGCATTAAATAATAACAACGTCGATACCGGAGACCGTACTCTCGATAATTCATGCATGCAAGTGTATCGCCAATATCGAAAATGCAACACTCCATATATTGAACAAATAACATTTTTGCAGCGTCAAGCTCTAAAGTCCCTTTTTTTCCATTTGTGCAAAACATTCCCAACAGCACATGTTGCAAGTGTTTGACACGATAACTGCATTAAGGCTGAACAGATTGTACAACTAAGTTAACCATGAGGCATAAAACGAATAAATTTGAACAAGGCATCATAGTAAACCTCTTGCAAAATGTTGAACCCACTGAGCAGCATAATGACTTAAACATATAAAATATTCCTAAAGCACTGATTATTAAAAACTATTGATAAATTGAGTTGAACCATGAGATTATATATAAAAACTATTTATAAAATGTTGAACCCATGAAGATTATATATAAAACTATTTATAAATTTTAACCATGAGGACTTATATAAAACTATTAGATAAAATTGGAAACCCATGAGGGAATTATAAATATAATACTATTTATAAAATTGTCCCATGAGGAATATATATTAAAACTAGTTAAAATTGTTGAACCCATGAGGATATTATAATAAAAACGATATTGATAAAATTGTTTGAACCCATGAGGGTACTATATATAAAAACTAGTATAAAATGTTGCAATTCATGAGGGACTTATATAAAAACTATTCGATAAAATGTTGAACCAGAGGGATTATATATGTAAAAACTTTATAAAAATTGTGAACCCATGAGTTAGATATATAAAAAACTTATTATAAAATTGTGAACCCTGAGGATTATATATAAAACTATTTATAAAATTGTTTGAACCCATGAGGCTATTATAATCATAAAAACTATTCTATAAAATTGTTGAACCCATGAGGACAGTATATATAAAAACTATTAAAAATTGTTGAATTCTGAACGAGAGTATATATAAAACTATTTATAAAATGTTGAACCCATGAGGATTATATATAAAAAACTATTTTATATAAATTGTTGAATCCCATGAGAGATGTATTATCATAAAACTATTTATAAAATTGTTGAACCATGAGGGATTACTATATAAAAACTATTTATAAAATTGTTGAACCCATGAAGCGATATATATATTATAAAAACCATTGATACAAAATTGTTGAACCCATGAGGATTATATATAAAAACATATTTATTAAAATTGTTGAACCCATGGGATTATCAATAAAAACCATTGATAAAATTTGAACCCAAGATGGTTATATCATGAAAACTATTGATAAAAGGTGAACCAAGAGGATTCATATTTAATAACAACTATTGATACAAAGCCGGTAGCGACATGGTGCTCGCTCTAGATGGAAAGCTGGCCGACCGACTAGCCGATATTCATGTAACATGCTATCAATCAATTTAGCACAATAAATATGATTATCGCAAGCCCTCTTAGTTTGCCGCCAAAACCGCCTGTGAAATTTCAGGCATGTTTCCAAGAGAACTCTAACAAATGCAGCCCTGGTAATTCCATTTATCTATTCGCTAAAGATTTATTTTTTTATATGATGCTGTAAGACATTTCTCCTTCGGGCACAAAAAAAACAGGTCCCTCAGGGTCCAGTTATTGGAGGTATTGATTTTTTTGTACAGTCTCAATAAGTGTACGATGTACGATAAAGTATATTTTAGCTGTTGCTAAGCAAGCGAGGTGTGCATAGCAACCATTCATTTTGTGTACCATGCTAGCCACATTGTACACATTTCACCCAAGTTTCATCAAAATCAGACTCTTCTCTTAGAGATATTCGCAATTAACCGTTTCGAAAATGTTCGACAGGTACTCGCCCAAACCTATCTCCTCGCTACAAATATTTTTGTTAGGCTGCAAATTGACATGAAAGGGAGCTAGATAGATTGCGCACAAACTCTAAGCTCGATTTTTCGATTTTTTTGTTTATTGATTTTTTTCGATTTTTTTGTTTGTTGATTTTTTTCGATTTTTTGACCACTTTAAAGGCCTTGCTATGCTGTTGCTCAGGCCCGGGGTTCATATTCGAAAGCACACGATTCCAGAAATATTGTCCTACCTATCAAATTCATTGGAATCGGTTGAGTGGTTTAGCCCCTAGAGCTTGACCAAGTTTGCGACAGACAGACAGATGGAAATGTCCAGAATAAGGCTCTAAGAGCAGCCAAAAATGGTTGAACCCATGAGGATTATGAATAAAAAAACTATTTATAAATTGTTGAACCCATGAAGGATTATATATAGAAAACTATTGATAAAATGGTTGAACGCCATGAGGGAGTATAGAGCATAAAAACTGACTTCTATAAG
The DNA here is from genome assembly GCA_035128595.1 of Eptatretus atami. Taxonomy (NCBI): domain Eukaryota; kingdom Metazoa; phylum Chordata; class Myxini; order Myxiniformes; family Myxinidae; genus Eptatretus; species Eptatretus atami. The sequence goes on from CM068957.1 coordinate 142,757,123, forward strand.
ATGGGATTCCGAAACCCCATTGAGCGTAATATATAAAATACTATTGTATAAAATAGTGTTTAACTCCATGAGGGGTGTATTATATATAAAAACTATTTATCAAAATTTGTTGAACCCATGCTAGGATTATATACATAAAAACTAATTTATAAAATTGTTGAACCATGAGGAATATATCGTAAAAACATTTATAAAATTGGTTAACAGCCATGAGGATTATATATAAACGATTTTAAAATAGTTGGAACCCTATGGAGGAGATTATATATACAAACAACATATTTATAAAATTGTCCTGACCTGGGGGTTCTATATATGAAACTATTTGTAAAATTGCGTTGAACCCGATGACGGGAATTATATATAAAAAGCTATTTTATACAATGGTTGAACTCCATGTAGAAGGGATTAATTATATATAAAAAACTATACTTAATAAATACGATATGGATTCGAACCTTTCATGAGAGATCATCTATAAATAAAAACTATTTTATCTACAAAATAGCTTGAACCCCACATGACGGATTATAATGATAAAATATTATAAAATTGTGACCCATGAGGGATTTATATATGAAACTATTGTTAAAATTGTTGAACAGAGGGATCGATATATAAAAAACACTATTATAAAAGTAACCCCAATGAGGATTACTATATAATAAACTTATTTATAAAATGGTGACCCATGAGGATATTATAAAACATTTATATACATGTTAACCCATGAGGTTTACAATAAAAGACTATTGACCATAAAATGGTTGAACCCCACTGAGATAATATAAAAACTATGATAAAATGACCTGAATCACAAAGACCCTGCATTCCATTTTTGAAAACTTATTCGATTTTCTTCGGCTATATATAATCCCTCATGGGTTCAACCATTTTATAAATAGTTTTTATATATAATCCCTCATGGGTTCAACAATTTTACAAATAGTTTTCATATATAAACCCTCATGGGTTCAACAATTTTATAAATAGTTTTTATATATAATCCCTCATGGGTTCAACTATTTTATAAA
>CM068957.1:142765319-142770590 GCA_035128595.1 Eptatretus atami
TGTATGTTGTTATGTAGAGCCCATAGAGCACACGCTTGATGCTTCCCTGCCACAATAAGAACAAAGTCTGTTGATCTTAATGTTATCTGACTTCCACTTCCTTCGGAAAGTGCTTGTTAAACAGTGACCCTCGGGCGAAAAGTATCAAACCCTGCAGCCATGGAGCGGATTTCTTTCCTCGTTGAATTAACATTTGCCATGAAGGGTGGCTGTGCGTTATGGTGGACGTCATGTGGTTCAGGAATATGGACTTGTGCATGGACGAGTCACCTGCATTCATCCCAAATACAGCTCCTAAATTAACTTCACATCGCCATTTCACTGCAGACAAGTAAAGACAACACGACCTAAGTTGAGGAAGAACAACAAAAAGATATCTTTAGTATGTTGATTACAAAACATACAAGTCAGACATGCACGCACACAAACACACACATACGCAACACCGATAATTATTTGAATTTTCTTTACCCTATCATCTGCCATCGGTCACCATCGCATCACTTAGAAGTCAGCCACCATAACAGCATTACACAAGCATGGTACAAAACAAATGTTATTAACTACAGGCCTATTAACCTACTTCCACTAAGAAGTTCCACCTACTATACATCGGTGGAGACAAAAAATCTTTCCTTTCCTCCATCGGCCTGATTTCAGACAATCAGATCGGATTCACACAGAAACACTCTACCTTGATGGATAGAGGCCCTCCATCTCAGATATGAGAGCAGGAATGTCCGGTCTCTTTAGACAATATATGTCGAGCATTCGTTGCAGTTTGGCACCCCAACTTGCACTGCAAAATCTCTGCCTATAGTATCCAAGGCCAACTTCACACTTGGCTTACCGACATACCGGCTTACCAAATCCCCGAGCCAATGTGTGGCTCTCAACCTGATACGTTAAAGTTTCATCTTCTCTTCGTGTCAAGGCTGGAGTGCCCCAAGGCAGCGTTCTGGGCCCTGTCCTATTCCTAATCTTCATCAATGATCTCTCTGACTCTGACCCTGACTCTGTCTCTCTGTATCTCCGTCTCTCTGTCTCTCTCTGGAAAATCCTCTTTATCTGTTTGCTGATGACTCCACTCTCTACCCCATGGCATCACTCATCCTTCAGATAGGCAGGCAGCATCCTCTTCCCTCTCTTCAGGTTTTTACATAATCATGAACTGGTCAAACACTTGGAATATGTCTTTCAATCCTGACAAATCTCAAACTCTCACTCTGTCTCCCAAAAAAGACTGTCTGCCTAACCCACCCATCTACTTTATGAAACAATCCTCTTGAGGAAGTTCAGTCATTCAAACTCCTGTGTCTCATCATCAGCCACGATCTTTCTTGGGCAAACCCCAATTTGAAGTTGACCTCCAAAGCCAGTCTCCAACTGGGCATCCTCCATCGTGAAAGTCCTTCCTTGGTCCACCTAAACCTTCCGTGATAACCCTATCCACATACAAGGCCTTCACCCACAGCTTGATGGAGTCCTGCTCTCCCCTTTGGGGTGATGCCACTGCCTCAAGTCTTGCTTAGCTTGCTGATATGGAAATCAAGGCCTTCAAGATCATTGGAATCTCCCACGACAAAGCTGAGTCTCTGGGTCTATCACTTTCCAATCGCAGGCAGGCCGTTGGTCCTTCTTTCTTCTACTGCCTCCTTTCTGGTCTTGTACCCTCTGCCCTTTCCATGCTCTGTCCCCCTTAACCCTCCCCCCCAGGCTTCTGTAGGGTACATGCGGTCTCCCAGCAGAGGCGGCGTTAATGGCATGCAACCCATGCAATTGCACGGGGGCCCCGGGAGAACAGGGGACCCCCACCATCACTGATCTTTCAAGACGGCCCCCCGATGGTTGAGGTTGTGGTCTCACTTTGACGACAAAACATAACTTGTGAGTGGTGATAAACACAGCGCAAAGGGAATGCTCCATCTCAAGGAAGGAAAGCACTGTGACATAATGAATCAATTAGAAAAATGGTTTCCCCTGATGTTTAACGAGACAGGACTATTACAAAATTAGGAGGTGAGGTTAGTAGAGAAAGTAAGTGGAATAATAACTACGTTTAATGTATACATGAAATTACATGAAATACAAACATAATCACAAGTAGAGGTACATTCAAAGTACACCGTCCCCATGCCAAATAAATAAATAACAAATCCTTCAGCACGTGACATCGCCGGGGCGCCTTCGGCACCCGGTGATGCCACCACGCAGCACGTGGAGATGGAATTGGGAGGGAGCGGTGTACAATAATTAATTGATTAATTGCATAATTAAAATAAATAACTAATAATAATCGTAAAATAATTAATTTCTTAATCAATTGACGAAAGGCATACCAAAACCACCACGGTTTCATCCGAATCTGCTAACTTTTTGAAAATTAAGTAATTCATAAAAAAATGAATAATTAATCGATTAAATGATTAATCAATAAATTCAAAATTCCCTTTATGGCCAAACCACTTGTTCATTGTCATGTCAAAATTTCAGCTTCCGAGCTCAAAGGATGGCTGAGACATTGCCGGGACAAAGAAAGAAAGAAAGATAGAAAGAAAAGAAACAAACGGAGTAAAAACTGAGTACTTCCTTCCTTTGGTTCCAGGTGACGACGTCATGCATCACCTGATATTGAATTGGGAAGCAGTGGTGGACAATAAAAAATGTGTAAATCCTAATGTTAACACAAATCGATATTGTTTGGCAAGTACACACTACAATTAATGGTACATCACAAAACAACCCCTCATTACTAAACAGACTAACCCATGTGCATGGCAGACATTGAGGTTTTAAAAATTCGAAACGTGTCAACAAAGCACCTGTCCCAAGGATATGGAAGAGAGAGTGGGGGGGAGGAGTGAAAGAGAGAGAAAGAGAGAGAAAGAGAGAGAAAGAAAGAAAGAGAGAGAAAGAGAGAGAAAGATAGAGAGAGAAAGAGAGAGAAAGATAGAGAGAGAAAGATAGAGAGAGAAAGAGAGAGAAAGAAAGAAAGAGAGAGAAAGAGAGAGAGAGAGAGAGAGAGAGAGAGAGAGAGAGAGAGAGAGAGAGAGAGAGAGAGAGAGAGAGAGAGATAGGGGTATGGGTATTAGCAAAGAGAATATGTTATGCTTAATGAACAACACACACACACACACACACACACACACACACTATATTAGTGGTTGGCCAATATTGGAAATTTTTTGGTCATCGGCTGATTGGAATCAGTGTGATTACTGACTGCAATATGTACTGTGTGCAACCCAAAAACTTGGAGTAGCTTTCACCCTTGTTTTGGGGGAATTTCAATGACCTAACAAAAAAACACATTGTTGCATTAGAGACGTTTCAAAGAGATGTGCTGCCTTTCGTCATGTGAGGGGTGGAAAAGCTTTGGCTCGCTAATTTAGAAGACACATTACCATGGCAATACGGCTCAGAAATCAGGTGTTGTCAAATATATTTTACTTTAAAACTCATAAAGAGAAACCATATAACCTTTGTAAAGCACACCCAATTCATATAACATAACCAATCTACCCATGTGTACCTCTACCTTGTAGTAACTGCCGACTGTCCATCCCAATCAGGATATTAACTGTATCGCTATTGACTGTAGGGCACTCAGCAAGTGGCTTAAGCACTCAAGCAAGCACTCCAATTATATGGTTGATAAGGAGCAGCTGGCTTGGCAAGTGATAGCAATCACCAAACCGTCAAATTAAACACACACCTCCGGGAGACGCCCAAAATGTCAAACATGTCCGAATTGGACAAATGAACACTTTGTTAGCAGTCAGAACTGCTGCTCAGTTAGATTATAGAGCTTAAATTTTGTAATTCGGCTTAGTTTAAGAGATTCTTGAGGTTATGGCATGTGCAGAAATGAAACAAAGCCACAAATGCTCTAATCTCCTGGCGTTTATAAGCATCGCAATGTATCCAGTGATTTGTATGTATGATGAACAGGCATTCGATAATATGAGTGAAGAAAGTAAAAAACAAAACTTTATTGTTAATAAATCATTGCAGCCTGTTCCAAGTGAAGGGATTGTTGAGCAGGCCGAAAAAACATGGCGAATGAAGTCCACAGCGAAGTAACCGAGGATGCCTTAAGATGCTAGAGAGGTGGCCGAGGATGTGCCTGATAAGGAATATCATTAAATAAGGCCATTAGTTATCTTCAAAAGGGGTGCTTTGATGAAACCAAACACCCAATTTTCACTCATGCATCCTTTGGAGTTCACTTTGTCTGCATGCAAAGATTCAGGCTGCGAGGCTTCATGGTTTTGGAGTTAGGGAGGACACACACACACACACACACACACACAAACACACACACACACACACACACACACACAGACACATAGACACACAGCCACACGGACACACTGCCAAATGGACACTTATTATTAAAGACATGCTATTATCATTATTCTTGTTATTACTTTTGACATTTGAAGTCAGGTCAGGTCAGGTATGGGAGCATGCGCCGGAGCAGTGCGTTGCTGCACCCACTTTCCGGAGGTATTCCAGGGGCCTCCGTCCGGCCCTCCCCAAGGCAGTAGACTAGCCCATTCTCAACTCCTTGGGATTCCAATCAACTTGCTGCAACCACGAGGAACATAGTCAGCCCACCGGCCTCCTCCACTCACAAGGCTCCCTCGCTGAGAGAATCTGGTGAGCAGGATCAGCGTCAGGAAAATGAGCCACATGTCCATACAGCCACAGCTGATGCTCAGACTATGCAGGTAACAAATCTCATTTGAGTCTCTCTCAGCAACCGCTTGTTGGCCACGAAGTCCGACCAGCGATAGCCAAGGATTCTCCGAAGAGACATGGTATGAAAGGAATTAAGTTTGCGGCTCAGATCCCTGGTCAGAGTCCAAGTCTCATATCGATAGAGCAAGACTGGAAGCACCAAGGACCTGAAGACTCGGACTTTCATCCTCCCGCACAGGTACCGGCAGCACCACACCCCATGATCCAGTGAATCCATGACTCCCCAGGCCCAGCCCAGATGTCTGTTGACCTCTGGCTCACAGCCATCAGAGACATGAATATCACTGCCAAGGGAAGTGAATCTCTCCATGACCTCAACATCCTTGGCACAAACATGTACAAACAGGATAGCAGCATCCAAGATGTCATTGAATGCCTGGATCTGAGTTTTGACCCAAGAAACCCATAATCCCAGCGGCTCCGACGCCTCATTCAGCAACTAGAGGGCCCTCAAAAGGATATCCAGAGTCTCTGCAAAGATGACTGCATCATCTGTGAAATCAAGGT
>CM068957.1:142771152-142788419 GCA_035128595.1 Eptatretus atami
CAGTTGGGATGATGCCTGTGTTACAGGCAGATAACAGAACAGCATGCAATGACACAAGTACAGCATTTCCACCAGCCTTGAGAAGTTCAGCATGTCTGCCACAAATCCCAGGAACTTTTCCTCATTTCAACCGGTTCACCGCAGTCTGTGTTTCCACAAACAAAGGTGGACCACAGTTGATTGGAGGCAGCAACAGTTATTGCAACACCCCTGCCGTCCAACTCGACAGCTGGTGGATCAGCCTGGTGCCCTAAAGTAACTGGCCCAGCGGGCCTTCAATTCTGACTCCTCTGTCAAGAGCCTACACCCCCTGCTCTAATTGCAGTCCACCAAGGTACAGGCTTGGAGGAATGCAATGCGCAAATTCCCCTGTAAGGGGGACGAGAATCACTTGACCACAGCTGATGCTCCACGCCCTCACAGATTCCTTGCACATAGGCCTCCTTGTCCACCCTTCGTGCACATTCAGTTTTACGCCTCAGCTCCCTGAATAGCTCAGCTCTGCCATTCAGTCTGGCCCTGTGACTCTGGTCAATGATATCCAGTGTCCCTTGAGAGACCAAATTCTTCTTTGCCCTCCGGTGAGTTCCAAGACATCCACCGGCAACATCAAGGACAGTGGTCTTTGAAGGCACTCCACATCTCTTCAGGATCCCCCAAAGCACCCAGACCCCCCAACCCACCCAAATCTCCACTCAGCCTGTTTGCAAAATCCTCAGCTACCCTCTCATCCTTGAGCTTGCCAACATCCAGCCTTGGCTGGGATGGTACCATTCTCCTGGAATTTAAGCTGCAACTTCAGAGTTGCTACAACAAGCCTGTGGTCAGTATTGAGGAACTGAGCATTCCTGTAGACCCTGCAGTTCTGTATCATCCTCCAGTGATCATCAACGAGGACATGGTCAATCTCCTTTGCCACACCACCAGTGATGGAATACCTTGGTGGCGGAGAAGGTTACCCCATGGTTTCCCTCCTATCATCAAAGATTGGGGTTCCCGAAGGCTTTTCCCCAATCCTGTCATCCGGTGAGCTGCCCTGCGAAGGGAAGCTGCATAGCAGGTGCTCCCACGGAGTGGGTTTTCAGATTTATTTTTGCTTCTGAAATGTTTTGTGGGATGAAATGTTTTACGGTGGCCAGAGTGCAAATCCTGCCACCAAACTCCAAATAAAAAGTAACCCAACTGCAGGAGGACATCCGCAGACACAGTTGGGCACTAGATATGGATGGCCGTTGTCTCACAAGGAGCTCCTCCGCCCTTTGACAGGTTTTGTTTTTCATCCTGCTGGTGTCCATATCATACACCCTCTTCACCAAGAAACTTGGTGGGGAAGACGGTTTAGTCGCCGACAATCCGACTATGGAACAGGTTAGTACAGGTTTACATGGTACCTGTAGCAAGTCACAGATCTAATCTGACCTGACCTTTGAAAAATGCCATGATAAAGTGGTTCGATGCTCAAGCTGCTATATATATATATATATATATATATATATATATATATATATATATATATATATATATATATATATATATATATATATATATATATATATATATATATATACCTTTCCAATGCGGAAAAAGGCAATAAAACGTGAATTCCTCTGAGCATTTTGCAATCGAGGCGAAAGCAACATAGGCTAAGCGAGTGTGAAAATAACACGGAGTCCTCTTACTTGTGATACTATTGAGGGTTCTGAAGGTCACTCTAGATACTCTAGATACCCTCTCCCACCACCATGACCAGAAACGGCACTACATGGTACACATTTAGGAAGATAAATTGCATCACTCCACCTTCATAACTCCTGGTGAGGGGGGCAAATTTAGTCAGGACAACCTTTGCCATTTGACCCGTAGTCCCCTTGGCAAATTTAGTTGGTTGAGATTGAATAAGTAACGACTGAATACATTGAGCCATTCAAGTATCCTGCATCGGAGTGGCAACCCATCCAGGATTGTGCCCAATAGCCCAGAAGACTGCTTTGGCAGCACTGACACTGCACAGTGTATGGTCTCAATGGATAGATGGAGTAAATCGATGTCAGACAGATGCCAAATTGAGTTATTTTAATGTGATGACAGGTTGAAGGGGCTCACGGGGGCCTCACTAGGCCACTATTGCATTTTGCATTGGGATCCAAATGACTAATGCCACCTCTGTCTGCCAGTAACCCCCTCCTGGTGAAACGCCCAAAATCCACATTCAATTTTCACCCCCAGTCATACAATACCAACATCCACATCACATAGAATAGCAATACCAATACCAATATTCCATATAGTAACTGGAAGGGCACTCACTAGAGCGCATACCTCCACCATGCAATGCCTGATCCAGTGGAACATATCAAGTCCAATAACTTTTTGAAATATGATGCTATATATCGTTTTTGGCTCTTTCTCCCAATGGTGAAGAATCACTTTAAGAATTAAATAATTCTCATATTCGGATCCAGATTCGGATCTTCACCAAAATCGAATCAATTTGTCCTTGTAACACACCCAACCTATCCCCCAAGCTTCGAGCAAATCCATGCACAACTTTTTGAGATATTGTGATATATACCAGTTTAGCCCTATCTGTCGATGGTGAAGAATCACATAAAAATTCTAGTTGGCGAATCCGGATCCGGATCTTCACAAAAATCTAATCAGTTTGCTCTTGTCACACGCCCAATCTGTGCACCAAATTTCATCCGAATCCGTCCACAACTTTTTGAGCTATCCTGCACACAAACAGACAAACAAACAGACAGACAAACAAGCAGTCATAGACTGGTACTTACGAAATCGTCAACTTGACCTCTCACCTTGTCTAATAAAAGCTGTCTCTAGAGAAGGTAGCGACGCAAACCAGAAGTTTCTACGATGATTCTGTACCAAACCATCAAAAATCGAATGTTTGACCTCACCGTGACCTTGACCTTTGACCGATTTTGACCAAAATCTAATCAGCACTAGCCATCACCCTCCTGAATCACGTGGTGTAATTTGACATTGGTAGCTTCTTCCGTTCTCGAGTTATCGTGCCTACAAACAAACAAACACACACACAAACAAACACACAAACAGATGACGGAAGTCATCAATATACTTACGAAATCTTTAGATTTCGTAAGTAACAAACAGAGAGGTGAAAATATAACCTCCTTCCACCTTTGGTGGTGGAGGTAACAATGTTCATTCTCCATACAATACTGATATACAATGCCAATATCCATATTCCCAACAATACCAATGTCCTTTTTCCATAAAATACCAACATCCATCCAATACAGATATCCATATTATGTACAATACCAACATCCATCCAATACCAATATCCATATTCCAAACAATATAAAATTATCCATATTCCATAAAATATTCCAATATCCATATTTTATACAATACCAACAACCATATTTTATACATTACCAAAATCTATCTTCTATGTTAAACCAATATCCATCTTCCAAACAATATACCAACATCCATTTTATATACAAAACAAATATCCATATTCCATATAACAACACCCGTATTCCATATGCCACACCAACATAGCTATTCCACACAATACCGATATCCATATTCCAAACAATATGCTAATATCCATACAATTATAATATATACTAGCGATACCCGTGCACATGCACTGGATAGCAGTACAACATAGCTGGTAGCAGACGACAGACCGTACACGGGAATGACAAAAATACGCATTGTGCAAAATGTAAGTGGTACTATGGAACGCCAAGACTTCCAAACATTGTCGGCATGTCCGCTAAGTGCCACACAATTTCATAGGGATCGTGTGACGGCGAGCCGAGTTTTTAGTGTGCAAGCTTGGTATTATAATAGAGATTGCAGACAATAACATCCATATTCATCCAATAGAAACATCCATATTTTTATACAATACCAACATCCATGTTCCAAACATTAACATCCATATTCAATCGAAAAACAACATTCTTATTCCATAGAATAACAACATCCATATTCCAAAGAATAACAACATCCATATTCCATGCAATACCAATCTCCATTATTCCGTAACCAAATATGAACCAACACCCATATCCATATAATACCAATCTCCATATTCCTTACAATAGTAATATCCATATCAATACAATATGTACCAACACCCATATCCATACAATACCAATCTCCATATTCCTTACAATAACAACATCCATATTCCATACAATATGAACCAACACCCATATCCATATAATACCAATCTCCATATTCCTTACAATAGTAATATCCATATCCATACAATATGTACCAACACCCATATCCATACAACAGCAATCTCCATATTCCATACAATAGCAACATCCATATCCATACAATACAAATCTCCATATTCCATACAATATGTACCAACACCCATATCCATACAATTCCAATCTCCGTATTCCATACAATACCAATCTCCATATTCCATACAATATGTACCAACACCCATATCCAGACATCATCAATCTTTCTATTCCACACAATATGCAACAACACCCATATCTATACAATACCAATATTCATATTCCATACAATACCAATATGCATATTCCATACAATAGTAATCTCCATATTCCACACAATATGTACCAACACCGCTATCCACACAAAACCAACATCCTTATTCTACAATGTACCATTGCATGGAATGGGGTGGGGGGGAGGGTGGGTGGGGGGAGGTGTCAGAATAAGTCGATTGTTACACGTGACACTAATGACGTAGCATATGTAATTTATAGACAGGATAGTCAGAATAATATTGTATGTGTAAACACCTCTTTTTTGTGGGCAGAGCCAGGTGAGGACTTGCCATCGCAGAGGCACATGTGTCACACGTGTGCGACCAGGCAGATCACAATCTCTCTGGCTGGTGTGTGGAAGCCATGGTGGTGTAGTGTGCTGTGGAGCCCAGAAGAAGCAATATGGAGTTATTTTGTGTTGGTGCCACCCGGTGGGTGGAACGGCCCAGAGGAGGGTCAGCCCAGCCCAAGACGAAGAGGATGAGAAGCTGAATACGGAGGAGTTTATGATGCAGACATTCTTGTGGTTTTCTCTGAAGAGGTTTGGGATTGACCCAAGCTTGTAGGACCTTGTGGTTTCGGAGAGGGGAAGAAGTGACTTCACTGGAGAGGAAGAAGAAAGACCTCAGAGATAGAGGAGAGACAGGAAAACTTCCAATGCACCGAGTGCAAAGAAGCGATTTGAGGAGGAAGAAGGGCCTGGAGAGAGAACGGAGGGCAGAACAGTGGGCCTCATCTGGAAAGGACAAAGAGGGCCACAAGGGATATTTGAGTGGCTGATCGTCGCCAGTGCTCCTTGTGGCTGGTTCACTTCATCGTGCTCTGTTTTAGCTTTCTTCATCTTTGGACTCATTTTGTCACTGGCACTCGTCATCTCCCACCTGGTTTCCAAAGTGGGCTGCATTGAGTCTTGCATCCACCATGCGCATTGTAGAAAAAGAAAAGTCCTGCCTGTATTCTTATCTTGCTTTAAAAGTGTGTTCTGTGGTGCTGAGAATGGTGAGGTGATGCACGTTACTTCTCACCATTGTATATTAGTTTGCGTGTCCCCATTTCTCACTTTGTTTATTTTGATTCGCTTGGGTTGTACCGTTTATGATAGCGTCTTGTCTACATTCTTCCTTGTACATTTCTATTCAAAAATAAACCTTTTAAAAGGTGAGAAAACATGCTTGAGCCAACTGCTTCCCGTGTGTGTGTGACGTTGATTTCGGTTCATTTGAATGATCCTTGGGGAGCGGCAACCATGAGTAAAAATAACTAGACACAGTGCAATACGAAAGCATTTTAGCAAAAGCAATATCCATATGCCATAAAATTCGAACATCCATCCAATACCGATATCTACATTCTGTACGATACCAACATCCATACCATACCGATATCCATATTCCATACAATTCCAACTTCCATCCAATACCGGCATCTATATTCGGAACAACAAATACCCATCAAATACCGATATCCATTTTACGTACAATTCCAACATCCATCCAATACCGATATCTACATTCCGTGCAATGCCAACATCCATACAATACCGATATCCATATTCCGTGCAATGCCAACATCCATAAAATACAGATATCCATATTCCATACAATTGCAATAATCATCCAATACTGATATCCATATTCTGCACAATTCCAACAATCATCCAATACCGATATCCATATTCCGTACAATGCCAACAATCAACCAATACCGATATCCATCTTCCTTACAATGTCAAGAATCATCCAATACCGATATCCATATTCCTTACAATGCCAACAATCATCCAATACCGATACCCATATTCCATACAATGCCAACGTCCATACAATACTTATATCCATATTCCATACAATGCCAACATCCATACAATACTTATATCCATATTCCGTACAATGCCAAGAATCATCCATTACCGATATCCATATTCCATACAATGCCAACATCCATACAATGGTATATCATATTCGTACAATGCAACAATCATCCAATACCGATATCATATTCCCATACAATGCCAACATCCATACAATAATTATATCCATATTCTTTATAATCAACAATCATCCATACCGATATCCATATTCCATCAATGCCAACATCCATACAATACCGATATCCATATCCGTACAATGCAACAATCATCAATACGATAACCATATTATACAATGCTAAAACCATACATAATTATATCCATATTCTGTTAATATCCAACAATACCAATACCGATATCCATATCATACAATGCCAACATTATCCAATACTGATATCATTCCGTACAATCCAACAATCATCCAATACTGATATCTCATATTCCGTACAATGCCACAATCATCCAATACGATATCCATATTCCGTACAATGAACAATCATCCATTACCGAATCCATTTTCCGTACAATTCAATATTCAATACCGATATCCATATTCCGTACAATTCCAAAATCCCAAAACGATATCCATATTCCGTACAATTCCAACAATCAATCCAATACCGATCCATATTCCGTACAATGCCAACAATCACATACGATATCCATTCGTCATATCACAATATCAATCCATATAATTTCGTCAATGCAACAATATCATGATATCCATATTCCGTAAAGCAACATCATACAATACTGAATCCATATTCCGTACAATGCCAACAATCATCCAATACCGATATCCATATCCGTACAACGCAACAATCATCCATTACGACATCCATATTCCGTACAATGTACCAATCATCAATACGATATCCATATTCCGTACAATTCCACATTTTCCAATACCGATATCCTATTCGTACATTCCAACAATACAAATCCAAATGAATCCATATTCTGTATATGCAACTCATCCATGATTTTCCATATTCGGTACAATTCCAACAATCATCCAATACTGATATCCATATTCATACAATTCCAACAATCATCCATACTGAATCCATATACATACATTCAACTCATCAATACCGGTATCTATATTCGTACAAGTCAACAATCATCCAATACTGATATCCATATTCCGCAATGTAACAATCGTCCAATACCGATATCCATATTCCGTACAATGCCAACAATCATCCAATACCGATATCCATATTCCGTACAATTCCAACATTTTCAATACAATATCCATATTCCGTAAATTCCAATAACAATCATAACGATATCCATATTCTGTACAATGCCAATCATCCATATGATTTCATATTCATACAATTCCAAAATCATCCATATGATATCCATATCCGTACAATGTCACAAATCCATACTGTATCCATATTCTAAATTCACATCTCATACCGATTCCATATTCGTACTCACCATATCCAATACGATATCCATATTCCATACAATGTCAACAATCATCCAATACGATATCCATATTCCGTACAATGTCAACAATGTCCATACCGATATCCATATTCCGTACAATGCCAACAATCATCCAATACCGATCTCCATATTCCGTACAATGCCAACAATCATCCAATACTGATATCCATATTCCGTACAATCAACAATCATCCAATACCATATCCATATTCCGTACAATGTCAACAATCTCCAATACGATATCCATATTCCGTACAATGCAACAATATCCAATACCGACTCTATTCCGTACATTGCCAACAATCATCCAATACTGATATCCATATTCCGTACAATTCCAACAATCATCCAATACTGATATCCATATCTGTACAATTCCAACACAATCAATACTGATATCCATATTCCGTACAATTCCAACAATCATCCAATACTGATATCTATATTCCGTACATTCCAACAATCATCCATATGATAATATTCCGTACAATTCAACAATCATCCAATACTGATATCCATATTCTGTACAATTCCAATTCATCCAATACTGGTATCTATATTCCGTACAATAAAAATCATCCATACCGATATCCATATTCAGTACAATGCCACATCCATACAATACTGATATCCTATTCTGCACAATTCAACAATCCAATACCGATATCCATATTCCGTACAAGCAACAATCATCCAATACTGATATCCATATTCCGTAACATTCCAACAATCATCCAATACTGATATCCATATTCCGTACAATTCCAACTTCCATCCAATACCGGTATCTATATTCGTCCAATAAACTCATCCTTAACATAATCATATTCCATACAATAAACATCCATACAATACTGATATCCATATTCCATACAATACTAACATCCATACAATACCGATATCCATATTCCATTCAATACCAACATCGATCCGATACCGATATCCATATTCAATCGAATACTGATATCCATATTCTGGACAAAACCAACATCCATCCAATTCCGATATCCATATTCATGACAATTCCAACATCCCTCCAATTCCGATATCCATATTCATGACAATTCCAACATCCATCCAATTCCGATATCCATATTCCGTACAATATACCAACTTCCATATAATGCCGATACCATTGTCCACACAATAACAATATCCATATCCCATACAATATTGCTTCAACACCAACATCCATGCAATACCGATATCCATGTTCCATACAATGCTGAAGTAAATCCTTTTACATAAATCATTATTTATGCAGCACGTAGACTAAAGGCTACCACTACTACGACTACTAACACACACACACACACACACACACACACACACACACACACACACACACACACACACACACACACTTGACAATTCCTTATAGATTCCAAAAGCAATATTTGAAGCATACGTTTTAACTGCGATCCATTCAATAGTTTCGTTTGCCAAGGGGATAAAACGATTTGTGGAAACTTTCTCGACACTGATCATATAATTCACACAATATTTCCTTTATATCCTTTCCATTGTGTGATTTATTCACTTTTAGCTCTTCTGTGTTCATTCGTCTTCAAGTTTGTGTGAATAATAAAAAGTTGAGCAATTAGCCAGAAATTGTGATAACTATCTATTTTTTTACACCTTTATATTCTGTGAAGCTGTTTGGAGGGAAGTTCCTTACCTTCACACTGGAAACTGCGCACCACGTTGGACGAGGGCATTGAAGAGCGGTCGTTGGCGAAGCGTTGATACAGGTCCAGCATGTATTGCGGTGCTGGCTCTGTATTCTCTGGGTCATGCGGAGGGATGTCAGAGAGATTAAGACCAGCCAAGAACTCCTGTTTCATGGACTCAACCAAAGCGTCCATGTCCACCACCCGGTCTTCACCATAATCTTTGGATAAATTTTCAAAGTCATCGGTCTCTGGCTTGGTTTCCTCACCCCATGGCCCTTCTTCCGATTCCAGGATGACACCTTCCTGGACGGGTTTGCAGGACACCGAGTACATAAATAGATTTGTGCAAATTAGCAGGAAAAGCGATACAGAAAATCCCATGGTGATTCTGCACCTTTCAGGTAGCAATACACCTGGCAGTCGGAGATCTTCACCTCTTTGTGGCAGCCCCAGCTGAAACCCCCAACTCGTATCGGTGGTCGTGCGCTCTGAGGTGCTACTTTGTGAATTACTTGGTCAGGACTGAAGTGCATTTTGCCAGGGAGCGGGAGATATGCTGGCGTTGGCATCCGGGATTATCAGTTGCTGATGCCATACTCCAAATTCTGGCGCTCTTATCATGTCGTCCCCGCTCTTAATGAGCGTCTTGTAAACAGACCACTGACACGGACGGATAATGGATTGAAAGTCACCGCTGCAAGAAGACCCCGCGTTTTGTTTCCCATTTTTGAAGTTGTGGGCTGACTTTAACTCATGCAGGAAAAAGGAAATACATGAGTGTTATTTGTAATACATATGATTATAATGACCAAAAAATTAAAGGTCATCTAAAGTTTGAGGTCTTTTCATCATTATTTTGATGCTCATTGTAGGAAAGATTGCGTAGTTTATGGGTTTTCAAAAGTGTTAATACATCATTATTTGCAACCAACTTTAAAGGAGATTTAGTCTGCACAATGTTTGTATCTACTGTGCTGAACTTACTGGAGACTCTCTTTGAAACTAATAATCTCAAATGAATTTTCAAAAGATTATTTCAATAAGAACTAGAACAGCACTCGGAAGGGCGAATATCTCCGCCAGGCAGAACAGTTTACGATTTGTATCTCACGATCGGCCAGCCTTCGTCCGGACCTAAACCAAAATCTAATTGGCTTGTTCATGTCAACTACCCAACTCATCCACCAAGTTTTGTCCAAAGCCGTCCACAACTTTTTGAGATATCGTGCTACATATCATTTTTAGCCCTATCTCTCAATGGTGAAGAATCACTTAAAAAATTCTAGTAGTCGGATCTGGATCCGGATCTTCACCAAAATCTAATCAATTCGTCCTTGTCACACACCCAACCTGTCTATAAAATTTAGTCCGAACTCATCCATAGCTTTTTGAGATATCCTGCACACAGACAAACAAACAAACAACAAAGATGTCATGCATAGCATGACACTTGTGAAATCCAAATAAACAATAGTTGCCATGGAAACAGCAATTTTGTAATTTTGAATATTTGACCTATCAAGTGCTTTTCATGATAGAATGTTGTGCACAACAAATTTGTTGATACATTTTCTAATTGTCGCCAAGTAGGTGTTTTACATGTTTTGGATGGCATTGAGCTTGACCTCTTCTTTATGCCTCCACTGACGAAGTCGTGGGTGGCATTATGTTTTCGAGTTGTCCATCCCTCCGTCCATCCATGCTAATTACTTCCATCACCGAAGGTGGAAGGAGGTAATGTTTTCACCCTTGTGTCTTTGTGTAATTGTTTGTCTGTTTGTTTGAGGATATCTCAAAAAGTGGTGACGGATGCGGACGAAACTTGGTGGACATATTGGGTATGCGACGAGGAAGAATTGATTCAAATTTAGTGAAGATCTGAACCCGGATCTGGATACGAAAGTTATTTAACTTTTAAAGTGATTCTTCACCATTGAGAGATCGGGCCAAAAACGATATAGTTCTTGTACAGCATGATATTTTAAAAATGTATTGGGCCCGATATGTTCTCGTGGATCAGGCCTTGCATAGCGGAGGTGTGCGCTCTTTCGAGTGCCCTTCTAGTTTTCTCTCTTTTCTCTCAATCCGCTTAACCAATTGACATGAAATTTTCACCATACTGCTCATGTAGAAGGTTCTTATGATAATTAAGATGTCATAGGTCACATGGTGTGGCAGCCATATTGGGAAAAAAATCTTTGGACCTCTATCTCTGAAACCACTCCATGGAAAAATTGAAACTTGGCATATGTAAAGTACTCTCCATGGGAAACAAGTGTAATTTTTTTTAAAATGATGTCATAGGTGGCCTTGTTATGACGTCACATTTGCATACGTCAAATGCTTTATCTGATCAGTATGAAAACTTTTGAGGGTCATGTGGTTCGGCAGCCATATTGTTTTGATTACACAAAACTTCAAAAAAATCTTCTTCTCTGAAACTGCTGAACAGATCGAGGCGAAACTTTACAGCTATGACCGCCGATCCATGAGGAACAAAAAGTTCTCCAACTATGACATCATATGTCACACAGTTTGGCAGCTATGATTTTTTTTGAAGAATAAACATTTAAAAATCACCTTCTCCAGAACGGCTTGACAAATTGAAGGGAAACTTAACCCACATCTTCTCCAACCCTTGGGGATACCAGGGTGTTCATGAATAGTTAATAGGTCACATGGTCTGGCAGCCATATTGGTTTGAACGAAAATCTTTAAAAAAAAAAATTTCTCTTGAACCGCTTCATCAATGAACATGAAATGTAGAAGTTATGATCTAGTCGTCATAGGAAATATATGTTTTAAATTTCAACCTGATCAGATGCATGGTCTGGCAGCCAGAATTAGTTAATATTTCGAATCTGGGTTCAGGGATTTAAATCAAACTTGGTACAAATATGTGTAATGATGTAATAATGTGAGCAGAGGCACATCTGGCAATGTTGTGCCCTTATAGTTTTTTTTTATTCCTCCACTGATGAAGTTGCCAGAGGCATTATGTTTTCGGATTATGCGTCCGTTCGTAGGTACACCTGTCTGTGCAAATTTTCCCTGCAACCACTCATCCGATTGACACCAATTTTTCACCATCGGGTGCAGCTACTCATTTAGAATGTTTTAATGATAATTATGATGTCGCAGGTCACGTGGTGTGGCAGCGATGTTGGAAAAAAGGAAAAACTTTTGACCTCCACCTCTGAAACCACTCCATGGAAAAAAAAACATGAAACTTGACACATGTCAAGTACTCCCCATGGGAAACAAGCGTGATTTTTTTTGATGATGTCATAGGTGGGTTCCTCATGATGTCATAATGGCATACGTCGAACGCTTTATCCGATAAGTATGAAAATTTTTGAGGGTCATCTAGGGCAAAATTATATGGGGGCAGTCACGTAGTTTGTCATCAGTCACATAGTTCGGCAGCCATATTTTTTTTAAACATAAAAGCTTTCAAAAATCTTCCCTGAAACGGCTTAACAAATCGAGGTGTAACTTCCCAGCTGTGATCGTAGGCTCTGTCGGTATCGAGTTTTTTCGATATCGATAGACTGGTGGGGTCATTACTGGTACATAACGGTAAATCGATATTATTACAAAAAAAAGTATATATTACATTTTTTTTTTTTACGCAGGTTCCAAAAATACACAATGGTCCAATGGTCCATCATGTATTCATATACGATGTACACATCATTGACACATGGTAATTTTTCAAAGTATTCCCACATGGGGCTTCCCCCCCCCCCCCCCCCCCCCCCATGATGAGAACGGTTATTTTATTTCCAACTTCAACTTCTATTAAAAATGATTTTGCTTTCAAGCGAGATCAATATTGGTAATCGACACAGGTCGAGAAACGAGATCCATCGCTATCACCGCACCGGTATGACTATCACAGAACGGTGTACTAGGTGTGATCATACCGGCATCGCTTTCATCCCGTTATCACAGATCACTAATTCTGCACGGGATTTCTAAAGCACACCCGATTCATACAAATAATACCCAATTACTTTAAAACTATCCACGAGGGTAAAGAAAAACACGATTGCTTGTATGGTTCTTGGATGCTGAGGGATAAAAGTTAAAACCCACTGTACTTACTTCCTGGTACGTCTTGATGTCATACGTTCAACTGTTCCAGGTGTAGCCGAGTCCATCAGAGCTTTTTAAAGACTATGGAGTCCATGTACGGTATTAGAAATTGTAAATGCCTTTCTTCGATTTGTTCATTGTTGGTATCACTCTACCACAGCTCGATATATCTACTGATTGTAGATCAGTCAGATATAGACGGAAGTATCTTCTACATGCAGATTGTGGACGTATCTTATTCTGGGAATGGGAATTAGTTCATAGTTCATACTGGTATGCTTCCATACCAGAATCGCTTCCATACCAGTATCCCATCCATACTGGAATCGCTTCCATACCGATATCCCTTCCATAACGGTATCACTTCCATACCAAGTATCTCGTCCATACCGATATCCCTTCCATACCGATATCCCTTCCAGACGATATCCTTTCCATACCGTATCCCTTCCATACCGATATCCTTTCCATAACGGTATCACTTCCATCACCAGTATCCCGTCCATACCGATATCGCTTCCATACCGATAATCCCTTCCATACCGATATCCCTTCCATACGCGATATCCCTTCCATACCGATATCCCTTCCATACCAGTATCCCATCCATACTGGAATCGCTTCCATACCGATATCCCTTCCATAACGGTATCACTCCATACCAGTATCCCGTCCATACCGATATCCCTTCCATACCGATATCCCTTCCAGACCGATATCCCTTCATACCGATATCCCTTCCATACGATATCCCTTCCATACCGATATCCTTCCATACCGATATCCTTTCCATAACGTATCACTCATACCGGTATCCCCGTCCATACCGATATCGCTTCCATACCGATATCCCTTCCATATCCGATATCCTTTCCATATCGATATCTTCCATACCGATATCCCTTCCATACCGATATCCCTTCCATACCGATATCCCTTCCATACCGATATCCTTTCCATAACGGTATCACTTCCATACCAGTATCCGTCCATACCGATATCGCTTCATACCGATATCCTTTCCATGCCGATATCCTTCCATACCGATATCCCTTCATAACGGTAACACTTCCATACCAGTATCCCGTCCATACGGATATCGCTTCATACCGATATCCTTTCCATACCGATATCCCTTCCATACCGATATCCCTTCCATACCGATATCCCTTCCATACCGATATCTCTTCCATACCGATATCCCTTCCATACCGATATCCCTTCCATACCGATATCCCTTCCATAACGGTATCGCTTTCATACCAGTATCGCTGACTTGGATCACCGACTCGGCACAGGGTTTCTAAAGCATACCCGATTCATTTATACTTAATAATGTCATTGTGTGTGTGTGTGTTTCAGTGTGTCTCCTCATAACTCCAAAAGCATAAAACTTATCAGCTTGAAACTTTGCATTGCATACTAAGGAAACTCCAAGAAATGCAGTGAGTTGAAAATTGGGTGTTTGGGGTAATTAAAACACCCCTTTTGAAGATAATTAACGGCCTTATTTAATTATTTTTTATCAGGTGCATCCTTGGTCACCTCGCTCTCTGGGTCTTAAGGAGTTTGCTGGGTAGCCTCGCTGGGGTTTGAAGCCGCCATGTTTTTTGGCCTGCTCAACCATGCCCTGAGTTGGAATAGGCTGCAACGATTTCTGAACGATAGTTGTTTTTTTTCACTTTCCTCACTCATATTATCGAATGCTTGTTCATCATAGCTACGAATCGCTGCGTACATTGTAATGATTATAAACTCCCGGAGACATCAGCGGTCATTGTTCTATTTCATTTCCGCACATGCGATTGCCACAAGTATCTCTTCGGTTGAGGATAATTACAAAATTTAAGCTCCAGAATTGAACTTACAAGCAGTTCTGACTGTTAGTGAAGTGTTAATTTGTCCAATTCGGACATATGTGACATTTTGGGTGTCTCCGGGAGGTGTGTGTTTAATATGAGGGTACGGTGATTGCCAATTGCGTGCCAAGGGAGCCGTTTATTATCGACCGTTTTGTTGGAGTTCTTAAGCCAGCGCTCTACAATATTCACACTGTCACTGAATACTGGATATAGATCGACTTGACCAAAGGTCAGGAATACTCACTTGCATTGGCCACATGGATAAATACAATAAAAATTAAACGCTTCGCTTTTGAAAATTTCTTCAAACGTTTCGTGCATTGCGTGGTAAAGCCAATTAGCATGTTCTTGAACATTCAATTGTGATACCATGGTTCTACACTGGAGGTAGGAAGGCAAAATAAATCATATGATTACAATGAGAAAAAGAGATATTTTCAGTTCTGAAGTAAGGAATCGCCAGGAAAGCCGAGAGGTCAGCATGTTCACCCTGTGAAACTACACATATGATTTCAATGAAATTTGACCACAACCTTCATCACCCATGATGGCACTAAAAAAAACAAGGGGTCTCAAAGGGGTCTATAGAGGGAGTTTATGGGGTGGGGAAGGGGGTGGGGTTGCCCCCAAAGAGGTATTTGCTTTCTTTTCAGGAACGATACACACCATTCTGAAAAAACTTCACAACAAACTTCACCACCCATGACGTACCAAAGTTTGGTCATGACATTAGAAATATTGGCCTCTAAGGAGGCTTAAGGTCAGGTCAGGTCAGGTATGGGAGCAAGCGCCAGAGCAGCGCATCACTGCGTCCACTTTCCGCCAGTACTCCAGGGGCCTCCGTCTGGCCATCCCCCAGTCAGATGCCTGGCCCATCCCCATCTCCTTGAGATGCCGATCAACCTGCATGCAACCACGAGCACATGGTCGCCCATTGGCCTCCTCCACTCACGAGACTCCCTCGCTGAGAGAATCTGGTGAGCAGATCAGCATCAGGGAAAACGAGCCACATGTCCATAAAGCCGCAGCTGGCGCTCACGGACTATGCAGGTAACAAATCTCATTTGAGTTCTCAGCAACCGCTCGTTGGACAAAAAATCCGACCAGCGATAGCCAAGGATTCTCCGAAGAGACCTGGTAGCAAAGGAATTAAGTCTTATTCTCAGATCCCTGGTCAGAGTCCAAGTCTCACATCCATAGAGCAAGACAGGAAGCACGAAAGACTTGAAGACTCGGACTTTCGTCCTCCCGCACAGGTTCCGGCAACGCCACACCCCATGATCCAGTGAATCCATGACTCCCCAGGCCTAACCCAGATGTCTCGTGAACTCTCGCTCACAGCCAGCAGAGACATTAATATCACTGCCAAGGTAAGTGAATCTCTCCACGACCTCAACTTCCTCACAACAAATAGGCACAGACAGGACAGCAGCATCCAAGATGTCATTGAAAGCCTGGATCTTAGTTTTGACCCAGGAAACCTATACTCCCAGCGGCTCCGACTCCTCATTCAGCACCTCGAGTGCCCCCAAAAGGATATCTAGAGTCTCTGCAAAGATGACTGCATCATCTGCAAAATCAAGGTCAGCGATCTTGACATTCCCAAAAGATGCACCGCAGCTTGATGTCTCTGACATCCTCCCCAGAATTCAGTCCATACAAGTCCTGAAAAGTGTGGGGGCCAGTACACACCCCTGATGAATTCCAGTCAGGTCAGGTCAGGTATGGGAGCATGTGCCAGAACAGCGCGTTGCTGCGTCCACTTTCCACC
>CM068957.1:142800387-142810387 GCA_035128595.1 Eptatretus atami
CTTCATTCTTGAGGTCTTGGTGTTTGGTTATTTTCTTTATTTCTGCATCGTTAGTCCAAAATCACTGGTATTAACACCTCAATTAGCAATGCTTTCTTCACTTTATTGTACCTAAGTATGGTATCTGATCGCAATGTTTTGTTTTCGATGTTCATGCTCAATGGGATCATTTGGTCATACATGAGCAGT
This sequence comes from Eptatretus atami, assembly GCA_035128595.1. Taxonomy (NCBI): domain Eukaryota; kingdom Metazoa; phylum Chordata; class Myxini; order Myxiniformes; family Myxinidae; genus Eptatretus; species Eptatretus atami. The sequence goes on from CM068957.1 coordinate 142,800,577, forward strand.
AGGTGCTTCTATGTTTTTAGTGATTGCTTTTGGTTCATGTTCCCACTAATTTTCTGGAACTGGGATGTCAACGTTTTTTCAGATGTGCCAACAGATTACTTTACAAACTCTGTTGTGTCGTTGTGTGTACAGCTGTTCTGACATGAGTTTTTATTTGTGTGTGTGTGTGTGTGTGTGTGTGCTTTTTGAATATCCTGCACACAGACAAACAAACAAACAACAAAGATGTCATGCCATAGCATGACACTTGTGAAATCAAATAAACAATAGTTTGCCATGGAAAACAGCAATTTTGTAATTTTGAATATTTGACCTATCAAGTGCTTTTTCATGATAGAATTGTTGTGCACAACCAAATTTGATACATTTTCTAATTGTTCGCCAAGTAGGTGTTTTACATGTTGTGGATGGCATTGAGCTGACCTCTTCTTTTATGCCTCCACTGACGGAAGTCGTGGGTGCATTTATGTTTTTCGAGTTGTCCATCCCTCCGTCCATCCATGCTAAATTACTTCATCACCGAAGGTGGAGAAGGAGGTAATGTTTTCACCTTGTGTCTTTGTGTAATTGTTTGTCTGTTTGTTTTTGAGGATATCTCAAAAGTGGTGACGGATGCGGACGAAACTTGGTGACATATTGGGTATGCGACGAGGAAGAATTGATTCAAATTTGTGAGATCTGAACCCGGATCTGGATACGAAAGTTATTTAACTTTAAGTGATTCTTCACCATTGAGAGATCGCGCAAAACATATAGTTCTTGTACAGCATGATATTTTAAAAAAATGTATGCCCGATATGTTCTCGTGGATCAGGCCTTGCCATAGCGGAGGTGCTGCGCTCTTTCGAGTGCCCTTCTAGTTTTCTCTCTTTTCTCTCAATCCGCTTAAACCAATTGAACATGAAAAATTTTCCACCATACTGCTCATGTAGAAGGTTCTTATGATAATTAAGATGTCATAGGTCACATGGTGTGGCAGCCATATTGGGAAAAAAACTTTGGACCTCTTATAACTCTGAAACCACTCCATGGAAAAATGAAACTTGGCATATGTAAAGTACTCTCCATGGGAAACACAGTGTAATTTTTTTTTAAAATGATGTCATAGGTGGCCTTGTTATGACGTCACATTTGCCATAGTCAAATGCTTTATCTGATCGTTATGAAACTTTTGGGGTATGTGGTTCGGCAGCCATATGTTTGATTACACAAAACTTCAAAAAAATTTCTCTCTGAAACTGCTGAACAGATCGAGGCGAAACTTACAAGCCTATGACCGGCCGATCCTGAGGAAACCAAAAAGTTCTCCAACTATGACATCATATGTCACACAGTTTGGCAGCTATTGAATTTTTTTTGAAGAATAACATTTAAAAATCACCTTCTACCAGAACGGTTGACAATTGAAGGGAAACATAACCCACACTTCTCCACCTTGGGGATACAGGGTGTTCATGAATATTAAATAGGTTCACATGTCGTGGCAGGCCATATTGGTTTTGAACGAAAATCTTTTAAAAAAAAAAAAATTTCTCTTGAACCGCTTTCATCAATGAAACATGAAATGTAGAATTATGATCCTAAGTCGTCATTTAGGAAATATATGTTTTAAATTTCAACTGATCAGATGCATGGTCTGGCAGCCAGATTAGTAATATTGTCGAATCTGTCAGGGATTTAATCCAAACTTGGTACAAATATGTGTAATGATGTAATAATGTGAGCAGAGGCACATCTTGGCAATGTTGTGCCCTTATGTTTTTTTTATTCCATCCACTGATGAAGTTGCCAAGGCATTATGTTTTCGGATTATGCGTCCGTTCGTAGTAACCTGTACTGGAAATTTTTCCCTGGCAACCCTCATCCGATTGGACACCAATTTTTCACCATCGGTGTTGCAGCTACTCATTTAGAAATGTTTTAAATGATATTATGATGTCGCAGGTCACGTGGTGTGGCAGCATGTTGGAAAAAAGGAAAAAACTTTTTACCTCCACCTCTTCGAAACCACTCCATGGAAAAAAAAAAAACATGAAAAACTGACACATGTCAAGTAATCCCCATGGAAAACAAGCGTATTTTTTTGATGCATGTCATAGGTGGGTTCCTCATGATGTCATAATGGCATACGTCGAGACGCTTCATATCCGAATAAGTATGACAAATTTTTGAGGGTCATCTAGGGCAAAATATATATGGGGCAGTCACGTAGTTTTGTCATCAGTCACATAGTGCGGCAAGCCATATTTTTTAAACATAAAGCTTTCAAAAATCTTCCCTGAAACGGCTTAAACAAATCGAGGTGTAAACTTTCCCAGCTGTGATCGTAGGGGCTCTGTCGGGTATCGAGTTTTTTCGATATCGATATACTGGGGGTCATTACTGGTACATAACGCGTTAAAATCGATCATTATTACAAAAAAAAAGTATATATTACATTTTTTTTTTTACGCAGGTTCCAAAAATACACAATGGTCAATGGTCCATCATTATGTCATATACGATGTACACATCATTGACACATGGTAATTTTTCAAAGTATTCCCACATGGGCTTCCCCCCATACCCCCCCCCCCCCCCATGATGAGAACGGTATTTTATTTCAACTTCAACTTCTATTAAAAATGATTTTGCTTTCAAAGCGAGATCAATATTGGTAATCGACACAGGTCGAGAAACGAGATCATCCTATCACCGCACCGCGCTATGGACTATCCAAGAACGGTTGTACTAGGTGTGATCACTACCGGCATCGCTTTCATTCCCGTTATCACAGGTCACTAATCTGCACGGGATTTCTTTAAAGCACACCCGAATTCATACAATAATAACCCAATTACTATTTGAACTACCACGAGGGTACAAGAAAAAACCGATTGGTTGTTAAGCTGATTAACTCTGATGCTGAGAGGATTACAAGTTAACAACCACTGTACTTATACTTCCTGGACTACTTGCTTATACGGTTCATCGTTTCACTGTTCCAGTGTGTAGCCGAGATCGTGCATCAGAGTTATTAATATAATCATGTATGGTAAATTAAAGAATTGTAAAGCCTTTCTTCGATTTGTTCATTGTTGGTATCACTCTACACAGCCGATATATCTACTGATTGTAGATCAGTCAGATATAGACGGAAGTTATCTTCTACATGCAGATTGTGACGTATCCTTATTCTGGGAATGAATTAGTCATAGTTCATACTGTATGCTTCCTACCAGGAAATCGCTTCCATACCAGATATCCATCCATACTGAATCGCTTCCATACCGATATCCCTTCCATAACGGTATCACTTCCATACCAGATATCCCCGTCCATACCGATATCCCTTCCATACCGAGTATCCCTTCCAGACCGATATCCTTTCCATACCGATATCCCTTCCATACCGATATCCTTCCTATAACGGTATCACTTCCATACCAGTATCCCGTCCCATTACCGATATCGCTTCCATACCGATATCCCTTTCCATACCGTATCCCTCCATACCGATATCCCTTCCCATTTACCGATATCCCTTCCATACCGAATACCCTTTCCATACCAGGTATCCCATCCATTACTGAATTCGCTTCCATACCGATATCCCTTCCATAACGGTATCCTTTCATACCAGTTATCCCGTCATACCGATATCCCTTTCCATTACCATATTCCCTTCCAGACCGATATCCCTTTTCCATACCATATCCCTTCCATACGATATCCCTTCCATAGCGATATCCCTTCCATACCGATATCCTTTCCATAACGGTATCACTTCCATACCAGATTATCCCGTCCATACCGATATCGCTTCCATACCGATTCCCTTCCATACCGATACCCTTCCATACCGATATCCTTTCCATACGATATCCCTTCATACCGATATCCCTTTCCATACGATATCCCTTTCCAATTACCGATATCCTTTCCATAACGTATCACTTCCATACCAGTATCCCGTCCATACCAGATATCGCTTCTACGATATCCTTTCCATGCCGATATCCTTCCATACCGATATCCCACCCCCCCTTTCCTAACGTAACACTCCATTACCAGTATCCCTTCCATACGATTATCGCTTCCATACCGTATATCCTTTCCATACCGATATCCCTTTCCATACGATATCCTTCCATACCGATGATCCCTTCCATTACCGATATCCTTCATACCATTCCCTTTCCACCCCCCACCGAATCTCTTCCATACCGATATCCCTTCCATACCGAATATCCCTTCCATACGATATCCCTTCCATACGGTATCGCTTTCATACCAGTATCGCTGACTTGGATCACCACTTCGGCACAGGGTTTCTAAAGCATACCCGATTCATTTATACTAATAAATGTCATTGTTGTGTGTGTGTTTCGTGTGTCTCCTCCATAACTCCAAAAGCATAAAAACCTATCAGCTTGAACTTTGCATGCATACTAAGGAAACTCCAAGGAAAATGCAGGAGTGAAAATTTGGGTGTTTGGGGTAATTAAAACCCCCCTTTTGAAGATAATTTAAACGGCTTATTTAATTATTTTTTATCAGGTGCATCCTTTGGTCACCTCGCTCTCTGAGGTCTTAAGGATTTTGCTGGGTAGCCCTCGCTGGGTTTGAAGCGCCATGTTTTTTGGCCTGCCTCAACCATGCCCTGAGTTGGAATAGGCTGCAACGATTTCTGGAACGATAGTTGTTTTTTTTCACTTTCCTCACTCATATTTATCGAATGGCTTGTTCATCATAGCTACGAATGCTGCGTACATTGTAATGGATTATAACTCCCGGAGACATCAGCGCGTCATTGTTCTATTTCATTTCCGCCATGCGATTGCCACAAGTATCTCTCGGTGAGGATAATTACAAAATTTAAGCTCCGAATTGAACTTACAAGCAGTTCTGACTGTTAGTGAAGTGTTATTTGTCCAATTCGGACATATGTGACATTTTGGGTGTCTCGGGAGGTGGGTGTTTAATTTGAGGGTACGGTGATTGCCAATTGCGTGCCAAGGGCCGTATTATCGACCGTTTTGTTGGAGTTTCTTAAGCCAGCCGCTCTACAATATTCACACTGTCACTGAATACTGGATATAGATCGACTTGACAAAGGTAGAATACTCACTTGCATTGGCCACATGGATAAATACAATAAAAATTAAACGCTTCGCTTTTGAAAATTTCTTCCAAACGTTGTTCGTGCCATTGCGTTGGTAAAGCCAATTGATTGTTTCTTGAACATTCAATTGTGATACCATGTTCCACGGAGTAGGAAGGCAAAATTAAATCATATGATTACAATGAGAAAAAGAGAATATTTCAGTTCTGGAAGTAAGAATCGCCAGGAAAGCCGAGAGTCAGCATGTTCACCTGTGAAACTACACATATGATTTCAATGAAATTCTGACCACAACCTTCATCACCCATGATGGCACTAAAAAAACAATGGGGTCTCAAAGGGGGTCTTATAGAGGGAGTTTATGGGGGGAAGGGGTGGGGTTGCCCCCAAAGAGGTATTGCTTTTCTTTTCAGGAACAGCATACACACCATTCTGAAAAACTTCACAACAAAAACTTCACCACCCATGACGTACCCAAAGGTTGGTCATATTAGAATTTGGCCTCTAAGGAGGTTAAGTCAGGTCAGCGTTCAGGTATGGGGCAAGCGCGAGCAGCGCATCATGCGTCCACTTTCCGCCAGTACTCCAGGCGGCCTCCGTTGGCCATCCCCCAGTCAGATGCCTTTGGCCAATCCCCATCTCCTTTGAGATGCGATCAACCTGCTGCAACCACGAGGCAACCATGGTCGGCCCATTGGCCTCCTCCACTCACAGACTCCCTGCGCTGAGAGAATCTGTGAGCAGAATCAGCATCAGGAAAATCGAGCCACATTGTCCAAAAGCCGCAGGCTGCGCTTCACGGACTATGCAGGTAACAAATCTCATTTTGAGTCTCTCTTCAGCAACCGCTCTTTGGACAAAAAATCCGTCACCAAGCGATAGCCAAGGACTTCTCCGAAGAGACCTCGTGATAGCAAGGATTAAGTCTTATTCTCCAGATCCCGCTGGTCAGAGTCCAAGTCTCACATCCATTAGAGCAGAACAGGAGCACGAAAGACTTTGAAGACTCGGACTTTCGTCCTCCCCACAGGTTCCGCAACGCCACACCCCATATCCATGAAATCCATGACTCCCCAGGCCTAACCAGATGTCTCGTGAACTCGCGCTCACAGCCAGCAGAGACATTAATTATCACTGCCAAGTAAGTGAATCTCTCCAACGACCTTCAACTTCCTCACAACAAATAGCAACAGACAGGACAGCAGCATCCAAGATGTCATTGAAAGCCTGGATTCTTAGTTGTTGACCCAGGAAACCTATACTCCAGCGTTCCGACTCCTCTTTTCAAGCACCTCGAGTGCCCCCAAAAGGATATCTAGAGTCTCTGCAAAAATGACTGCATCATCTGAAAATCAAGCGTCAGCGATCTTGGACATTCCCAAAAGATGCACCGCAGGCTTGATTGTCTCTGACATCGCTCCAGGAATTCAGTCCATACAAGTCCTGGAAAAGTGTGGGGGCCAGTACCACCCCTGATGAATTCCAGTCAGGTACAGGTCAGGTATGGGAGCATGTGCCAGAACATGCGCGTTATGCTGCGTCCACTTTCCACCGAAACTCCAGGGCCTCCGTCTGGCCATCCCCCAGCAGATGCCAGGCCCATCCCTATCTCCTTGAGATGCCGGTCAACCTGCTGCAACCACGAGGCACGTGGTCGGCCCATTGGCCTCCTCCACTACGAGACTCCCTCGCTGAGAGAATCTGGTGAGCAGGATCAGGCGTTCAGCGAAAACGAGCCACATGTCCATACAGCCACAGCTGACGCTCACGTACTATGCAGGTAAACAATACTCATCTTAGTCTTCTCTCAGCAACCGCTCGTTGGACACAAAATCCAATCAGCGATAGCCCATGGATTCCCGAAGGAGACCCATGGTACCAAAGGAATTAACTCTCCGTTTTCAGATCCTGGCAGAGTCCAAGTCTCGCACCATTAGAGCAAGACTGGAAGCAACAAGACCTGAGACTCGGACTTTCGTCCTCCCGACAGGTACAGGGCAGTGCCCACCCATGATTCCAGGAACCATGACTCCCAGACGTCTAATTGACCTCTGACTCACGCCAGCAGAGACCTGAATATCATTGCCAAGGTAAGTGGAATCTCTCCACGACCTCACATCCTCCACCACATACGGACACAGACAGCCACAGCAGCAACCAAGATGTTATTGAAAGCCGGATCTTAGTTTTGACCAAGAACCCGTAATCCAGCAGGCTCTGACTCCATTCAGCACCTCGAGGGCCCCCAAAAGGATATCTAAATTCTCCGCAAAGTGACTGCATCATCTGCGAAAATCAAGGTCCGAGATCTTGACATTCCAAAATGATTGCACCGCAGCTTGATCTCCTCCAACATCCTCCCCAGAATCCAGGGCAATACAGTGCTGAAAATTGTGGGGGCCAGAACACACCCCTGACAAAAACTCAGTTAAACACTGGAAAATAAGTCAATAGATGGTACCACCACATTTCAACAGCACTCTCAGACCAGAGTAGAGTTTCAGACATCAGATCGATCGTTTTGGTGGCACCCCACAAAGACAAGAATCCTCAGAGAGCATCCCGATTCACGGATCGAACGGCTTTACAGAGATTACATAGAGCTGCAAGCAGCCCCTGCCGAAACTCTCTTCTGCGTTCGGTTGAGGACCTGAATAGAAGATACGGTCAATCGTTGGCCTCTTGGTGTAAAGCCTGACATCTGGACGCTGGTGCTCAAGACAGATGGTGGTGAACCCTACCAATAATTATCTGAGCAAAGACCTTGCCCGGCACTGAAGCAGCGTACCCCTCGTAGTTGTTGCAGTCTTGGCGATCACCTTCCCTATCCAGAGAGGAACACAAAGCCCCGTTCCAATTCAGTTGGGATGATGCCTGTTTCCAGGCAGAGCACAAACTGCTTGCAAACGACACGAGTGGCAGCATTTCCACCAGCCTTGAGAAGGTTCCGCATGGATGCCACAGATCCATGGAGCTTACCCCATTTCAACCGTTCACCGCAGCCCGTGTTTCCACAAGCGAAGGTGACCACAGTTGATTGGAAGGGTCAGCAACAGGGATTTGTAACACCCTTGACGTCCACTCGACAGCTGGTGGATGAGCTGTAACAATTTGTTCAAAGTACCGGCCCAGTGGAGTTTCCACCTTCAGACTCCCTGCAGAGCCTACCACTCTCTGCTCTAAACTGCAGTCTCGAGGGATGGGCTTGGATGAACGCAATGCTGCGAATTTCCCCTGTAAGTGGGACGAAGAATCACTGTTCACAGGGTTGATGCTCTTACCCCTCACAGATTCCTTGCACATAGGCCTCCTTGTCCACCCTTAGTGCACCGACAGTTTTACGCCTCATCTCCCTGAACAGCTCAGCTCTGCCATTCAGCCTGGCCCTGTGACTCTGGTCAATGTATCCAGTGTTCCCTTGAGAGACAAAATTCTTCTTTGCCCTACGGTGAGTTCCAAGACATCACCGGCAACATCAAGGACGGTGGGTTGAATGCCACTCCACAAACTCTTCAGGACCCCCCAAAGCTCCCAGAACCCCCCTAAATTCCACTCAGCCCTGTTCGCAAAACTCCTCAGCTAAGCTCCTCATCCTTGAGCTTGCCAACATCCAGCCTAGGCTGGGATGGTACATTCTCCCGGATTTAAGCGTGCAGCTTTAGAAGTTGCTACACAAAGCAGGTGGTCAGGTATTGAGAACTGTTAGCATCCGCGACCCTGCAGTTCTGGATCATCCTCAGCGACCATCAACGAGGACATGGTCAATCTTCCTTTGCCACCACCGCCAGTGTTGGAATATCAAGTCAGCAATTGAGCTTGTGGGTGCCTGAAACCCATGAAACCAGCCACCTAAGTCCATGGACTTCTGGCAAAGTCAAGGAACTTAAGTGCTATTCTGGTTCGTAGTTTCCTGACCCCACAGGGATCAACACATATGTCTCATAACCATCCCTATCCCCAGTTATTCCATTGATGCATTGAATCCCCCAAAGACTAGAAGTGTATCTCGCCTGGGGTACTGATCAACCAACAGATTCGAGGGTGTTGGCGTAGATGCATTCCTTCACGGTGAGATCACTCGCCTTCAGTCGCAGCATAGACAGAGACCCGGAAAAATGACACCGAAGAGTGAGATCCCTTAGTCGTCATAATACGTCGTTGACCGGTTGTTACCTCCAATTATCATTGGAGTCAGCTTATTGGACACAGCTACAGCAACTCCTTGAGTATGGTAAACCATCAGAGCGGACCAGACCAATTGTAGGTGAACCACTCATCATGATCTCGCGCAATCCCGGTCTCCGAAACCCTCAGAGAGTGCTGCAATACCGATGTCAACGGCTTGAGCTCAGATGATACGAGACAGGTGACATCCTCTCTTCGGGAATAGGACATTCCAGGCACCCCACCCGCCTCAGGCAACCCAAGGATACGCCATCTGGTGGACGACAACTCAGCCCCACTCTGACCACTCTCCCGCAATCTGACCCGGAAATGTTACCCGTGGTTTCCCTCCTATTCATCAAAGATTGGTGGTCCCGAAGGCTTTGCCCCAATCCCGTTATTCTGGTGAGCTGCTGGAGAAGGGAGCTGCACAGGAGGTTACTTCCATGGAGTGGGTTATAAACTTAAGGGGGTTGCCCCCTAAAATATTGCATTTGCGTTTCTTCTCAGAATTACACATGCAATTCCAAATGAAACTTGACC
>CM068957.1:142811720-142827848 GCA_035128595.1 Eptatretus atami
CTCCATCAGCGAAGCGACGGGTTGTATTTGCAAGCATAAAATAATAACCAATTGGCAATTAGTTGAAAACCAGCCACGAGGATACAGAAAAACGTGATTGCTTGTTCAAAGCTGATTAAGTCAGATGCTGAGGTTTAACAGTTAACACATACTGTACTTAATTATTGTGACCTCTTGACATCATACGTTTCACCGTTCCTGTTCCATGTTTAGCCGAGATGCCGAGTGCATCAAAGCTTTTAAAATCATGTATGGTATTTAAAGATTGTAAACACCTTTCTTCGACATGTTGGTGATATACCGGGTTTTTTTTGCATCTCGATTTTTTTAGGTATACCGGTATATTCAGAATTCCAATACCGGTGTACCAATATGGAAAATTATATCGATAAAACTGGTATATCGATATATCGCCAGACTCTTTGGATTGCCTATCAATTCAGTGAGGCACGATGCAATTGCTCTTTAATTTTCAAGTCAATCGGATAAAAAAATTAAGATTGTAGAAACTTGGCCTCAAGATGACCTTTAACCTCAAAATCAATATGCTTCTCAGTTGTGACTACCTCAACAACTTGTTGAGGTTTAGTGAAGATCAGTTTAAAATTGTGACCTGCAGACAGTTGACAGACAAACAGACAAACAGAATAACAAAGTGGACTGACCAATATACTTGAAAATCTGCAATATTGCAAGTAACAAGAAAGACGACGTGCAGAGCACGATACTTGTGAAATCCCTGAAACAAATTTGATCTTAAAAATAATTGATGATTTGAATTAAATGACCAAACTTGCAAATCGTCTTCAAATTTCAAGTCAATCGGATGAAAATTTATGATTTAGAAATTTGACGAAGTTGTTGATCTTTGGCCGATGTTGACCATTTCACCTCAAAATCAATAGGCTTCCTGCTTATGACCAACTTCACCATTTGGGGGAGCATCATGCAGATCAGTTTAAAATTGTGACCTGTAGGCGAAGGACATGCAGACAGACAAACGGACAAACAAGAAGGCGTAGGGCGGGTACCCTGACAGGTGTGACGAGAAAATCATGCAAATGACGTCACTGTCACCTTGACCTTTGATTATATATATATATATATATATATATATATATATATATATATATATTTTATATTAATATATTATATATATATATATAGTAATATATACTATATAGAGTCAAAAAAACATTGACAGCCCACTTTTTGTCCTTCAGAATACTCTGGTAAAGGGGTCTGTTCACCCTTGACTTTTTAGCCAGCGTATGGCAACGTATCAAAATGTATGTAAAACGCTGGCGTACGCTGAGACTAATTGATGTTTTAAAAAGTTTTTGGCGTATTCACATAACGAGTTGCGTCCAAATGCATAACGTATTAGTAACGTACACAGAACGTTGATAACTATAATAAGATATTATACCAACGAATGCTTAGCGTGTTGTCGGCGTCAACAACATATTGCCCAACGATAGTCTAACGTATGCATGAGCGCGCGCAGCGTATCGCCGAACGATCACGTGGCGTGCTATTAAAAAGCTAGCCTCTACGACGATTCAAAAATCATAACCGCACTAGACATCGAAGTGTCAACATCACCGTCATGACCTGTCACAACTTGAACGTTTTGGTCCAGCGATATCGCGACATATGAAAAAAATTTGCCGAATACGCTGGAGAAATACGATACAGATTAGTAAGTTAGTATATGAGTATACGTTTTAAGAACTAAGGACAACGACTGAGCATTAGCTGGCAATACGTCATAGTAACGCCTAGCAACCGTCGACAAAATTTTAGCATGCTCAATTAATTTACGACGTATAATGACCAGCGTATGGACTCACACAGTTCCGCATAATGCGTGGCCATAAGAACAGTATGTAGGCACGTTTCGCGATACGTTGAACACACGTCCGACACACAATAATAGTAAGTTAACTCATAAGATCGAAACACGAATCAGAAGGGAAGGATATGATTTGAAGTACCAGATTATATACATAACCATAATGAAAAAAAGAATAAACGTGCAATATATGAACCAATGATCGTACGTAATCTCACAAACAGACACAAAAATTAACTATGTATATGTAATTTGTTGACAAGTCTCCAGATACGCAGAAAAACTTATGAACAGAAATGAAATAATATCTAAACTTACAGCTACCGATATTAAAAAAAAAAAATGGACAATATTAGGCAGAAACAGATTATAGAAGAGATAATAAGGATATAAAATAGGAAGGTAATCCACAGGAGGACCATCAAGAATAGATTATAACAGACTAACAACAAATAAGAAGAAGAAATACATGATACACATAAGTCAGTAGATATCAGTATAGTAGATAGTAGTAGAGCCGTACCAGTCATTACCTAGTCGAGTGTAAGTTAGTAGTAAGTCCTGGTCGTAGTAGTAGGTGAGTGCTGTGATGGAGAGGGTGCTGGGTCGATGATGGATCATCCTTGGTCCGCGTCCACGGCCACAGCCAGGAGACTTCTTTGCAGCATTCTTCGAAGTTTTCTTCGGCTTTTTATTTTTTTTATTTTTATCTTTTTCTACGCTGAACTATTGATGTTTTTTGTAAGTTTTTGGCGTATTCATAACGAGTTGGACAAATGCATAACGTATTAGTAGCGTACACAGAACGTTTCGATAACTTATGTACCAACGAATGCTTCGGCGTGTTGTTCGGTGTTCACAACCGTCATGCCCAACGATAGTCTAACGTAATGCATAGCGTGCGGCAGCGTTATCGTCGACGATCACGTGGTGTAGGCTATTCATAGGCTGCCGCTCAACGGTTTAATCGCTGCCGCTCAACGATTTAAATCATTAACCGCACGAGAAATTGAAGTGTCAACATGCACCGGGTAATGCCGAAGAAAAAAAAAAACAAAAAAAAAACAATGGAGTCTGGAACAATGACGGGTTTCTCCTGTGAACCCCATTTTTATAATAACCAATTCCCTCTATAACGCTGCCAAATGCAACCATTATAACGGAAGCTGTAAGTTAGAAACACATTCAGTAAGTTCTGTGGTCGTCGGAGACGTTCAAAAAATACGTCTACATACTCAATATGTGTTGGAAGGTACGTTACAAATAGGTTCAAAAGCAGTTACTTCATCGTTAAAGCACGTTAGCTCATAGGTTAGAAATAAGTTTCGGGTAGCTAAAGCATTACCAATCGATGTGTTTGACTTATAAGTAACTTGCAGTAACGTGTGTCAACGATCGCGTAACGTGCCTACACTTATGGCCGCGTATGCGGAACGTGTGAGTCATACGATGGCATAAAACGTCAAAAAATTGTGAGCATGTTAAAATTTGTCGACGAGCTCGCGTACTACGAACGTATGCCAGCGTACTTCACGTGCTCCTTAACGATATAAAACTTATCCATAACGTAATCGCGTGTGCCAGCGTTTTAGACAAATTTTTCATACGTCGGCATAACGCTGGCTAAAACGTCAAGGTGTGACAGCCCCCTTAAGCCACTGTCACACCATGACGTTTAGCCCAGCGTATGGCAACGTATCAAAATGTATGTAAAACGCTGGGCGTACGCTTGAAACTATTGATGGTTTTTTTAAAATTTGGCGTATAATAACGTGTTGGACGTATGCATAATCGTATAGTAAACGTACACAGAACGTTTTAATCATATATAGAAACTTTATACCAACGAAATGCTGAGGCGTGTTGGTCGCGTTCAAAACCTATGCCCAATGATAGTCTAACTTATGGCATAGGCACACGGCAGCGTATTGCCGACGATCACGTGGTGGTAGGCTATTAATAAGGCTGGGCCGGCTGACGACGAATTCAAATCATAACCGGCACTAGAATCATCGAAGTGTGAAGCCGCTGTCACACCTGACGTTTTAGGCCAGCATAATGCGACGTAATAAAAATTTGCCGAACCAAGCTGGCAACACGTCTGAATAACGTTTGGGTAAGTTTTGTATACGTTAAGAGGGCACGCTGGCATACGTCGTAGTACGCTGGCATACGTATAGTATGCTGGCATACGTCATTGTATGCCGAAGTACGTCGAGAATTTTCAGCATGTTGAAAATTTCTCGACGTACTCGAGCGTATGACACACATTCCACATACGCTTGGCATAAGTTTGTAGGCACGCTTACAGGCGATCGTTGACACACAACAGTCGACACCACGTACATATGTACGTTACTCATAAGTCGAAACACGTCAATGTAATGTTAGCGTCAGTGTTCCAGACGCCGGCTGGTTTTTTTTTTTCGTAAATGACGGTTATGATTTAAATGCGTTGAGGGGCGGCAGGCCTTTTACTTATATTATATTATAACTGGCACTAGAAATCGAAGTGTCAATCATGACCATCATAAGCGGAAGAAAAAAAAAATAATAAAAAAAACAAACAAACAAACCGGCAGGGAAGTCTGGAACACTGACGGCTAACCATTAACATTGACGTGTTTCGACTTTGAGTAACGCTTACAAGTAAGCGTGTGCGACGTGTGGTCAACGGTCGCGTAAACGTGCCTACAACACGTTTACTCATAGGTTAGAAAATAAGTTTCAGGTACGGTGCTAAAACATTACCTCGACGTGTATTCGACTTATGAGTAAAACTTACAGTAACGTGTGTCGACGTGTGTCAACCGATGGCGCGTACGTGCCTACAAACTTATGGCCAGCATTATGCAGGAAACGTGTGTCATACGCTTGGCAAATAGCGTGGGAAATTTCAAAAGCATGGAAAATTTGTCTAACAGCTCGGCGAACTACGGACGTTTGCCAGCATACTAACGCATATGCAGCATTCCTACGACGTATGCAGCATACTAGCGACGTATGCCAAGCAGTACTCATGAGCGTTTATGCCCAGTGTGCTGCTTTAACAGTATAACAAACTTACCCATAACTGTATTGCGACGTGTGCCGGCGTTTTAGCCCAATTGCATACGTCAGCATACGTTGGCTAAAAAATCGTCATGGTGTGACAGGGCCTTTAAAGGTTGAAAAAGATTGCTGAAAGGCAATTCATGAGTTATCGCAACTCAAGACAAACATACAGGGTGTTTCAAAAGAAGTGACGATTTGAAGCAGCTTGATATTCTGTCGTTTCAAATGCTATATCCCATTCTCTGACTTACAGGTTATGGGTGGTGGTGGTATGCTACTTCGAACAAGTAGTCTGTGGGACCATAACGTCACCCATGGTGTTTCACAGTGGAACAAAAAAAGTGAAAATCGTGACTTTGGGGTTGAGACAAAATCGCCTAAGCACGAGGTGCGCCGACGATACTGTCAGCATTTAACAATGTTCACAGCTGTAATGGACCTTCCTATGGGAGCATTCAGTGGTTTGTGCAGGCACTTATCGAAGCACATGGAAGGGCGTGAAAAAAATCAAAAATAAAGGCAAGCAGTGGCCACGCCACCAAGTGTCACCAAGGACGGCAAGGGAACATTGATCTTGTTCAGAGATTCTCTATGGAAAGTCCTAAGAAATCCCACCGTCCTGTGTTCCCGAAAGAACTGGTAATCTCAGCCCTCATTGTCCGTGGCGCATTCTCGCTTCTGACTCAAGCCTCTACTCTACATCGTATCTGTAAGGCAATAAACTAACTCTGAATGCATGGCAAGCCGAGTAGCAAATGTGTGGAATGATTCAGTGAACTGAATGGAAAGGTTACCAAATTGATAAACTCCTTGTGGTTCAGATTGATGAAGCACACTTACCATTTGAATGGGGCTATGAACAACTCAGCACTTCTTCTGGGGGTGCTGAAGCCTCTTGAGGAGGTGTCTGAGATGTCTCTGCAAGGGCCAACAAGTTCACTTGCTTCTGTGTATTCAATGTCAGATGGGAGCCATGCTGGGACCATATTGGTTAGAGGACCACCAATGTAAAGATGTGACAGTCAACGGCGAGTGGTACGCGAGGAAAATTCGAGTCTGAGGAGAAGAGGTCGTCCTGGCCTGCTTGCCTCTTCAATGTTTTTGTCACCTGTGTCGGCGTTTGTTGTCCTGCTAGTCTCCTCATCATCCTGCACATCGTCCTACTCATCACCTGCTTGTGGCTGCTCCACACCTATTCCTTCCCCCCCGTCCCCACGCTACCCACCAGAGCATGAACCCCGCCCGTTTTTTGTCCCATTCCCGTCTGTGATTAAATCTAGTGGGTGGCAGCCTTAGGTTTTATTCACAATGGATATAATTATTTATTAATTGCATGTCTTGTCCTTCCCATCCCGACGCCGCCATCGTCTCTTCATGAATCACCACTCTGGTTTGTTTTTTTATTTGCTTGTGGTCAGGAATAAAGTCGTTGGTTAAAAAAAAAAAAAGAGTTGATTTCCTCATGTTTCTCCTGAGGACCCAACACGCCATTGTCCGCCATAATTTGGGAACGTCGCCGCAGGAGTTGAAGCCATTCGGAACATCAATGGGATTTTTAATCTCCGCGCTCTGCTGAGCTCGACGTTCGTTTGAGCCATTAACGCTACAATTATATTCAGAACGCACATGATACACAATATCCTTTTGTTCATATGATAGAGAAACTCAAAACGTTTTGTGCGCCACACCCATCAATAAACTTCGATGTGAGCTACGTTTGTCGCAACGCAGGACGTCAAGGCGGTACACGAGGTGCCTGCCATGTTCGGCTCAGCATGTTTGTGTCCCCAGTGCGGGTGCCAAGCTGTTGATCGCCCGACGATGTTCTTGCAGACAAGATCAATTAACAAACACCCACAGACAAAAAAAAATCAAGGGGAGGTTTATGTCTGGTGATCATAGGGGCAAGGCGTTGGTCCAATTATCGGTCAATCCGCGACCTGGAACTAATTTCATTCAGGATGGCTCGAACGACTAAGGCCCAATGAGGGGGAGTGGCTTCTGGTGAAAAAATTATCTCGGGTTGGCAGTTTCTCATCTTGTGGGAAGCCGAATCTTTCAAATGTTTCCTGTTAAATTGTTGAGGTCAATGTCCTGCCACAAAGAAAAACGGATCCATCAAGGCAGTCCATGGAGAAGCACACCACACAGTGACCTTTGGACTGTCAGCGTATGTGTTGAATGACCACGTGGGGTTTTTCCCAAGAGCCACAGATCCTCGCATTGGGTGCCGGTTGAATCTTCTGCTGATCATGAAAAGCAAGCATAGTCTTGTGAACAATTACCTTTTTTCAGGTAATCTTCATCATCCTCTTAATTGCGAGTGAGGCATTTTCAAAGTCGAATGCTTTAAGTTTTGGGTCATCCATTTGGTTTGAGTTCGCTGCAGAATCTGCACTATAGGCATAAAGCCTTCAAGTCTTTTGATGCAAAATCTTGTTTACTGTGGTGGTTGGTAGTCCCATTTCAGCTGGATTGCTCATTGGATTGATTTCCTGGGACTTTTGTTTTACTCCGTTTCAACGTCTGCTGCACTTGGTAACTTTGTCGACCGGTAACTTTTCTGTTTCTGAGACTTTGCAGGTTTCCCTAAAGCTCGTCGTAACACTCTTCTAATACTTGTTCCTTGATAGTAGATTTCTTTCCATAACTTGTATGGAAATTACGCTGAACATATGTGTGTCGGATCTCGTCTCAATGAACCATTCGATGCACTGAGCTTCTCCTGTGGAATCGCCATTTTATTTGAATAAGTAAACCATCAAGTACCTGAAAAGATACGAACGGTTATGAGTTTCTGCATCACATAAACTAACGGTGGCACATTGTAATCATTGTGGTAGCTAAATATACTTAACCAACCAAAGTTGTCCAGGTCTTTTATTTGGAAAACACACATCTGTAAATTATACAGTTTTTAAGATGTGTATTATGTATATGTATATATATATACACTGATAAAGGGCCAAAACATTAAATGACCCACCTGCCTAATATGCTGTTGGTCCTCCGTGTGCGCACAAAACAGCGCCCGACCGTGCCAAGGCATAGACTCTAACAAGACCCCTGAAGGTGTCCTGTGTATCTGGCCCAAAAACATTAGGCAGCAAGATCCTTCAAGTCCTGTAAGTTGGGAGGTGGAGCCGCCGTGGAATGGGACTTGTCGGTCCAGCCACATCCCACAGATGCTCAATCGGATTGAGATCTGGAGAAATTTGGAGGCGCAGGGGCAACACCGTGAACACTTCATCATGTTCCTCAAACCATTCCCGAAAATTTGTGTGCATTGTGGCAGGGCACATTATTCTGCTGAAGGAGAGGCCCAACTGCAATCGGGAAATACGCCCATTGCATGAAGGGGTGTCGCAGTCTGCAAACGATGTTTTAGGTCGGTGACATCGTGTCAAAATTGACGTCCAAATGAATGGCTGGACGCCAGGGTTTCCCAGCAGTAACATTGCCCAGAGCATCACACTGCCCTCCACCAGCTTGTCATCTTCCCACAGTGCATCCTAGTGCCATCACTTCCCAGGTAAACGACACACACATACATGGCATGCACCGTGATCTAAAAGAAAACGGGAACCATCGACCAAGGCGACCTTCTTCGCACTGCTCAAGGTCCGTTCCCGACCTCGCGTGCCAATTGTAGGTTGCTTTCGACGGTGGACAGGGGGTCAATCATGGCACTCTGACCGGTCCCTGCGGCTACGCGCCACCATACGCAGCAGGGTGCGATGCCACTGTGGATTGTGACACATTCCTCCATGACCACCATTAAAAATTTCTGTGACTTGTTGGCACAGTCGATCTTCTGTCGGTTCGACCAGACGGGATAGCCTTTCGTTTGCCCTCGTGCATCAAATGAAGCCTTGGCGCCCAACACCCTGTCGCCGGTTTTGTCCTAGCTCCTCGGACCACTGTCGGATGTACTCAACTCACTGCTGACGCGGGACACCGCCACAAGCCTTGCCGTATTCAGAGATGCTCTGACCCAGTTAGTCTGCCCAAAACAATTTGGCCTTGTCAAAAAGTCCGCTGCAGGTGTTTACTCCTGCCCATTGTCTCACTGCCCATCAACACATAAACTTCAAGAACTGACTGTTCTCTTGCTGCCTATATATCCCACAACTTGACAGGTGCCATGTAAACAAGTTAATCAATGTTATTCACTAATCACCTGTCAAGTGTCATGAATGTTTTGGCTCACCAGTGTGTGTGTGTGTGTGTGTGTGTTGTGTGTGTGTGTGTTGTGTGTGTGTGTGTGTGTTGGTGGTGTGGGTGTGTTATATATGCTAAAACGTATGCACTAGGATTAAGTGGAGCTCCCACGTAATCATGACAGGCACAGGAAAATGGCGGGGCCAAGAATTACTTCTTTGCCACATGACATATCAATACGCAAGGCTGGTAAATACACCACATTTCCTCCTTTCTCGATCTAAATCCCCACCACAAGTCAACCCACACGACAAATAAAAATGAACATTTTACTCATTTGATCACCCTAGAAAATAGCATAATCAAGAAATTACAAGAGCATCCATAACAATAGAACGCTGCAACCCATCACCGACAGCAGGTAACCTGTGAAATGTACCATTTAGTGATGCGCACAATGATGAAGCAACGCCTGACTCGAAGGGGATTATTCTGCCCCGTAACTGAATCACTTCACAGAATCCAATCTTCTCTGGGGGCCTTATGGTACTCTGGCAGATACCCCTGCCTTGTCGCACTGAGCATCTCGGTTTGTTGTTGAGATGCAGCATCTGTTGATTCCGGTAGCAGCATCGGTCTCAGCGGGAAACCGCTTCCCGCTGGTGCAGGTATCGCTCTCAGTTGACCCCGACCCCTCTAACTCCATTCCTTACAGAGGGTCTGCTGATTGGAGAGGTTGAGCTTCCACAGTATCCCTGCATTTGGTCACGCTGCTGTTTCAAACGCAGGGTCAAACTGCAACCATCATAATTTAAGGGACCGCCCAGTCTCGACGCTTACAGGCACCAGTTTACGCACTTGTGGTTCTGACGGTAGTCGTGCACAAGAACAGGCTGTCTATCAGAAATTCACACATGTTGCCTTTACCATTCCACTAACAGCCCATTGAAAAAGTCTATCATTGACAATTTTTCTGATATCCAGGTTACCGCATCCAATCTAGTACGGCAGTGGTACTGCAAGAAACAAATCTTTGCAGGACTCTCTGCCGGTTGTGTACGAGGAGCGTTCCGGTAGGATATCAGGAAAATGGGCTAACTTTGCTCGCAATGGTGCCTCCTCTTCTCCCTGCAGATCGAAAAGCCTGTTTGAGAAGTTTGGAAACAAAACGTTCAGCCAGCTCGTTTGTGGCCCGGATGGTAAGGCACGCAGACCGAAGTGTTTAATCCATTTTCGTTTCGTGAAGAGTTAAATCATCCGGATGTGAAACTGAGGACCGCAATTATCAGATACAAGCTGTTCAGGTAGGCCTTACTGGCGAAAAATCTGCACGGCAGTTTGGTGATGGTCTGTTGTGACGTAGTGACTTCATGATATAAATTTCTGGCGCATTTGGAATGTGCATCAACCACCACCAGAAACAGTCAAGAAACGGCCGAGAATAATCCAATAATCTAACGCCTAACCCTAACCCTAACATGTTTTTTTTCAACACGTCAGCGTTGCTTCATTTTTTTTTCTCCAAAGATTCGTTAATCTAACTTCAAAATCATACACAAGCGACTAACTCGAAAGGGCACTCAGTAGAGCGGCACACCTCTGCCACACAATGCCATGATCCACGAGAAACATAGCGGCCCAATACATTTTTGAAATATTATGCTGTGTGTCGTTTTTGGCCCCTTATGCTCTCAAATGGGCCAATGGTGGCCCACAGAAATAATAAAATTAAAGAATTTCTTGTATAGAATCAAAGAATTCGATGCTTCACCAAAATTCGAAGCAATTCCGTCTTGCCAGCAACACCCAACGTGTGCCACCAATTTGGTCCGAATACCAATCCACAACTTTTTGCAGATATCCTGCACACGCAACAACAAATAAACAGACCAGGGGTGAAAAGATAAACTCCTTCACCTTCCGGTGGCAGGAGGTAATAACTGTTTATTCCTTATAATAACGCGGGTCCGGAGCCAGATTCGACCACTATACACGACAGATCGATATATCATCAGTTTTATTGAAATGCCCTCATGTCCATTATTGGTCAGGGCCCAGTGTGCCTTGTGTTTGTCCTTATGTCCCAAGGGCAGTTTACTTTTTGATAAGAATCGGCCTTTGACTTGTTTAACGATAGCTGGGAAAGATCCCGTGTTCACGGGAATGAGCAAAATGGCTCATAATTCCATGTTCTACTCACTTATTGAACGTAATCTAATCATTAAATAACTTATTATCAGACAGAGAACAAGGTGATGCAGTTAGACATCTCATTGAAGAGCTAAGTGATAATGACTGAAATGTTGTGCTGTTGCCTAGAATGAAGTCCAGGACTGCAACAGTCCTTCGCATAATGTTGTTGATGTTGGCAAGAAATACACCCCCAAGTCAGTACTGCAGAAACTGGCCCACGGTTTGGCAACAAGCCAACCGATCCTAGCAGAATCGGCCCAAAGATCCCACACAACTAAGTACCTAAGACGCCATGCTGCTGCCCGTGTGGAGCCAAGACCACTTCAGCCATTTTAAGACTGAGGTGAAGAGGGAGAGAGAGGGGGAAGAGGGGGAGAGGGGGAGAGCTACCCCCTCCCACACTCTCCTGTGCCTAGCAACACCATGGGCGCTTAATGGCCGCACAAAACCACACATACCTTTAAGATTGACTGCTTCACAGCCTCAACTCACATTCGGTATAGTTTACCAAATAATTTTTTACATACAATGCCACTGCAGTTACAACTTTAACCAAGGTATGTGATAATGACATTAAGAAGCATGACACTTGTCTGAGACTTGCGCTTCAAGGACTTGAGACTTGCTCATGTGACTTGTTGACAATCTCTGATTTTAAAGTAGCGCCACCCCCATTTTACATGCCAAATAAATAATAAACAAATTCTCCAGCGCATGACATTGCCCGGGGTGCACCTTGCAGCACATGGAGATGGAATTGGGAGAAGTGGTGCAGAAACATTTATTTGCTTAATTGCAATAATTAAAAACAAATCAATAATAATCGTAAAATAATTAATTTCTTCATCAATTGGCTAATAGCAATACCCCAAACCAAACGGTTTTCATCTGAAATCTGTAACTTTTGAAATAATAAATAATTCATTGAAAAATGAATAATTAATCGATTAAATTGATTTGAAATAGTAAATCAAAAATACCCTTTATAGCCAAATCACTGCATAAACGCAAGAAAAAAGAAGAATCAATCAAACAACAGAAGCACATTGAAAAGATACAATGAGGAAAGTAAATTACCTGAACACTAATGAGGAGGAGGAGATTGGGACCATACTGCTGTGGCAGAGCGTTGGTGCTGATCATGCACGTCTCCTTGGCTATTGGGCACAATCCTGGGACGGGGTTCGCCACTCCCGAACACAGAAAGACCTTATGGATCCCACTTTAAACAATCATTCAATCGCTACACACAGGACATGAGGCGTCATCAATCAACTCTGGAAAGTAGGCGAGAATATGAAGAAAGATGGAGAGAAGAGTGGAATTTGGTATGACTCCGGGCTCCTCGATACAGACAGTGGCGGGCCTGCCTTGGTCCCATTGTGAATAGGGGTGGGGTGGGGGTGCGGAAGGAAGTACTACAGGTAAGGGTGTGTCAGTGGTTGTGTTTGGTTTGATGTGCACAGATGGTTTGGAACCGACAATCCCATGGGTTTCTTAAAGAGGAGACCATGCAGAACAATCAGTGCTCCCACTTACCCATAGCACCTCATTCAGAGGATGGTGAAGGCAATGAACTCCGGCCGGAAGGCAGAGTCGAGCAGGCATGTAAGGCTCTCGGCTCAGACAAAGCTGTACAGGCAGCCAAAAATGCAATTGGGCAAAAGCTCCGCTCTCAGAGCACTCGGTAGTGCCCCTTGATGACGTCTCTCGTCCTCCCCGGCGGTCTCTTCTTGCGGCTGCCTGTGGCACCCCTGGCAGCTCTGTTTTTGCTGGTGTGCGGCCTGCTTTATCCTGGTTCGGCAGTAGGCGTGGCTTAAGCCCTTACCGGCTTGCTCGCGGCATCTCCTCATTGGTCCCTGCTATTCTCAGATAAATCATCAGGTTTTTCACATTGGCTACTCCAGCTCTTGAGCATCCTCTTTCTTATCGCTACGCTGTCGATGAAACCTTTTGATTCCAAAGCACAAAGGTCAGGGAAGTTGACAATCTGAACATCGAGGGCCAAGTTGATGCTAGCATTCAGGTATCGAGTCTTACTAATCTGTCGCTGTCAATTGACGGACGATTGGCTGACAGGTCCTCTTCATGAATTGGCTCACAAACACACTGCCTTTGTGTTTTAACAAGCAACATGTCACACTGGAAACTATACTTTCTTTCAATTTAATTTAGTCTTGGATCCCTGCTGCTCACTCCAAGGCCTGGATTATATATGAACCTCACTGCCATCTCTGGAATCTACATATATGACCTCCCTGGAAAATCTTGTGCAGTTAACATTGCAGCAACATTTTCTCATTCCCGCGTTGTCAAGCAAGGATATGGGCTTGTCTTCCTGTCTCGCTGACGTACAAGAAATAAGAAACAAGTGAACCAGCTGGATACATTCACCACTCTCAATGCTGCAAAGTTCTTACTCTTACTTGTAGCCCTAAAAAAATATTGTCTCGCAATAACCTCCATTTACTATACTTTCCAAATTGAGATAAACTCTTCCAAGAGAGGTGTAGTCCTGACAGCTGCTTCTTATTCAAAATTTTCATGACCTGTCTGAAGAATAAATGCAAATGCTTTTTCAATCTCTCGGGTGCAGCAAGTCACTGAAACACTTTAAAAAATCAGGTTATTCGCCTTGCTAATTGCCATCTTCAAAACAATGGGCATCTTCAAATAATTTACAAAGCAATCATCCCACCATGATAAGATTATGCCTCCGCACTCTGACCTTGTTACTGTTACATTTATTATAAAGTTCTGGAGGCAGAATAATCTATGACGCGCTAATGGTAATTGTCAGCCTCTGCTCTCCCACGGGAAGTCAATTTTAACGAGCTCATCACCTCAACCTTCCCTCTCTTTCTCGACCGCACATCCTTTCAGCCATTTAAATTATTTCCATCTCTCTGGTCATATGCACTCAATCCTGTAACCCATTTTTGTTTGTCCCACCAAAAGGAGATGCAAGACTATTGCAAGGTGTGTGTGTGTGTGTGTGTGTGTGTGTGTGTGTGTTGTGTGTGTGTGTGTGTGTGTGTGTGTGTGTGTGTGTGTGTGTGTGTGGTGTGTGTGTGTGTGTGGTGTGTTGTGCACGTGCGATGGTCTATGTGCCATCTGTAATTATTTTAATTTTCACTTTGAAATGGTTTTCATCTGCAACCGCCTTGTCCGATCAATGTGGAAACTTTAAAAGTATGAAGGACTCCCCATGGAGAATATGTTTATGCTACTGTGGACGTCATAGATCACATTGTATGGAAGCCATGTTTGGATTAACGGGAAAAATTTAGACATCATTTTTTCCGCAAACTTTGAATGGGGAAAAATTGAAACTTGGCATAATGTCATCAAATCTCCACGGGGTATGTGGGTGATTACAATGACGTGCAATTGAGAAGTGGGTAATTTCAGGCATTTTTTTTTCACATAAGGATTGAAATCCTTACCTGAAAATTTCTGCAAACCTGTCCATATCTGAATCTTCGACCCGATGTGAGTAATAATTATAGTTTATGACATTCATAACCCATGCCAAAAGAACTATGTGACATAATAGGGTGGCATGTAATGATATGGGTATATAAATAGCTAATGGGCCATAATAGTAGGCTTGTCAGTCAACGATGGGTATTTTTGTTGCAGAATGAATGCACAAGACAAGACTATATGCGCTCAATGTTGTGTCACTCTAGGTCTATGTGTTTACATTCCCTCAAATATAAGCTTTAATATTCAACCCCATACTCGTCCTATCTGTGGGATCACCTTCTTGAGTTCATCCGTCACGAGCCTCCCTCTATTACTGAAGATGCCAGCCCACCATCAAATTTTACTGTGTCTCATAATCCAACCATGATGGTGTTCGCATTCTGTTGTGACTCTACTTTCTAATTATCACAAGCTTTCTCTGCCAGCACTCTCTATTTCGTTTGTGTAATATCCTGTCTGCTTTTCCGAGATAGTCCACTCTCAGCTGGCATGTTTTTTTTTGTATACATAGTCGAGGCCTCATGGAAGAGTTCAGTACAGTGAATGATCAGGACGATCAGGATCAGGATCAGAACAGGACACAAAACACGTATGCATGAAGTGGACAAGTTGGACCACAGAGGATGCATGGGGTGGGCAAGATAGATAGAGAAGGAATCCAAGGAAAGAAAACTGAAAAATTGGAAGGAGGAAGGGATTTTGGGTGGGGTTAATGAGGGCAGAAAAGATCATCGGTTTCGATTGGGGACGATCTAAGATGTGGTGAACGAGCCATTCATCTTTAATCTTTCTCAAGTTAACTTCTGTAGGTGGAAGGCCGCTATAACAATGAATAAACAAATAATGATGATGATAAATGATGATTGTGATAATAAGGATGAGGTTAATGTATGGAATGTAGAACAAAATGAGAGGTGCTATGCGAAATTGTCTTTTTGCTATTTAATATATAGAATGGGCCGAATGCAATTAAGGTTCTGCATTACATGCATTACATCATCCCGCCACTAGAGGTGAAGGAGGTTATGTTTTCACGCGCCTTTCTTCTGTTTGTTTGTTACTGACAAAAATCGAAATTTTTTTCAAGTATATTGGTTCATTCAATTTGTTATTCCGTGGTCCTTGTTTGTCTGTCAAAATGTCTGTCTGTCAATCACGCCTACAGGTCACAATTTTTTTTTTTTCAACTGATCTCAGGAAACTTCACACATGTAGAGTTGTGATTAAGGAAAGAAGCCTAATTGTTATTCGAGGTCCAAAAGTCAAAAGGTTAACATGGACCAAAGGTGCAAGACAACTCAGCTGAAGATTCTAAAACCTTCATTTTCATCGCGACTGACTTGAAATTTTAAGAACGATTTTAATATTTGCAGGGC
>CM068957.1:142844612-142857758 GCA_035128595.1 Eptatretus atami
TATTTAATAAAGGTCATTGGCAACACTTAAAACTATCACTTTTATTTAATGAAGGTCATTGGACACTAAACATATCACTTTTATTTAATGAAGGTCATTGGACACTAACAATATCACTTTTAGTGAGGGGAATTAGCTCCATAGTGGGGCAATATCGTTACACGCTGGACAAAAGTGCCAAATTTTTTTGTGGCTACCTATGGACATACTTAATAAAGAAATCCATGCTCCAAAATATCGGACCATATTTTCATGTGATTATGGGTCAAATCAAGATGGCGGGCCGAATTTTTTTTAAATCGATAAATTATAACTTCGCTAATATTGGTCGTAAAATATGTGTGTAAACTATCTATTGTAGGTAATGATGCCAGGGAGTCGATTGGAACCGTCAGATTTGGGATTAGGTCATCAGGAACTAAGATAATGGTCACATGTAGAAAAAATATGGGTCGCTCGATATGAAAATGACGGTTCGCGTACATGTTTTAATGACTTTTTTTGTTGCGCTCAAATAAGTTGTGTACATGTTGACTATCATCTTTCTATTCATGTGTTTATTTGTAGGCAAATTGATAATTTGATGATGCATATTTCACTTTGTCTAATGCCCCATAGAAGATTCATCTGGAAGTAATTGTATATTATGTGGTGGTTGGATAATGTATTTTCTTTGTTACAGGTTGTTAAACAGCCCTGAATCTACTGTTCAGTGAAATCACACCATGGACTGGACAATTTGTTCATTTGCCAGAACAGCAGTACACTTCACCTCTTTCATGTCCAAAGAACAGACAGAACCGCAATGCTGACGACGTCTCGAAGGACTTTCTTGACAATGTCAGAGAGTTCGAAGAGATTGTGCATTGCCGGTCGATGTTGATTTTGGCGAACATGGCACCCAGAATGTTTTGCAGAAAACAACGCTTCTTGTGCATCGGGCATGCCACCAAAAGTTTAATAAAAGTAAACTTGAACGAGAGCTGAATAAAAACGTAAACACAAGACGATGAAAAAGCTCCAGGTACCAGCGCATCCCAGCGATCAAGCGACAGTCAACGGGATCAAGCAAGGACACTTGTTTATTCTGTGATGAGAGTGGCCCCAGAAAACTGCATGAATATGCAACTAAATGTGCAGAGTACAATTTAAAGTAATTGCCACCGAAATGCAAGACGGCAAAGTACTTGCAAAATACTATGTGGGATCTGGTCTCAAATGAACTCAAGTACCATATAGAATGTCTGACAAAGTACCGAAATGACTATCGTGGTTACAGGCGAAATAATAGTCCAACAAGGGCGACCAACATGAGCTGAATCAACGAGCCAAAATGATCAATTCAAGAGTATTTGTTGAACTTGTAACGCACATGGAGGAATCTGCCGAGGAGGGACGTACCTATTCAAACTGTCAAACATACACAACATGTTTGAGAAAAGACTTGGGACTTTGCATTGATACCACCATCAATAAAACCCGGTTAAAAGAAAAACTCTCAATCACTTCTCCCAGCTAGGACCTAGTGAGCAATCTGATGGAAAAAACATAAATCCTGGCATTCCCCGCAGGCATTCAGCAACTACTCAAAGACGCTTTCTTGGTCCATGATTATGACGAAGAAGCAAGGTTGTTTGCCAGAGTTGCCAAGATATGTAGGGGAAAATCCTGAAAGAAATATAGCATTCAGTGGCGAATTCAACCCTGGATGTCAGCAGAAGATTACGCCCAGTACAAGATTGTTAATGTCCATGCTCATCAATGGCCCAAATTTAGCAGGTTCAGTAAATGACTCCCAAGCATGCCTGACACTCACACAGCTCTTGGTTCACAACTGCAAGAAGAAAGGAAATGTGAGACAAAACATGAGCGTTACTCTCCAGACCGTGAACCACCAGTACTTTTATATGTTGGTTTAACTTACATACTACAACTAGGAGCAAGACACTAGTTTGATCAAATGGCCACTAGGATAAGTGGTCATACAAACGTGTTCATGCAACTTGAAAACGAACTTGCTGCGCCACAGTGTGAACAATATAGAAGCGATGGAGTAGTGTGTCCAAGCCCAGTGAGAAAAGGTTTGTTCACAGTAAGTGCGTTAGACAATCTTGACCATAATCCGTCTCTCAACGACAGCACAGGGATCCTTTCATGGAACAGGCATTAGCATCATTCGCAGCCAACAAAAGACCATCCTGGGATTATACGCATCAACCTGTTAGCTTGTCCAACACAACTTCAAATTCATCACAAAGTCTGGTTCTTCCGGATTCGTATTCTATTGTACCTGCTGTGTACATGAAACCCACAAACAGAATACCCACAATAGAAGACACCACAACGTCAGGTTTGCTGATTACATAGAGAAAGCCAACGCCAAAGAGGAACGGTGGATTAAAACATGCATCTGAACTACTGCAACAGGACTTAGTGCGAGAACAATCATAGTCATGGGCTGCATATCATGCATCACGTCAGCCCTCAACCAAATGATTGCCTGCAATCACAGCCTTATTGCCACTCTTTGGAGAGAAGGCTGACTCAGCTGCAATGGCAAACACGGATGAGCTCATACAGAGTATAACTCAATTTCTGAATCCTGGTCAAGTACCAATTCTGGCATGCGACTGTCCGATTCTTTGCCATGTGCAATACACACAGTGGAAATTTCCAACAAAACATGCGAGAAAATTCATGGTCTCGTTGTGAGGCCTACATCTGGAAAGGCACTTTTGGACTGTTCTTGGCGATATGTTAGATGCGTCTGGCTGGATAGATGCAATTGCCAGAGTCTGGTATAGCAACGGCAGGTACAGCGGCAGTCATTCTTTAAAAGTATCGCACGATAACCCGAACCACCATGCACATCAAGTGTCTGCTCTCGCTCTCTTGGAAATCTTCAACAAGAATCATTCATTGTAGCGAATGATACTGATACTGATGACGAGAAAGCCTTTGACAGTTGGAAGATGTCCATGACAGAGAAGAGCCCAACCTTTCAATATTGGGACCTGGTGCTGAGATTAGAAAAGACTTTACTTAATCTTCGTTAGAAGCCCATCGCGAAAATAACTTTCAAACTCTATCGAGAGGTGCTGGATTCACTGAATGTTCCTGTTCTCGCCCTGGATCACTACAATTACAGCAGATGGGTTAGCATGCACATCCGGGATATGATTCACTACCAGTCGTGTTAAAGAGGGACCTCGAAAAGCACTGGGTGGTTGTCAAAGGCAGCCGCAGATTTTCCGCTATTCCAATAGATCAGGCCCACGAGCAGGAGAATGCTAAAGTAAAAAGGAAAGGGGGGGCTATCGGACTGACTGAAAACCTGAGTCCTTGAAGAGAGGATGATCGCTGGTCCTGAACAAGCTCGAGTGGGTCAACATCTTTTGAAAATGAATACTTGGCTTCTGACGATGCCGATCTTCAGTACCACCATCATGACGAGGATGTCAGCATATAAGTTATTCCAGCAGCAAACAAAGAACCTCATTCAGACGATCAATGTGGTATGGGAAATCCATTCTCTGATGACTGCAAGAACTCTTGGTTCTTCAGAACACGTCAATGCGCCAACCAGGAAGTAGCTAATGCCTATGAAGGAATTAGAAGCTTCTTAGAAATGCTCAGTACAACATATTTAAGAAGGAGGTCTTCACAGAAACAAAGCAAGTCTATTCACGAGTTCAATCAAAAAGAACAAACTGCATTTGTTCCAAACACCAAAACTAAAGAAAACCTCCAAAACGAAAGAGCTCCACAGCCATTCGAAGTGATGCAAGCCTTTTTGTGGTTGACTGTACTTTGGCAAATCAACAGCGCGGAATGGAGATCTAGACATATTTTCTCGCATGAAAATCAATTGTACCCTCCCAGTATGTCGCATCATGGAAAACTTCGGACGGGCACCAAGTCAGATTTGATTAGAGTGCACTGAAGTATTCGAACAAGGTGAACAGACGAACTTCCAAGAACAGTGGACTGTAAGATATTTGATGGGCGCGTCCTAGCCCATACTTTGTCAGCTGCTACTGCTACTACCTTTGATGACTACGCACAGTCTATGTTCTTGCCGTTTCTTTTGCGTGAAGCTACAGTATGTCAGAGACAGGATAGATGTCGTCTGGGGACCAATACTTACCAAGCAGCATCAAGGCAATCCACAAGAGAACGAAAGAGGCAGTGGTGTGTGCCTCAAGGTCAATCAAGAACAAAGATACTTCCAGATGGAACGATTTCCTGTTGGATTCATCCAATAAAGATGAACTCTTCTCATTTTTGACACAGAAAGTGGCTGATGGTGACTGGCCTGCTGAAAAAAGGCATCTACATAACGAATGGCACTCACAGTTGTTCCAGAGGCACAAGTCACGTGATGTCAGACTGCACAACACGAAGAAGCACGACAGCAGGATTGTGTTCCATATTGTACATGCTCTGCAGCACGGGGCCAAGAAAGTACAAGTGCGCACGGTGACACAGATGTTGCTTGTGATCCTTGTCGGCCATTTCTTCGATCTGCTGGAACTGCAACCGACCTGGAGCTCTGTTGTAGCATTTGGCGTTGGCAAAAACTTTTGTGTTCACAGCATCAACGCCATATCTGTAAGCCTTGGAGAAAGGATCGCTCTGGCATGTCCTGTATTCCACGCATTTTCAGGGAGTGATACCACCGTCGTATTCTTCCGGAAGGCAAAAAAAGTGCCTGGCAATCATGGAAAAGCTACCCTTTGGTACTGAAAGCCTTCCTCTTCATCTGGAATCATCCCTTTGAAACGTTGGTACTGGATCGACTCAATTTAAACACCTTGAACGCTTCACAAATGTGCATGTATGACAAAACAAGCAATGACGAGACATAAACAATGCGAGGCGGGAGTTGTTCTCCAAGAAAAGCAGAACCTCTTGAAAATATTCCCAACTAAGGTACTTAGTACCAAGGGTAATTAAGCAGAATGCTTGAATTAAATAGCAAGATTGAAATTTGTGTATACCAATCAGTTTGTCTTATGCAAGTACATACTACTTTGTTGCAGGAATGCACTGGTACAACCATGTCACAGAGAGTTATCCTCAGGCTGGAATTTGGTCAGCAAGTCGCAGGCCCACGTTATCATACCGTCGCCTGAAGCGTTGAATGGAGTCTACAGGCTGACCAATGGAACCAATTTGATGACAATACCAGAAGCTGCAAAAGCTGCACTGACTTTCAAATGTGGCTGTAAATCCGAGCGTGGTTGTCGCATCTTGCAAAGTGTATCAAATCTGGGCTAAACTGTACTGACCTGTGTAGCTGCAATTGCGAAAAGAACTAACTTGCTTGTGTTCATTAGTGTACATCATATACCATGTAATCATATAATGGTTCAGTTTTTATTAAAAATATGTATCCAGCAAGGTATGTCTCACAACCAAATGTGTCTCGCGAAACGTCAATGTTCGTATCGAGCGACCCAGTTTTTTCTACATGTGACCATTATCTTAGTTCCTGTTGATCTAATCCCAAAATCTGATGGATCCAATCGACTCCCTGGGCTCATTACTTCAAATAGATAGTTTACACATTTTTATGACCAATTATTAGCGAAGTTATAATATTTATCGATTTTTAAGAAATTTGGGGCCGCCATCTTGGATTTTGACACATAATCAACATGAAATATGGTCACATTTTTTGGAGCATGGATTTTTTATTAAGTAGTCTTAGGATACCACAAAAAAATTGGCACTTTTGTCCAGCGTGTAATGATGTTTCCCTGTTATTCCCCTCACTATTTTATGAATGAAGGTCATTGGACACTAAACATATCACTTTTTGTTTAATAAAGGTAATTGGACACTAAACATACCAGTAGGGTGGATATACTGATTCGGCTCACTTTCCCCATGTAAATGAATGGGGATTTCAGCGATTCACATTTTTTTTCCCCTAAAATTACACCCCCTTTTATCCAAGGTAATTTGTTTGTCTCCCCTTAAAGCGGCATTCTATTCAAATAACCAATGCGACAAGAATAAAGATTGGTTTCAAGTAGCAACGTAGTAATGTGGTTTGTTCAAGGTGATTCTGAAGAGATATCTGAAACCTGTAAGCCTAGGGACACTCATTTTTAATAACAATGCATATTGTTTAGTCACTCATTGAACCTATAAAGATTTGTTCATTCTCATATTCTTTAATAGTTTAAATATTTCTTTTGCACAATAATCCCCATCTAAATATTTAAAACAAAACATTTGGATCTTATATATTTTCAAGATACCCCTTTTGTGCCATTACGAAATGATAAACTTCTTTTAATGATCTCATCTTGACCACCTCCTGAGCCACAGAATTTTTTGCATAAGCCCGCCCACTTTTCATAAGCCCGCCCACTTTTCCTAAGCCCCGCCCACTTTTGCCAAGCCCCGCCCACTTTTCGTGAGGTTTCCATAAGCCACGCCACTTTTCATAAGGCCCGCCCACTTTTCATGAGGTATTTTCATAAGCCACGCCCACTTTCCCTAAGCCCGCCCACTTTTCTTTAGCCCCGCCTACTCTTACATCATTTCCAGTCATCTCTGACTCACAAAGAAATCACTAGAAAATTCTACAATGTTATGGTTTGAAAATTTTCGAACGAAGGCATGCCTGGCTTGCCCAGGGAATTTCACAGGAAACCCACGCCCACCAGTCTTTTCTCTATAAAGCCTCAGGCCAGGCTCCATTTTAAACATAATTTTTACTTTTACTGAGAATGGAACTACTGTGCTGAGCTTGCTGGAACTCTATGACTTGTATGGAACTAAACTTACAAGTTGAAGAATTGGATTCAAACCTATTATCTGTTGAGGATAGATCTAATTTCCCTATTTCAGTTCCTTTTAAACATCGACTCATATTAATAATTAAATAACTTAATTAATACATATATTATTTTCTCTCACAGGAAAATGTATCTGAAAATACCGATTTTGCCACAACTTTGGGCGGAAATTGATGACTTGGTTGAAGACCTTGGTGAGCGACCAAGACCCACAGAACGAGCGAGACCTTGAGTGGGATGACTTTGGGGTTTCCTTGGGAGATTGACTACTTGTATGGGAACTAAACCTACAACTTGATCAATTGGATTCAAAAACTCTTATCTGTTGAGGTAAGATATTTATTTCCTATTTCAGTTTGATTTTAGCATAGACGCCATTTAATAATTAAATCACTTAATTAATACTTATTATTTTCTCTCACAGGAAATTGTATCTGAAATACGAAATGAAAATACTGCTTTTGCAAACTATGGGGCCGAAATTGTTGGCTGGTTGAAGACCTCAGAGCGACCAAGACCCACAGAACAGTTCGTTCCTTCGATGACCCAACAAGAGTTTACCTGGAGACCAGCAAAAATCCTGAAAAAGAGTTTACAACAATAGTACTCATTGCGAGATAATCAAGACAATACCCACTGAACAAGTTATACCTTGATTGAGCCAGAAATACAAGTTTACCTTGGAGACCCAGCAAAATCTGAAAAAGAGTTTTTACACACAATTAGTTCATGCGAGTTATAGACAATACCATGAACAAGTTTACTTGAATGAGCAAGAATCAAGTTTACCTTGGAGACAGCAAAATCCTGAAAAGAGTTTATCAACATAGTACTCATTGCGAGTTTATTTTTTCAAAGACATTCACACTGAAACAAGTTTATACCTGATGAGCCAGAATACAAGTTTACCTTGGAGATTCACAATTTCAGACATTTATTAAATGAGTTTTCCTTGATGATCCACAGTTATACTATGTGAGATTCTATCACTCGAAACCCATCAAAATTTGGAAAATGGAGATTCCTTGATGATCCAACAGTTTTACCTAGTGAGATCTATCACTGAAACCCATCAAAAATTGGAAAAATGGGATTCCTTTGATGAATCCACGTTAATACATTTGGAGATCTATCTACTGAAACCCATCAAAATTGGAAAAATGGAGTTTTTCCTGATGATCCAACAGGTTATACTATGGTGAGATCTATCACTGAAACCGCAAAATGGAAAAAATGGAGATCCTTGATTGATCCACAGTATTAACTATGTGAGATCATCAACTGAAACCCACAATTTTTGGAAATTGTGTGATTCACCTTGGAGTCTTGGATAGATGGTTAGATTTGGAGACTTGAAATGTGGTTCTGGCTTGTATAACTCACAATGTGATACGTACTTGGAAACTAACAGGAATGTGGTTATACCTTGGAGACTTGAAATGTGGGTTTGGCTTGAATAACTACAATGTTATACGTATCTGAAATCAACAAGGAATGTGGTTATACTTGGAGACTGTGGAAAGTTGGGTTTATTTTGGAGACTTGAAATCTCAACCACTCCTTGGGAATTAAACTATCAAGAAGTTTACTCCCCTTTCTACATCATCCAAACCTGAAAGCCTGAAAAGACAGAATGAAGAAGAGAAAAACGAAAAAAATATATATAGGTGGAAAATCTCATTTTGGAAAGACATTGTTTTGGGGGGTTTGGAACACACATAACACACATCACCAAACACTACAACAAACAAAAGTTAGAGCCTTGACTGTCAGTTGAGGGATAAAATCTTGTGTTGGGGTTACAGATCTAAGAACAGTCCCCCACGGCACCACCACAAACACAATTAAGCCTTGAACTATTCAGTTTGAGGATTCTGTTGTTTGGGGTTTCAAAGATTAGAACGTCCCCATGACACACACAAACAAACAAAGTTAAGCTTGACTATTCGTTGAGGATTGTGTTGGGTTTCACAAGATCTAGAACGTCCCCCACTTCTGCACACACACAACAAACAAAAAGTTAAGCCTTGACTATTCAGTGAGGATTCTGCTGTTTGGGGTTCCACAGATCTAAGACGCCCCACGCACACCACAACAAACAAAAGTTAAGCCTTGATATTCGGTTTGAGGTCTGTGGTTTGGGGTCACAAGATTCTAAGAAACGTCCCCTTCAACAACTATTATATACTGTTATACACTCGAGTGTCCACAACGGTGATAGATAAGGGAGGGAGTGAGGCCACCATTGCTCCATGTATATTTGCTTAGTTTTGTCTTTTGTAATTCCTGTGAATAAAATGAAACCTTAAAATCTCTTTCCCCTTCTAAATCATTATCTTATAATCCAAGGAACGTATCTTTACAGAAACAATTTAAAAGTTCTTTCGTCCTCGTTTCAGTAAAACCTTTTCAATAGAGATTTCCACCTGTTATTATTACGTATCCAACGTTTGAACTTAGGTTTCTGACATTTAACTCTTTTTCCATATTATTTAATTTTGTAAAGGTTTTTGGGATGGTTTCATATTTGTTGACGTATGAATTCGTGTTATTATACTTATCACAATATCTGAATGAAAAAGATATCCATGTTGTGAAACGAGTTTTGTGTGAATTTTTATATATAGTTCTCTTTTAAGTGACATTAAACGTCAACAACAACAGCCTTCCTCATTAAAGGTACTGTATAAATGTTAATATTATTTTATTTAGAAAACTAAATGTCTTGTTAAAACTCTCTTTACCTCATCAGTCCACAATTTTTTTAGTTTTCTCTTAACTTCTATTAAATACTGTTGAAAGGGCTAACATAAGGTTTACCTGTTGTTTTTTAATGGGACAAACCCACGCGTATCTACTCCTCAAACATAACGGTTAAGCATACTGTACCCTACAATATTAGTTCATCAAATCAGCGGACCAGATTATATATCAACTTCCCTTTGGAAAAACCTTCCTTCTACGAAACTTTGTGAATAGGTTTATGTAATTCATCGCTATTTGCTTTCAGTCTTAATGACATCATTGACAGCCTATAAGTTTTTTTGAATTTCCAATCCAGTTTTCAATTTAAGCACTGATCTTCTCCTTCACGATGAACCGATCAACTTTTTCTCTCAAGGTTGGATTTGTTTCAGGAGGAAAAATTAATACACATTTCTATCGGGCTTCATGCTTTTCTCTAAAGTTGTGGTATTCCCATAATCAATATCGTGCCTCATGCACACTTCAATCACCCTATTGATAGGTTACTCAGGTTTTAGGAGTCTGCCTCATCAATCTTCTATCAAGTTTTGTGCCTGGACACAGAAAGAATACCCTGGTAGATGTTAATTCCGGTTCCAGTCCGTTGTAAATTATATCTTCCTGATAAAACTTTTTGTATAACCTCTCGAAGTTTGGTGTTTGGAGATAAATTGATTTTTTTTGAAACCACACACCGAACATATACCTTTTTGTATACCTGTTATTTTACTTTTAAATATAATTGAAATTTTTAGTATGACTTGTTCTTTTTACATTTGGAGCAATAATCATTTATTTATGAGAAAATTCCTACAGAGATGCAAAAACTTTTTTAAGTTCCAACGACACATTTGAATCTTATTTAAACATAAAAAATCTTTAGAAATGCCTCACTCTTCCTTGCCTATATTAAGAAAAACTGAATTAAAATGATTAGCGACGATTCAATTCTTGAAGAAATTATGAAATAGAACTTGTCAATCTTTTGTTTTCCTCCTGGTGTTGAGTTATTTTTCTGTATTACCACAATCTTTTTGATCTCACTGGTTTCCATATTTTCTATTTATTTGTCTCGCTCTTTCTCCCTCTCCTCCCTCTCTCTCTCTCTCTCTTCTCCTTTCTCTCTTCTCCCTTCTCCTTTCTCTCTTTCCTCCATCTCTTCTCTCTTCTCCCTCTCCTCCTTCTCTCTCTTCCTTTTTCCTCCTTCCTTTCTTCTCCCTCTCCTCCCTTCTCCTTTTCCTTCCTCTCTATTTTACATAACTCCTTCCTCAGCCCCAATCTTGCTCAGCTTTACACCCATAGTTAACATATATTCGTCCCATGTGTGTGTGAGGATTTCTTGTTGAA
This sequence comes from Eptatretus atami, assembly GCA_035128595.1. NCBI lineage: Eukaryota > Metazoa > Chordata > Myxini > Myxiniformes > Myxinidae > Eptatretus > Eptatretus atami. Next base: position 142,855,517 of record CM068957.1, read on the forward strand.
TTTTAGATATGAACCAATTTACTCTCTCTATCGCCTTTTCACGTCGATACCACATGTGACATTCTCTCTCTCTCTATATTACTATAAGTTCTGTATGAATCTCTCGGCCGCCTGTGTCAAGCCCTGAATCTACTGTTCAGTGAAACATCACACCATGGACTGGACAATTTGTGTCATTTGCCAGAACAGCAGATACACTTCACCTCTTTCATGTCCAAAGAACAGACAGAACCGCAATGCTGACGACGTCTCGAAGGACTTTCTTGACAATGTCAGAGAGTTCGAAGAGATTGGTGCATTGCCGGTCGATGTTGATTTTGGCGAACATGGCACCCAGAATGTTTTGCAGAAAACAACGCTTCTTGGCATCGGGCATGCCACCAAAAGTTTAACATCAAACGTAAACTTGAACGAGAGCTGAATAAAAAACGTAAACAACAAGACGTGAAAAAGCTCCAGGTACCAGCGCATCCAGCGATCAAAGCGACAGTCAACGGATCAAGCAAGGACACTTGTTCAACCTCTCCCATCGAAGAATGGAAATGGAGGTGAATTTTTTCACCACCTGTGCTGTTCTGTTTGTTTTGAAACAGTATTATGGAACAAAAACTCCCTGGAGCAGAACATCGCACGGAAACTTGGTAGGGGCATTATGGTTTATGGTCCAAAGGATTACGACTTGCCATTTAGATTTTCGCGACTTGGCTCCAAAAAAAAAAAACGTAGAAAATATTTTGCAACTTTTTTTTCAAAAAAATTTCGATTTTATTTGAAAAAATATTTGTAATTTTTTTTTTTGCATTTCTAAACATGTTTAAAGTATTTCCAACCCCCCAAAAAAAATTTGTTAGAGAGAAATAAAAACAAATTTTTGCCAACCTTTTTTTATTCAAAAAAATTAGATGTTTATTTTTAGCGCATTCTACTAATGCGCGTTGTTATCTAGTTTAGTTTTAATCAATCGTATTTCATAGAAGTCTGATATCCGTTTGACCATACATAATGAATAGTGATATCAGCTTCACTTAATGGATCCAAGCATATCGGGCGTGCCGGAGGCTTTTGCACCCTCTACGCAGATGCTCCCCCTCTAGTTAACTCCTGCCATCTTCGAAGATGCATGAGATGTTACTTGTTCTTCACCCCTTTCTGTTGTTTTTGTTTCAGTGAACAGCGTATTACGGAACAAAACCCGAACGGATTTTCGCACGACAAACTTCGGTGTGCGGGGGCGTTTCGGTATGTTCCAAGGATCATGCCATTACAATTTTGGACTTGCTCCTTGGCCCACCCCCCAAAAAATAAATATTGTTAGAGAAAAATTTTTTATTCTGCATTTCTATCATGTTTTAAGTGATTTTCCAATACCCCCCCCACAAAAACAAAAAATTGCTTAGAGAAAAATTTTTTCTTTTTCCATGTCTGTTTACAGTGTATTTCCATACCCCCCCGCCCACCCCCCCCCCCCCCCCCCCCCCCCCCCCCAAAAAAAAATTCGAGGAAAAAAAATTTTTCTTTTTTGCATTTCTAACATGTTTTAAGTGATTTCCAACACCCCCCCGCCCCCCAAAAAAAAATTGTAGAGAAAAAGAAAAATTTTTGCAAGCTTTTATTTTCAACAAAATTTCGTATGCTATTTTTTGCATTCTACATGGTTTGTTAAGTGATTTCCCAACCCCCCCCACCCCCCCCCCAAAAAAAAACGTTGCACACAAAGACACATAAACTCTTCATGCACTTTGACATTCATATTATAGTTATGAATTAAATATAAATGTTTCACTTGCACTGTGACCCAGACAGTATTCGCCGCGGTAGGTTTTGCGACTCTGCCCGATGACTCCCCCTCTAGTTTCTATTCTGTGCATGAGAGTCGCCCCAGAAAACTGCCATGAAATAATGCCAAACTAACCATGTGCATAGAATAACACATATTTAAAATTAAGGCCACCTGAATGCAAAGACGTGCCAACAGCTACTTGCACAAAATACTATGTGAGGATTCTAAGCCGTACTCTAATGAACTCAAGTACCATATAGAATGTCTGACAAAGTACCGAAATGACTATCGTGGTTACAGGCGAAATAATAGTCCAACAAGGGCCGACCAACATGAGCTGAATCAACGAGCCAAAATGATCAATTCAAGAGTATTTGTTGAACTTGTAACGCACATGGAGGAATCTGCCGAGGAGGGGACGTACCTATTCAAACTGTCAAACATACACAACATGTTTGAGAA
>CM068957.1:142877155-142892256 GCA_035128595.1 Eptatretus atami
TCACCATTACCATAACACAAATCACCATTACCATAACACAAATCACCATTACCATTACACAAATCATCATTACCGTAACACAAATCACCATTAACAGAACACAAATCATCATTACCGTAACACAAATCACCATTAACATAACACAAATCATCATCACCGTAACACAAATCATCATTCCCGTAACACAAGTCATCATCACCGTAACGAAACTAAAACGTTACGGTAATGGTTTTACGGTGATGACGAAATCAACATACAACGCCTCGGAGTGACCAGTCCAGGAAGCAGACACACCTGGAATTGTCAAAAACTTTAGCATTTAAAAGCATTCTCTACTTTCGTGTACATCGTATCTGTTGAAATTCATATGTATGGTCAATGGGACATGTACGGTCATGACGTTGAAGAAGCATACGGACTCACCTTGCCAACTTTTGTGGAGTTTTTGCACCCAAACTACACCGACCAAACTTGAAAAATAATTCTAAAATGGCGGGAAAAGAACCGAACGCCACGTCACGATCACGTGACATGACGTGATCGCTTAATTGGCTCACAGTTCCAACAATCACCGGAAGGGCGTTTTCGTTACGGTGATGACGAAATTGAGTGACGGGCACAAAATCCAGTGTATTGCAAAACTTGTCCAGTTCTCGGCGGAATTTAGACTCGAATATGGAAGATATTGAATGAAGAAGGAACCCGACATGAATTGTCGTGAAATTCGGAGAATTTATTGACGCCTTTTTGGGACATGAACATGGCACAGTGGGTATTGTGACTGCAAAAATTGCATCAGACTGAGAGAACAAACTCATTTTTTTTCCTATTTATTACAATTTTATGATCTCAAACGACGGGATTATTTGAACGCCCCCCCAGGGCAAAGATATATGGTCCATAACTTGGCCGAAAATGCCTGAAATTTCATGAAATGAGGCCACCCAAAGACATGTGACATCAATCTGTCAATTATGTGAGAATGACCCTCCAAACACCATTTATGTTCATTTAATTCAAGACCTTCTTATCGGTCTCACTCAAGACCCTCAATTTGTTCCTTTTCATTGTGACAATTGCGTTTCATTTACTCGATGACAACTCCTATAACAGGCATGGTCATACATTTACAATTCCAATGCAGGTGATTGTTACATCTCATGTCGTGTTTTTCATTGAAGAGCTCTGACAGTTTTAAAAAGGACAATTAAGGAATTCCAGCCATTGTGATACCTTTGTAGTTGAAAGCTAAATTAATGGTTAAAATTATAATTGGAAAAACGCAATTCCGAGTTCTTGTGCACCTTGTATTGTGAGAAACACCTGGTTTGGGGCTGAATGAGTTTCACTTATTGTTCGAGGTGTAGTTAACAAGCAAGTATGCATATATGAATAATGTATATACTATACTAGCAAATACATCCCGTCCTTTCGCTGAGGGGAATATTAAGTCGAGAAGGGGAGGGATGGAGGAGGTAGTGATGATGGAGAGAGGACAGAGAGGAGGGAGGAGAGAGAGGAATGAGGGAGAGGTGGAAGGGGGAGGGAAGATGGGTGGGAAGGGGGAGGGAAGATGGGTGGGGCGCTCAGAGGGGTGAGGAAAAGGGGAGCGAGGGGAGCGAGGAAGGTGGGGTGGTGGAAGCGATGTCTCAGCAAACGTCGCCAAACACTCCGTTGTGGAGGAGGGGGGAGCGAGTGAGGAGGCTGGGGGAGAGAAGAGGGGTGGAAATGTGGAGTGGGAGGAGGTTTGTGAGGAGGTAAGCATGAGGGGAGGGTTCTCAACTTGCATTTGGTAGTGAAGGAGGGGGGTTTGTGCAGGATTGAACAAAAATGGGGTGTTAAAACAGCCAGTTGATAGAGCAGACGCGAGACACCGAGAGATGTCCATGGGGGTGGAGAGGAAGGGGTTTGAGAGGAGGTAAGCATGAGGAGAGGTGGAGGGAAGCAGTGTGATGGGAGGGAAGGCAGTGTGATGGGAGGGAAGGCAGCATGAGGGCAAGAGAATGCAGTGTGAGGGAAGGCAGTGTGATGGGAGGGGAAGGCAGCATGAGGGCAAGAGAATGCAGTGTGAGGGGAAGGGAAGGCAGCGTGAGGGCAAGAGAATGCAATGTGAGGGGAAGGGAAGGCAGCGCAAAGGGGGTGGAAGTGAAGGCAGTGTGAGAAGCAGGAAGGGAATGGCGATAAAACGTGCCCAAACAGCAACATTTTCCTTTTAAATGCAGGGTTCCATACAAAACTGGTGGGAGCATTTAAAACTCATGCTATCTACTTGACAAGGCCTGCCTGCATGCGTACATTGCATGCTTGCACATGCAGCAACCTGTGCACCGCCCTGGTCGGCTCGGTCTGAATCTGGGAGAGAGGGAGAGGGGTTGGAGAGAGACAGGGAAAGGGTCAGATTTGGGTGAGAGAGGCAGAGGGGTGGGAGAGGGAGAGGGGAGAGAGGTGGAGGTAAGACTGAGGATGGGGAGAGGGGCGGGTGGAATCCGGCAGATTGGTGACGTCCAGTTTAACGTCCATCTGAGTGACAGCACACATTGATGAATCACGCTGCCTGTGAAACACCGGGAAGACAGTTTATAGCTGGATCAGGATTCAAACCCAGGCTAGACAGCTTAGAACAAGCATGCATACTTCTCTATCCTGCCATAATGTGACAATTCATTGCTTTCTAAGTGGAAACATTTTTTACTCATTGTATTTATCTCATTTATTTTGCCTTCTTAATGCCGGAAATGTCCACACGGACAACCGTGCCATGGTATTGCCGTGGAAGCTTGTCGAGATCGAAGCTTAAAGAGCGCTCCAAGCAAACATTCCAAAGACACAGTTGAAGAAACTTTTGAAAACGAAACGTTAAATTTTTTGTATGTATTTATCTTTGCCGAAGTGACGGGTCGTACAAAAAGGTGAAACGTGGTGTGAAATAAAATTGAAAATTTTCAGCCAGTCAGCCGCCATCCAACGCACCGCAGAACAATGTGGGGCCAACGCAGGCGAGTAGCCCCTGATATTTGTTCAAGTCGATCGATATACAGGATACCTTCGTATAACGTGGAGGATGCGTTCCCACGAAACGCCGTGTTATCTGAAAACGTGTTATAAGGGCAACGTATAACATGTGAAAATCTGGGTTACGTTACAAACAGGGAAGATTTCAACCTCTTCAGATTGAAGCCCTACATAAAAACCTCAAAAAAGCAGTAAACGATGCATAAATAATACATATAACAAATAAAAACAATAAAAGAAATTACTTTTTAATAAGAGTTATGATGATTGGGGTTGGATACAGTACATATTGCTTGTGTGTGGGGTCAGAGAGTGCCTATGTGACCCTTGCTCCCCTCAAAGCCACACCCCTGCCAGGACTGATGAACGCCAGAGCAAACAAGAGCTGAGCGCTAATTCGGACACCAAGGACCTGTTCAAGGAACGAGACTGCTCACCTTCCTGAACGTGGAACGAGAGTGATTGCTTGCCCGGTCGAGCTGCATGACAGGATGAGGAAAGTTATGCTGGGGCGAGACAAGTCATGCAGGGGCGAGGCTGAGAGTGCAAAGGGCACCAGGAGGTCCTTGGTGTGCAACGGCTCCATACTGACATACACGATCTTTTCTTTCAATCTCCAAGACCAACTAATTTGTCTACTTGAGATGCACAAAGAGAACCTGAAAGAGTTATGAATGATTAACCTCTGTCCCAGCTGGGTACACACCTCAAACCTTTTCCTCTGGAGCTTACATCACATACGCTGCACCTCTCCTGATACTGCACCCACACACCACATTGCCTTCCTTCCATTCTCTTCACTCCCCTACACTTTGGACCAACGCAACCCCGCCCGATTGCATGTGGTGAGCGAGAGGTTGCAACCAAGCCTCAAACTGCTTTCTTTCTTTTTCTTTCTCTTTACGTTTCCCAGTGTGATTGTGGCGTGCCTGTCCTGTGCATAGTTAAGTAAAATTGTTTCACGGGATCTTTACATACTTAAGGGATAGTTGCTTTTCTTTGTGACACTGCAACGCTTGTAAATATGTGCCTTTCTTTAGTAAACTGTTTCAAACCTGCTCGATTGTCTTTTAACTTCATTGGTTTGATATGGTGTATGTAATAGAAAGATGGGACGTTATATCCCAGACATTTGCTCCACTAGTTTAGCCAACCTCTAACTTAGTTTTGCTCGGCCCTATTTAGTAAGTAGATACAAAGCTGGGACGTCGAGAGCACAGTTCCTTATCTGGGCAGAGCTAAATCACCGGTGAGGTAATGCGAGACTTGGAGCGGGCACCCTGCCAGACTTAGCCTCCACAGACGGCATCTGTGGTTGCTTCGCTACCCATTGGGTCATGGAGTTATTCAGGGCTTGCGGCTTCAGGATCGTAGGTCGAATAGCGGGTCCAAGCAACCCCCTCGGGAACCCCGTGCTCATCCCGAACCCATAACAGTATATACATATACCAATGTGCCACAGAAGTGCTTTCTGGAAAGTGCTTGATCAACGGGGGGCACCTGAGGCACATACACCCTGTTTCAGCATCCATGACCGTTAACGAGGTTTCTGAATTATTGCAAGAAAATATATTAAGGTTCAAATGCAACTTCAGCTTCGATGTCATCTTTTATAGGCACACTAGTTGGATCCAACAAGGAATACCTCTATAAGGATGTAACTTTATTAGGCCCTTAACGGTTTTACCAGAGGGGACTATTGGTTTGCTCTGTCTGTTCATTCGTCCCACCTGTAGTTTTTCAGACTTTTTCCCCATACCCTTCAACACATTCAACTGAAACTTGGTACATGGCTTTATTATTATAAAGTACAGAACAAGTTCGAGTTTCAGGGCGTTTCATCAATTTTTCACAGAGTTATACCCTTTTTGGACTTAGAAAATATAATCCGGTAGGGGACATGTATTGCAAAGGAATTCTCGCTCTTCTTATACATGTTGAGATAGGAGTTTTGAGATTAAATACGATAAATGTTCAGTGTTGCACATTGCTCCTGCATGAGTTTCGACTGCTGTGCGTATTTTTTTAATTTTCGTATAAATTGTCGAGGCTCGTATAAGAGCTAACACACAACGCGCAGCAAGGGGGGCATGAGACAAGAGGGGCAGGAGAGGGAAGGACAAAACAGTGGGGAACAGAGACATTAGGAGATCTATGGAAGGGAGAGGGATAGGGCGGGGAACATGGGGTATACATGATGGACATTACAGGGACTTTTAGGACCTTTCACGACAGGGAACTTTTGGGAAGGAAGGCAAACTCTATTATCCTATATATTAATATATGATAATATATTGACCATGTCTATCCTCCTTGCACCATTCGGCGAATAAGGCTGCTGATGCAGTTTCATTGGCTCGGGTTTACAATCCTGGATGGGTCGCCAATCAGATGCAGGATACTTGACTGGGGATGTATGAATTTGTAATTTGTTCAGGGTACCTACTCTTCGCGAAGGATATCATGGGATCTTTAACGTCCACCAACTAATGTCAGCAGGAGGGACGCCTGGTAAACATCCATCCGAGGGATGGCACACACACTGACGAATCACCGGGACGACAGTTTTTAGTTGGGTCTGGATTCAAACCCAGGATAGGCAGATAATTCAGTGGTGAGCATAGCATATTGCTAACCTTGGAAAAAAAATAAAGATAAAAATTTGTTTTTGACTTACTTGGTAGAAATTTTCATATCAATGTCGTATGTCCGTCCACACGTGTAAAAAAAATTGATCAATATGCCTCGAATGACTTCTCTCATCAAGCACATTGAAACAGGTACTTCAAATAAACAATGAACGCAATACAGAGAAACTCGTTTTCATTTTATTAAATTTCACCAAATCGTTATAAAGATTTTTCACTATACATTGCTGTAAATGCCATTTGCTATATTAAGAAAACGTATTTTTTGCACCTTGAGAATTTTTCACTATATGCTGATGTTTACAGTGGAATAACTATTCGGAAAAAGGAAATGTTTTTGATGAAACGTATTACGTACGTCAAGACACAAGTAAATGCATCATTAGTAGAGTAAGCACGTCCTGTTAGTCAAAAACACACATGCTCCTCACTTATAGTTGTATTAATAATTTATTCCATGGCTTATATCATGAAAATACCTAAAATTACAATAATTTATATCAATCGGTATATTTGTGAGGAATAAAAACAAACAGTCACTGCGTTTGCATTCAGGAATAAGTTAAACCTCCATTTTGCTGATTTTCAGGTGTTTACCCACTGATTATGGAAATCACTGGAAAGTATAAATAACTCACATACAACGTGTAACTCACAACATTATTCCAAGAGATAAACACTGTCCACAAGTTATCATAACCAATTTTGTTTTGGACAAGGGCTCAAATGACTATTTAACGTAGTGTTTGACGGGTGGGGGAGTGGGGGTGGGGATGTTTGAGAGATGAGACGGGGTGGGGATGTTTAAAATGTTCTACGGACGAGATACAATCGTTTAAGACATACCAATGTTTTAGTTATTAATTTTTTTTTTTTTTTACAATAAGTATCTAAAACTAGTAATGTCACCTGCCCCTTACTTATTACCCCGCACACGCAAAGCGAAAAGCGGGGTTAAGCAATTGGTTGACTTCTGTATATCTGTCTGTCTACAAATGTCAGGTTATGATCGACAAACAACTTGATATAAACTAAATGTTGCATTTTGAACATGAATGAGAACATGAATCGGAAAATGAACCCGGAGTTTTGCGGTACTTTGGCTCTGAATTCGTCCCGATCGCGCACGCACGGAGGAGTGAAATAATATTTTTATTCGGTCTGCTTGCCTGGCAGTCAAACAAAATTGGAAATAATTCCAAACAGGAAACTTAATGTTTTTTTGCAACGTCATAAAGGACACAAACGACAGGCACAAACAACTCATGTAACTTGTTAAATAAGGTGGTGTAAAAGACGCAGTAAAGCAGTAAAGCATCAATAGCAGTAAAGTTCTGGAATTTAATTTTTTTTTTTATTTGACCTTTACAATCTTTATTTTATTTAAAATTAATTATGTACTTAAACACCGGAGAACACAAATCGCCTTCTTACCGCTTCCAAAAAAACTTCCAGTTGTGCAGTATTTGGACATGTTAAATGAGGCGGTGGCTCAGACACTGCATAAACGGCGGTAAACTTCCGGAAGGTTTTTTTTTTATGCGACCTATAAAATCGTTATTTTATTTCAATTGAATTATATACTTTAAAACTGTGTGGGGTAAGGTGTTCTATGAACTCTCGAGGTAAATATGTATTGAAAAAAATGTTCTGATATCTCGTTCGTATGTTTTGGTGGGAGGTGGGGGGATGGGTGAGGATGGGTGAGGTGAGGAAAGGGAGGGGGAGGGTGGGGAGTAGTGAATTGTGTCAAAAAGTTTTTTCATCAAAAGTTTTTTCCTCTTGACCATGAAGTGAGGAGACTCAGTACAGATGTTACTCCTTTTATACATAGGTACTTCATTCCACATTGTTCCTACAGTGTGGAGATGTCCCACTGCCAGCGGAGTCTTTTTTTCGACTCAAACTTTTTTCAAGGGGAAAAAAAACCTTCTGGACCCTTTTCATACAAGTGTTATAATATCCTTATGGGCTTTGTTCATCAACAATTGCATGCAGACTGCAGAATAACAACTATATAATCGAATCAAGTCGTTGTGGCTCGTTAATAATCACTGGTATAGTTTGTATAACCCAAATATCTGCGGCTAAAGCAGTTCTGGTAGTAACCACAAACTTAGTTTTCTTTACATCACAATGCCGACCATTTTTAAGAGATGCATTGGAATGTTACATCCTCAACACACAAGCACAGTTTGGACAATCAGTTAAACGCATTGATTTGCCATATTTGTCCGCAAGTCCAGCAGCCAAATTATCGAAACGATAATCTTTGTCCCGAGTACTGAAATCAGTTCACCGCAAGCGGTTGAAAGAAATCCCACTTTTAATCAAGATTATCGGCAGGCGCAGCTCTCAACAACTATATTGGGGTAGAGTTTGAGAACCACATTGTGGTTTTCATCAAGGAAGAGAAGGCTGATGGCAGACATGACCTCGGGTACGCAGCATGGCTCCGGGACGTGACGCATGATTCCAATGGCACGAACAATGCTCTGCAGGGTGGCGTGGTTAGATGGACGCACCTCCTGTAAGGGAGAACAACGAAACAGATAATTCATACGAATATACTTCCATGAAATTATACAACAGCGAATCACCTTTGGCTAGGGCACCAATTCAAATTGCGTGCATTATTATGGATTATTCCATTATCTACTGGTGTCCCGAAAACTTATCTGAAAGTAAACTGATGATGTATATGCTCAGGTCTTTGGAATGAATGTGATACATGTATAATGTCCACGAGCCTAAGATCATTGTGACTTTTTTGTGCACATGGTTGAGGCTCGTGGAAGAGCTAGAGCTGAATGGAAGGCAACGAAATGGAAAGGGGGGAAGCACCAACAGCATAGTCGAAGTGAGAGTGAGATCAAGGGGAGGGGGATAAGGACACATGGGGGTGTGCAAGCTGCACACAAGCTGAATGAAACACAGCAAGAAGAGGAAAGGGAAGGTGTGGATGAAACAGAAAAGGAACAAACCAAACGACAACTAACAAATGAAATGAAGTGAGGGAGAGGGGGGGGGGGAATCACATTAACCTGGAAAAAGGGAGTGCTTCCGAATGGGGTAATTTGGGGTAGAAGAGATCATGAGTATCAATTGGGGATGGCCTGAGGTAGTAATGAACAGATGTCTTGAAGCCCTCGAGGGAAAAATGGAACTGAACAGAGTGGGAAGGTTGGTTCCGCAGGTGGGATAGAAGAGGAACAATTGAGTGGAGGTGAGCAGTGAGCCTGGATTTTAGGAGTGTAACAAGAAGAGGGTTACTGGCAGACTGTATGCACCCTGCAACAAAACCTGGCAGGGGTAGAGCCAAGAAAGGTAGAGGGTGCAAGATGAAAAAGGAGGTGATAAACCACAAAGAGGCCACCCACCTGTCTGTGATACGAAAGTAACAGGCTTAGAAACTGAGCTTCATTGCAGGTGATTCCAATGACTTTGTTAGCCTTGCTTTCCATGGCATCAGGAAGGGCAAGGTGTGAGGCAGGGGTGCCAACCCAAAGGGTAGAGCAGTCTTACATTTTGGGGTTTTGTCGCATGTGGACATCTGACCGGCAGTTGTTCCTTCCAGTTCATCTACGCTAAGTTCCCTGGACCTGTATGTTGTGTTTTACTGCTTTATTACCTCTGCAACCTAAGGTGGATGGAGATTATATTTTCACCCTGTTTGCATGTCTGTCTGTTTGTCTGTATGTGTGTTTTTGAGCGGGATATCTCATAAAGTTATGGACTTATACAGACGGAACTTGGTGTACAGGTTTGGCATGTGACAAGGACGAATTGATTAGATTTTGGTGAAGATTCGGATCCAATCTGGATATTAGAATTCTTCGTGATAACTTCACCATTGAGAGCCAAAAACGATAATACAGGACAGCACAATATCTCAAAAAGTTATGGATGAATTTGGATGAAACTTGGTGGACAGTTTGGATGTGTGAAAATGATGAATTGCATCGATCTTGGTGAAGATCCAGATCTGGATCCGGATACGAGAATTATTTAATTTCATAAGTGATTCTTCACCCTTGAGAGATAGGGCCAAACACGATATCTCAAACAGTTACGGACGGATTCGGACGAAACTTGGTGGATGTGTTGGGTAGGTGACAATAACAAGCTGATTAAATTTTGGTACAGGTACGGATGCAGATCTGGCCTATCAGTGGGATACAAACGGTAAACTATTCAGCCTGGCAGAAGCATGAGCTCTTCTGAGTGCCATTTTAGTTTTAATTCCTGTTTTGCTGGTTGTGTTTATCATCAAATTTTCTGTCCCAAACTGTATCTTGTGCTGTTGAATCGTCGATTTGGTGTCCCTGGTAAATTATAGCCTACTAGTGATATCCAAGTTGTGCTTCCGCCTCCGTTTTTTAGCTCACCTGTACTTTAATCAGGTGAGCTTATGCAATCGAGCAGAATACATAGGTGAGTGAGTGAGTCAGTCGGTAAACACTTTTGTTTTGTAGACATTGTCTAGGCTCGTACAAGAGCTAACACACAGACTGTATAACAAAGGAAGCACGAGACGAGAGGGGTGGGAGAGGAAAGCACAAAATAGAAGGGAACAGAGACATTAGGAGATTTGTGGAAGGGAGACAGATGTGGCAGGGAACACGGGGTATACAAAATGGACACTACAGGGACTTTCAAGAAGGAAAACAGGGAATTTGAGGGATGTGGGTTAGGGGTGGATTAATGGGGGTAGAAAAGATCATGGTTTTGGATGGGGGAAGATATGAGATGGTGATGAACAGCTGTTTTGAAGACCTCGAGGGAAGAATGGGATTGAAGAGAGTGAGGGAGTTTGTTCCAGAGGTGGGAAAAAAGAGGATTGAAAGAGTGAAGGTGAGCAGTGATTCTTGGTTTTGGCAATATCACCAGAAGGGGGTTACTGGCGTACCTTGAGTGCCCTGCAGAAATAAACAGAGTGGGGGTGGGAGGCCGGAGAGAAGATGGTGGAAGACAGAAAGACCACCGACCTTCGTGTGGTGAGCGAGTGAGAGACCGAAAGACTCAGCTTCATCTCAAGAGATACCAATGATCCTAAAAGCCTTGGTTTCCACAGTGTGAAGCCGAGAAAGGTGTGAGGCAGGAGCGCCAACCCAGAGGGGAGAGCATTCCTCCATCAGGCTACGGGCGAAAGCTTTGTACGTTGTTAGGAGCTCTGGTGTGCCAAGGAAGGACTTTGTGCAATGGAGAATGCCCAGACGGCGACTGGCTTTAGAGGCCAGCTTGGAAATGTGACTTTCCCAGGAAAGATCATGGCAGATCCTGAGGCCCGAAAGCTTGAATGAAAGGACTTCTTCAAGAGGATTGTTGAGAAAGTAGATGGGGGTTTTTTCCAGATGGTCCTTTCGTCAAGGCATAGTGAGAGTGAGAGATTTGTCAGGATTGAAAGACATATTCCATGTGTTTGACTTCATTATCGCTTGGACCAAACAAAATATTTGGATGAAACTTGGCCTGGAGCTTCACATCTGATGCACAAAAAAGATATATTGACCACATAAAAATCTGCGCTCATTGAAAGGGTCTATGGGGGTGCTTTTGATCCTCCCCAAAATAGGTATTTGCTCTCTTGTCCGAAATCACACACACATTTTTGATGAAACTTGACCACAACCTTCATCTTCCATGATGTACCAAAGTGTATCGACTGCAACAAAATGTGTGCTCATTAAAGGGGTCTACATGGGTGGGGTGAATTAGTGGGGGGTTTGAGCCCCCCCAAATAGGTATTTGCTCTCTTCTCTGAAACTACAGATACAATTTCAATGAAACTTGACCACAATCTTCATCACCCGTGATGTACCAAAATTTGTTCACGGCATTAAAAAAATTCAGGGTCTAAAGGCAGCTGTGGGGGGTTTGAGTGACTGTTGCTCCTGATCCAGGTGAGCTTCAGGACGCGCGGTCCTATTTTTTTTTTATCCTACATACTTTGTTTTTGCTCCTTTTATCCCTGATACTTCTGATCCCTCAGCTCAATCCCTTTCTCCTGCTTGCTCCAAAAAAGAAAAAAGAAAAATACAAACAACATACCACAAAAAACACCAACATCACTCCAAAACAAACAAAAAAACAACATGAGGAAATCAAATTCATCTCCCGGTGCTCAGTTACGCCTCAATTCCCTATCCCTTCTTCTTTTCAATATCCCCAAACTGAATCTTCACCGAAAAAAACATTTCTTCCTTGAAAAGCTCTTCTTAACTACCGAGTGCCCTTCTTGTTGATAAAGTTTCAAACTAATCACAAGATGAGCGTGCACTTAAATAAAGTCACTGACTCAGCATCCTGCTTCGTACAAAGTCCTTTCTTGGGACACCAAAAGTCCTATCCACCTACAAGGTCTTCATCCACCGCTTGATGGAGTACTTCTTTCCCATATGGAATGCTTCCCTTGTCTCATGCCTTGCTCAGCTTGATGCTGTGGAAACCATTAACTCGAAGATAAATTGGAATCTCTCGTGATGAAGCTGAGTGTAAGGGCCTATCACTTTGCCATCACAGATAGGTCGGTGGTCTCTCTGTCTTATACCGCTTCCTTTCTGGTCTTGCACCCTCTGCCCTCTCCGTGCTTTAACCCCCTACCCCCTCATGTTCCTGCAGAGCTTGCGCGGTACACCTGCAATCTCCTTCTGATGAAAGGTAAAAATACAGAATCACTGCTCACCTCCACTCATTTGTTACCTCCACCACCGAAGGTGAAGGAGGTCATGTTTTTACCCATTTTTGTCTGTTCGTTACCTGGCAAAAAATTTTTTTGCCAAGTATGTTGGTCTGTAGCGTTTGTCTGTCTGTTTGTCACACGATTTTTGGCCACAGTTTACAAGCAATCGTTCTGAATTTTTTTTACATGTGTAAGGACAGCAACACTTAATTTTGGTGAATATCCGAATCCGGATCTAAGAATTTTTTGAGTGATTCTTCACCATTGAAAGATTGGGCTAAAAACGAAATATAGCACAATATCTCAAAAAGTTTTGGACGAATTCACACGAATCTTGGTGCACAGGTTGGGAGCGCCATGGGGAAGAATTGCTTCAATTTTGGTGAAGATCCGAATCCGGATCTGGATACGTGAATTATTTAATTTTTAAAGTGATTCTTCACCATGAGCAGATAGGCCAAAAAGATGATAGTACTGTATAGCATGGACATTTTAAAAAAATGTATTGGGCCCGATATGTTCTCGTGGATCAGGAATTGCGTGGTGGAGGTGTGCACTCTCCCAAGTGCCCTTCTAGTTCCAAATATTTTTCACACTTGTGGAACCAACTTTCATATTCTTTTCAATCTCATTCTTCCATCTAGGTCTTCAAGATAGCTGTTAACCACCATCTCAAATCACTCCTCATCCAACGCTATGATTTTTTCTTCTTTATTTTTTTACACACATTAAACCACCCTCACCCCCGTTTTAACACCTGTTAAACCACCCTTACCTGCTACCCTTGTTTGTCCGTTTACGACAATTTTGTCCCTCAGCCATGCTTTTGGCATTCCCCCTTCTATTTCTGCTGTTCCTTTTGTTCTGTGGTGTCCTAATCTGTTCTATGTTCCTACTCTTCCATGAGCCTTGACTTTGTCAAGCAAAAAACTAAACTGAATTTTTTTTCAAAGCCAGATCCTGCTGTGCAGAGGCTGTTCTCTGAGAATAGCCAGAGAGATGTTGACCACCACAAGCACATGATAAGATGAACCAATTGGAGCAGAAGAGGAACAGAAGACATTTGTAGGAAAATTCGTCATTAACAAGTCCAGAAGTAAGGACGTGCCATTGGGAGAAATCCAGGTCGGAAAGTTCACTGATTGGGTGAGGTACACGGAATCACAGAAGTCCATTGCTGCAATTTAATGGCTGGTTGAAGAGGTACCAACATCAAGGCAATTGGCATGGTGACAGTTGAAACTAGAACGGCACGCAGTTGAGTGCATGCCTCCGCCAGGCTGAACAGTTTACGTTTTGTATCCCACTGAAAGGACAGATGTGCATCTGGACCTTGGCCAAAATCGAATCACCTTGTTCTTGTCACGAACCCAACTCATCCACAAGTTTTGTCATAATCTGTCCAACATTTTGAAATGTCATCCTATATATCGTTTTTGGCGCCATCTCTCACTGACGAAGAACACTGAGAAATTAACTTCGGTGGCAGAGGTAATGAGGATGAAGTTCTGAGCTGATTC
Organism: Eptatretus atami; assembly: GCA_035128595.1. Lineage (NCBI taxonomy): Eukaryota > Metazoa > Chordata > Myxini > Myxiniformes > Myxinidae > Eptatretus > Eptatretus atami. The sequence continues at coordinate 142,891,018 of CM068957.1, forward strand.
AAAGAATGCAGATGTAAATGGGTGATTTATAACTTTAATTGATGGAGAAATTAGAGTTATTTCCATGAGCTTGAGTTACTTCCAAGAAATTATCAACATCTGTACGATGTATTTGTGACGTCCATTTTGCAACTGTCCTTGGTCCTGAAATGATCTATTACCTTTGAACGACCCCTGGTGGAATTCTGAAAGAAATCACGTTCTTGAAAAATAACACGTGTGTCGAAATGAGAACGCAATGAGGACTTTGATACGGTTAGGAACATAGTAATTTATCGTACAAGGAGCCGTCTATGTTTTACATCATGCGCAGGTGGATTCGTGTTTGGCCCAGAGTTACGGGATGTCACAGGTGGAGGAGTGCGGTCATCCAAAATTGCGAAAAAACACATGCGCCATGTTATATATGGGCCTGGTGTTGGTTTAGCGGTTAAGGTGGCTGGCTTGGGACCTTAGAGTCCAAAGTTGAAGCCCATGTCTACCATTGAAGTAACACCAGGTGCGGTTGATTCAGCCTGTCATCCTTCCGAGGTGGGTAAAATGAGTGGCAGTGTAATGGAGTAATAGCCATTCGTGGAAACCTGCGTTGGAGTGGCGACCTGTCTAGTACTGTACTCCTTGCCAATGAAACTGCTTCGGCAGCCCTACACGTGTTTATGGCACGAAAATAATGGTATTATTAATTATTATTATGATGATGTGATGTGTGGACTGCCTTTTAGTATGAATATCATGATACGTGTACACTTCAGGTCAATGAGTGTATTAATGGAGGGCAACTGCAGAATAGTCATCAGAATAATGCTGGAATGAAATAGCACAGAGAATAAATTGTTTTATTGCAAAGTGGGACTCACCTTAGACATGGGAAATTGGCAAACTCCAGCGCAGTAATAAGCATCGAAGGCATCTGGTGAAATGATCCACTCATTCCACCCAATGTCGGCAAAATCAACGCGGAGAGGTCGTCGAGCGCAAGTCCTCGGCTCGTTCTGCTGCTCGAGGCGCGCCTGGCGGAGGGTCTCCGAGTCGAACTTGAGCATCCGCGACTTGGCACGCCTCGCTTTCTTTCCTCGGGACTTTCGCCGGGTTCCACGACGCTTGCCCTTGTCTATAGTTTTCTCCTGCCTGGCAGTCATGTCTTTCTCTGCCCATTCCTTGAAGGTGTCTCCCTCTGGTAGCTTATTATCAAGCCACGAGGCATGCCTGCGCACGCGTGCGTGCTCACCTTGCGATGCG
>CM068957.1:142902078-142912971 GCA_035128595.1 Eptatretus atami
CATCCCAGCTCCGAGGAACATTAAAGGCTTACGAGCCCAGTTCTGTTCTTGCTTTCCTGGGGTTTTTGCATGGAAGTCTGTGGCGCCTTGTCCTTAAATAGTGAACTGACTAAGTGCATGGTAAATACATGTATAATGTCCACGAGCCTAAGATCATTGTGACTTTTTTGTGCACATGGTTGAGGCTCGTGGAAGAGCTAGAGCTGAATGGAAGGCAACGAAATGGAAAGGGGAAGCACCAACAGCATAGTCGAAGTGAGAGTGAGATCAAGGGAGGGGATAAGGACACATGGGGGTGTGCAAGCTGCACACAAGCTGAATGAAACACAGCAAGAAGAAGGAAAGGGAAGGTGTGGATGAAACAGAAAAGGAACAAACCAAACGACAACTAACAAATGAAATGAAGTGAGGGGAGGGGGGGGGGGAATCACATTAACCTGGAAAAAGGGAGTGCTTCCGAATGGGGAATTTGGGGTAGAAGAGATCATGAGTATCAATTGGGGATGGCCTGAGTAGTGATGAACAGATGTCTTGAAGCCCTCGAGGGAAGAAGGAACTGAACAGAGGTGGGAAGGTTGGTTCCGCAGGTGGGATAGAAGAGGAACAATTGAGTGGAGGTGAGCAGTGAGCCTGGATTTTAGGAGTGTAACAAGAAGAGGGTTACTGGCAGACTGGATGCACCCTGCAAAAAACCTGGAGGGTAGAGCCAAGAAAGGTAGGGGTGCAAGATGAAAAAGGAGGTGATAAACCACAAAGAGGCCACCACCTGTCTGTGATACGAAAGTAACAGGCTTAGAAACTGAGCTTCATTGCAGGCGATTCCAATGACTTTGTGAGCCTTGCTTTCCATGGTATCAGGAAGGGCAAGGTGTGAGGCAGGGGTGCCAACCCAAAGGGTAGAGCAGTTCTACATTTTGGGGTTTTGTCACATGTGCACATCTGACCAGCAGTTTTCCTTCCAGTTCATCTAAGCCTAAGTTCCCTGGACCTGTACGTTGTGTTTTACTGCTTTATTACCTCTGCAACCTAAGGTGGATGGAGATTATATTTTCACCCTGTTTGCCTGTCTGTCTGTATGTGTGTTTTGAGCGGGATATCTCATAAAGTTATGGACTTATACAGACGGAACTTGGTGTACAGGTTTGGCATGTGACAAGGACGAATTGATTAGATTTTGGTGAAGATTCGGATCCAATCTGATATTAGAATTCTTCGTGATAACTTCACCATTGAGAGCCAAAAACGATAATACAGGACAGCACAATATCTCAAAAAGTTATGGATGAATTTGGATGAAACTTGGTGGACAGTTTGGATGTGTGAAAATGATGAATTGCATCGATCTTGGTGAAGATCCAGATCTGGATCCGGATACGAGAATTATTTAATTTCTTAAGTGATTCTTCACCCTTGAGAGATAGGCCAAACACGATATCTCAAACAGTTACGGACGGATTCGGACGAAACTTGGTGGATGTGTTGGGTAGGTGACAATAACAAGCTGATTAAATTTTGGTACAGGTACGGATGCAGATCTGGCCTATCAGTGGGATACAAACGGTAAACTATTCAGCCTGGCAGAAGCATGAGCTCTTCTGAGTGCCATTTTAGTTTTAATTCCTGTTTTGCTGGTTGTGTTTATCATCAAATTTTCTGTCCCAAACTGTATCTTGTGCTGTTGAAACGTCGATTTGGTGTCCCTGGTAAATTATAGCCTACTAGTGATATCCAAGTTGTGCTTCCGCCTCCGTTTTTTTAGCTCACCTGTACTTTAATCAGGTGAGCTTATGCAATCGAGCAGAATACATAGTGAGTGAGTGAGTCAGTCGGTAAACACTTTTGTTTTGTAGACATTGTCTAGGCTCGTACAAGAGCTAACACACAGACTGTATAACAAAGGAAGCACGAGACGAGAGGGGTTGGAGAGGAAAGCACAAAATAGAAGGGAACAGAGACATTAGGAGATTTGTGGAAGGAGACAGATGTGGCAGGGAACACGGGGTATACAAAATGGACACTACAGGGACTTTCAAGAAGGAAAACAGGGAATTTGAGGGATGTGGGTTAGGGGTGGATTAATGGGGTAGAAAAGATCATGGTTTTGGATGGGGGAAGATATGAGATGGTGATGAACAGCTGTTTTGAAGACCTCGAGGGAAGAATGGGATTGAAGAGAGTGAGGGAGTTGTGTTCCAGAGGTGGGAAAAAAGAGGATTGAAAGAGTGAAGGTGAGCAGTGATTCTTGGTTTTGCAATATCACCAGAAGGGGGTTACTTGCGTACCTTGAGTGCCCTGCAGAAATACACAGAGTGGGGGTGGGAGGCCGGAGAGAAGATGGTGAAGACAGAAAAACCACCGACCTTCGTGTGGTGAGCGAGTGAGAGACCGAAAGACTCAGCTTCATCTCAAGAGATACCAATGATCCTAAAAGCCTTGGTTTCCACAGTGTGAAGCCGAGAAAGGTGTGAGTCAGGACGCCAACCAGAGGAGAGCATTCCTCCATCAGGCTACGGACGAAAGCTTTGTACGTATTAGGAGCTCTGGTGTGCCAAGGAAGGACTTTGTGCAATGCAGAATGCCCAGACGGCGACTGGCTTTAGAGGGCAGCTTGGAAATGTGACTTTCCCAGGAAAAGATCATGGCAGATCCTGAGGCCCGAAAGCTTGAATGAAAGACTTCTTCAAGAGGATTGTTGAGAAAGTAGATGGGGGGTTTTTCCAGATGGTCCTTCATCAAGCATAGTGAGAGTGAGAGTTTTGTCAGGATTGAAAGACATATTCCATGTGTTTGACTTCATTATCGCTTGGACCAAACAAAATATTTGGATGAAACTTGGCCTGGAGCTTCACATCTGATGCACAAAAAAGATATATTGACCACATAAAAATCTGCGCTCATTGAAAGGGTCTTTTGGGGTGCTTTTGATCCTCCCCAAAATAGGTATTTGCTCTCTTGTCCGAAATCACACACACATTTTTGATGAAACTGACCACAACCTTCATCTTCCATGATGTACCAAAGTGTATCGACTGCAACAAAATCTGTGCTCATTAAAGGGGTCTACATGGGTGGGGTGAATTAGTGGGGGTTTGAGCCCCCCAAATAGGTATTTGCTCTCTTCTCTGAAACTACAGATACAATTTCAATGAAACTTGACCACAATCTTCATCACCCGTGATGTACCAAAATTTTTTCACGGCATTAAAAAAATTCAGGGTCTAAAGGCAGCTGTGGGGGTTTGAGTGACTGTTGCTCCTGATCCAAGTGAGCTTCAGGACGCGCGGTCCTATTTTTTTTTTATCCTACATACTTTGTTTTTGCTCCTTTTATCCCTGATACTTCTGATCCCTCAGCTCAATCCCTTTCTCCTGCTTGCCTCCAAAAAAGAAAAAAGAAAAATACAAACAACATACCACAAAAAACACCAACATCACTCCAAAACAAACAAAAAAACAACATGAGGAAATCAAATTCATCTCCCGGTGCTCAGTTACGCCTCAATTTCCTATCCCTTCTTCTTTTCAATATCCCCAAACTGAATCTTCACCGAAAAAAACATTTCTTCCTTGAAAAGCTCTTCTTAACTACCGAGTGCCCTTCTTGTTGATAAAGTTTCAAACTAATCACAAGATGAGCGTGCACTTAAATAAAGTCACTGACTCAGCATCCTGATTCGTACAAAGTCCTTTTCTTGGGACACCAAAAGTCCTATCCACCTACAAGGTCTTCATCACCGCTGATGGAGTACTTCTTTCCCATATGGAATGCTTCCCTTGTCTCATGCCTTGCTCAGCTTGATGCTGTGGAAACCATTAACTCGAAGATAAATTGGAATCTCTCGTGATGAAGCTGAGTGTAAGGGCCTATCACTTTGCCATCACAGATAGGTCGGTGGTCTCTCTGTCTTATACCGCCTCCTTTCTGGTCTTGCACCCTCTGCCCTCTCCGTGCTTTAACCCCCTACCCCCTCATGTTCCTGCAGAGCTTGCGCGGTACACCTGCAATCTCCTTCTGATGAAAGGTAAAAATACAGAATCACTGCTCACCTCCACTCATTTGTTACCTCCACCACCGAAGGTGAAGGAGGTCATGTTTTACCCATTTTTGTCTGTTCGTTACCTGGCAAAAAATTTTGCCAAGTATGTTGGTCTGTAGCGTTTGTCTGTCTGTTTGTCACACGATTTTTGGCCACAGTTTACAAGCAATCGTTCTGAATTTTTTTTACATGTGTAAGGACAGCAACACTTAATTTTGGTGAATATCCGAATCCGGATCTAAGAATTTTTTGAGTGATTCTTCACCATTGAAAGATTGGGCTAAAAACGAAATATAGCACAATATCTCAAAAAGTTTTGGACGAATTCACACGAATCTTGGTGCACAGGTTGGGAGCGCCATGGGGAAGAATTGCTTCAATTTTGGTGAAGATCCGAATCCGGATCTGGATACGTGAATTATTTAATTTTTAAAGTGATTCTTCACCATTGAGAGATAGGGCCAAAAACGATGTAGTACTGTGTAGCATGACATTTTAAAAAATGTATTGGGCCCGATATGTTCTCGTGGATCAGGAATTGCGTGGTGGAGGTGTGCACTCTCCAAGTGCCCTTCTAGTTCCAAATATTTTTCACACTTGTGGAACCAACTTTCATATTCTTTTCAATCTCATTCTTCCATCTAGGTCTTCAAGATAGCTGTTAACCACCATCTCAAATCACTCCTCATCCAACGCTATGATTTTTTCTTCTTTATTTTTTTACACACATTAAACCACCCTCACCCCGTTTTAACACCTGTTAAACCACCCTTACCTGCTACCCTTGTTTGTCCGTTTACGACAATTTTGTCCCTCAGCCATGCTTTTGGCATTCCCCCTTCTATTTCTGCTGTTCCTTTTGTTCTGTTGTGTCCTAATCTGTTCTATGTTCCTACTCTTCCATGAGCCTTGACTTTGTCAAGCAAAAAACTAAACTGAATTTTTTTTCAAAGCCAGATCCTGCTGTGCAGAGGCTGTTCTCTGAGAATAGCCAGAGAGGATGTGACCACCACAAGCACATGATAAGATGAACCAATTGGAGCAGAAGAGGAACAAAGACATTTGTAGGAAAATTCGTCATTAACAAGTCCAGAAGTAAGGACGTGCCATTGGAGAAAATCCAGGTCGGAAAGTTCACTGATTGGGTGAGGTACACGGAATCACAGAAGTCCATTGCTGCAATTTAATGGCTGGTTGAAGAGGTACCAACATCAAGGCAATTGGCATGGTGACAGTTGAAACTAGAACGGCACGCAGTTGAGTGCATGCCTCCGCCAGGCTGAACAGGTTACGTTTTGTATCCCACTGAAAGGACAGATGTGCATCTGGACCTTGGCCAAAATCGAATCACCTTGTTCTTGTCACGAACCCAACTCATCACAAGTTTGTCATAATCTGTCCAACATTTTGAAATGTCATCCTATATATCGTTTTTGGCGCCATCTCTCACTGACGAAGAACACTGAGAAATTAACTCGGTGGCAGAGGTAATGAGGATGAAGTTCTGAGCTGATTCAAAGAATGCAGATGTAAATGGGTGATTTATAACTTTAATTGATGGAGAAATTAGAGTTATTTCCATGAGCTTGAGTTACTTCCAAATTATCAACATCTGTACGATGTATTTGTGACGTCCATTTTGCAACTGTCCTTGGTCCTGAAATGATCTATTACCTTTGAACGACCCCTGGTGGAATTCTGAAAGAAATCACGTTCTTGAAAAATAACACGTGTGTCGAAATGAGAACGCAATGAGGACTTTGATACGGTTAGGAACATAGTAATTTATCGTACAAGGAGCCGTCTATGTTTTACATCATGCGCAGGTGGATTCGTGTTTGGCCCAGAGTTACGGGATGTCACAGGTGGAGAAGGAGTGCCGTCATCCAAAATTGCGAAAAAAACACATGCGCCATGTTATATATGGCCTGGTGTTGGTTTAGCGGTTAAGGGGCTGGCTTGGGCGACTTAGAGTCCAAAGTTGAAGCCCATGTCTACCATTGAAGTAACACCAGGTGCGGTTGATTCAGCTGTCATCCTTCCGAGGTGGGTAAAATGAGTGGCAGTGTAATGGAGTAATAGCCATTCGTGGAAAACCTGCGTTGGAGTGGCGACCTGTCTAGTACTGTACTCCTTGCCAATGAAACTGCTTCGGCAGCCCTACACGTGTTTATGGCACGAAAATAATGGTATTATTAATTATTATTATGATGATGTGATGTGTGGACTGCCTTTTAGTATGAATATCATGATACGTGTACACTTCAGGTCAATGAGTGTATTAATGGAGGGCAACTGCAGAATAGTCATCAGAATAAATGCTGGAATGAAATAGCACAGAGAATAAATTGTTTTATTGCAAAGTGGGACTCACCTTAGACATGGGAAAATGGCAAACTCCAGCGCAGTAATAAGCATCGAAGGCATCTGGTGAAATGATCCACTCATTCCACCCAATGTCGGCCAAAATCAACGCGGAGAGGTCGTCGAGCGCAAGTCCTCGGCTCGTTCTGCTGCTCGAGGCGCGCCTGGCGGAGGGGCTCCGAGTCGAACTTGAGCATCCGCGACTTGGCACGCCTCGCTTTCTTTCCTCGGGACTTTCGCCGGGTTCCACGACGCTTGCCCTTGTCTATAGTTTTCTCCTGCCTGGCAGTCATGTCTTTCTCTGCCCATTCCTTGAAGGTGTCTCCCTCTGGTAGCTTATTATCAAGCCACGAGGCATGCCTGCGCACGCGTGCGTGCTCACCTTGCGATGCGTTACCTGCAGACGAGCCCTCATTGAACACTGGGAACCGGCCATATCGCTGCAACGTGGTCACAACGCTGTTTGGCTCCAGAATCTCAGAGTCGTTGGCATAGACGAGCAAGTAAGGAGGCTCCTCAAAGTCTCCTTCCGAAAGGACACGTCGGCGTTCTGCACCTGCAAAGCTCGAGAGCGCGCTCTCACGTGCAGCACCGGGTCATCTCTCCGCTGTGCAGCACGCACAAGGGATGTGACATCACGGGCCTGCCAGCCCTTAAAATTCGTCTGTAAAGTTTTGAAACGTCGCTCAGGCCGTGTTTCCTTACTTTCGGGTGCTCCCCAAAAGACGATCTCCAACGCGGGCAGGAGCGGGTGCCATGGTTGCGTGGTGCATGCATTCCCCACGGTGTTCGATTTGCAGGATGAAGACCTTGGGCGTGAAGACCGATGGGGCGAGAAGTGGAAGGAGGCAGCGAGGATCTTCTCCGAGTTGGGAATGTTGGTCAGGTTGAACGTGTACACAGGACCGCCCTGTTGTGAAGCTGGCGAGAAACGAGACACATTTCACATTCGGCTCATGTGATCGCATGCAGCATGCACGATGCGATTGCTTCTTGCGTTTTTAGAATCACAACATTTGAAATGAACATTCTGATACAGCAGGACAAATCAACAGCAGGTGGCGATAGTTCAATGGAGCACGCACAGCATTGCTTCTTCACCTGAACAGCAACTGCGCAGCAATTGAGCGTCGCTTTCATCACACACGGCTCGTGAAAACGCAGCCGTGGAACAAAATAAATAATAAAATATACTCCAAACGGTTCCAGACCTCAACCGCAGACCCCAAAGCGATTGCAGACTTTAAAACAACCCAATTATGCTATTGGTCGCATGAATTTATAAACAAAAGTTGCTTTTGTAAAGCTAACCCCGTGAGAGCAAAAGTATGCATTTATACAAGTTTGTATACGAGACAGGCGTCCGGTGTACGTGCACTCAAGGCGTGCGGTTCGTACTAAATATTGTTTCCTGCTCGAACATAGACAACCCTTGTGCGCTTTCACCGTGACTATCGAAGGGATGTTTGCGGGTGCAGCGCGGCGCACATGGAGAACATTACTCTAAAATTCAAACAAAAAACTTCAACAATTTCATTATCTTTTCAAGTCTCAACGAAGCAGTTAATGGAATGAAACTTTTTAGGTGCTGTGGTCTTGTCTCTGTCTCTGTCTCTGTCTCTGTCTCTGTCTCTGTCTCTGTCTCTGTCTCTCTCTCTCTCTCAGCCGATAATTTGGTAAATTAATATTTGTAATCCAATGAAAAGGTTGAACTCAGTAAGGGTGCGGGCGACAATCGCCAACACGAAATGAAGGGCAACGTACATAATGGCAGGCAATACCTCGGCTCGGGGTCCAAACTGACGGTCGATGTAATAGTTGGTGTGAAAACACCAGGGACTATTTAGAATCTGGTCGGGAATCGAACTTAGATTAAATGTAGCTCAAAGGCGAATGCACTAAACATTTCTGAGCTACGATCCACAAGCCAGTCGAAGCAAACAGCCTCGATCAACATTTAAAATTCAAATTACCAGGACAGATAGCATGGTGTTTGATGTTACTTTAAACAAGAATCTCGACCGTGCATCGTGGGACCCGTCCGTGGTGTAAGAACGCACCTATGGCAGGCTTGAAGCTCCGAATGGTGTTGCGCTCCAGCAGGCGATTTCCTTGCCTCATTACTCCTGGTAGAGCTTGCGCATGTGAGTAGAGAGAGCACTTGCCGTTCGCTGACAGCTTCTGTCCAAGCACTGGCGGCAACACCGGCCACGACTCATCTTTCCAGAGTTTGGCCGCAAGTCCCCGGGGAAAGCCAGGGATCGCCGAGCGCTGCCAACCGCCCCGAAGAGTAACCAGAGAGCGAGAGCGGGTGCGACGAGCAGGGACATCTTTGGAGAAAGGTAACCAACCCCACGAAGGTCGTTGCTCAAAAAGCCCGTTTTCTTTGAGAAGAACGGGGGGAAGAAAAAAAGGGAAGGGGGGAAACTCCTTTCTTTGTCAAGATTCCTTCAAAAAATAATCCATGCCTTTAAATCTCCTCGCAAGGAAGGAATTCATAAATGAAAAATCAGATATAATAGATCTCGTGACAGACGCGGTCTTTTTATTCACTGGATCCTTTCTTTCGGGAGTGTGCCGCGTTTGTACCGAGTAAAGGTCGGTAGGCTGAGGGGAAGCGCCGTTTACGTAAGGGTGCCAAGGTTGAGGCTGGTGGGGGTCGTCGTCTTCGGGAGAGCAAAACACAAGCGTGCGAGGGTTATGGTGGAGCGGCGGGGGTGAGCATTGGTGGGGAGGGGGAAGAAGGAGGGAGAGGGAGGATTGCTTTGGTCTATGCACGTCAGCATTAAATGTGGATCGTTTAATATACATAGTCTCCCGGTAGGTACCGGCGTTACCAGAATGTTCCTAAAATGAAAAGGTTCATTTGTGTTGCCTTGCGCTCGAGGGTTTGCTCTTAACTTTAAAGTTGTTTTCTCGTGAAATCCACTTCCAAGTTATGTTATGCAAGTGAACAGTTATATATTTATATATATATATATATATATATATATATATATATATATATATATATATAGTATTATATATATATATATATATATATATATATATATATATATGGTACATGGAGCGAAATAGAATGGAGTACAGACTGTAAAGTTAAATATGTCACACTCATAGGATGCATGTCATAATATAGGATATATATGTATATACATATACCTATATACTGTATATGTATATATTGTTACGGTTGTGGAAATTCACAGATCACCATTCAGGTTCCCCAGAGGTCAGTTATGTCGATAAGTGTGTGTCCAGGTTAGATTTCCCCACCGATGTATAACGGGAATTATTCGTGAACTGGGGTGCATCTTTGAGTTAGCCGTTATTCTTTTTCTATCTTTATTTTAAAACAAACAAGTCCTCACCAGCATCTGCACAAACAAACAACATCTCCTCACCAGCATCTCCACGGCGCCGCCATATTTTCACTGGCAGCGGCATCCCCAACAAACAGCATCTCCGCGGACAAGCACGATGGCTTCCTCGCAGCGGCAGGGTGTTTTCAAACACGGCCGCGTTGTGAGAGTGATCTCAAACACGTCCGCGCATGACGGCAGAACGGATCAAAACGACGAAAGGGCGGAGCCAGCCGGGGGTGAAGTGTCGAAGGTGAAAGACCAAGCACCCCCCCCCCCCCGAACCTGATAAAAGGCCGGGCTGAAACGCCAAAAGGATTGTGGAGAGTTGGGCTGGGCCGTTTACAGTCCAGAGAGTCGAGCCTGCAGTGGAGTTTGGAGTCCGGTGGAGTGTGGAGTCCAGTTCAGAGAGTCGGTGTGGAGATCACCAGAGTTGGTCAGAGTTGGTCGAGTTGCAGCCGGAGAGAAGTCGCCAGCCAGCTACATAACGGTCCGAGAGACGCTGAGGAGTGAACGGGCTCTTAAAGAGCATCAACTCAAAAAGAGCAAGGCCCGTTCACTCCTCTGAAGCGTCTCGGCCAGGCTCGATTGATCAGGCCGACTGCTAGGCCCTGGACCAACAAAGCCGCCGTTACCACAGCTGCCGCTTGGACCACAGGGACATACGGAGGGTCGCCGACGAAAAGACAATCGAGTCGCCTCAAGGGTGACGAAGGTAACCTGCACGGCCTCGCGGAGCTCCTTCGGTCATCCCAGCTCCGAGGAACATTAAAGGCTTACGAGCCCAGTTCTGTTCTTGCTTTCCTGGGGTTTTTGCATGGAAGTCTGTGGCGCCTTGTCCTTAAATAGTGAACTGACTAAGTGCATGGTAAATAGATAACGGCTGTAGGCTTTTTGATCGTGTCTTGTCCCCTACCCCCATTCATTGCATACGTGTACAAATAAATGTCCCCTTTGTTGAATATTCACCTGCTCGTTGCGTCCCTTCCTCCATTGAACTGCCGTAATTGCGTTCGAATATTAGCTTGTTTTTAACACCGATAAGATAATCGGGTCCGACGGGGCTTGGCGATATAAAACCGCTCGGCAATCGCAAACGGAAAGAGCTGCTTAAAGCGGCTCGTTTTCGTG
>CM068957.1:142913829-142928000 GCA_035128595.1 Eptatretus atami
GGATGAAAATATGCAAACGCTGCGGGGTGAAATGCAGCGCATGGGGCGAAGCCTGCAGGCGGGCACGAAGGGCATAATGGCGATTGCGCACAGCGAAACGCGAACGACGGAGCACAAAATGGCGACACCACTCGTTGGCTCGATCGTACCGCCACGTGGTGTCGCCATTTTGTGCTCCGTCGTTCGCGTTTCGCTGTGCGCAATCGCCATTATGCCCTTCGTGCCCGCCTGCAGGCTTCGCCCCATGCGCTGCATTTCACCCCGCAGCGTTTGCATATTTTCATCCATGTTGTTTTTCATTTCTTCTTTATTTTCTTTTCATGCCATCCATTTTATTTTTTATATCTCGCGCATTTGTATCCGTTTGTTTCCCATTTCGCTTTGCATTTGTTGCGCATTTGCATCCATTTTGTTTCCCATCTCGTTTCCCATCGCTTGCATCATCAGAATCACTGTGCGATGCCCAATGGCTCTAGCAGGACGATCCGCCATTATCAGTCGCGGTTTCACTGGGGACCGGGGAGGGAATTTGACGGAGGGGAGGGGGGTCGGTGTCAAAAGCCGCCGCCGCTCCCACACCCCTTGGGCTCTGGGTTCGTTTGCGGGGTAAATTCACTGCATGGGAGTGTCCTGCACGGTGATTTCATCCTGAGCCATAGATTCTATCATTTCTAATCTATTTCTAATCACTCCTGCCCCCTCGCCTTGAGCTGCCATTTTGCGGATCGGTAATAAAAAATTTATACTCTCGTAATTTAATGGGAACAGAGGGTCGCTCAACACACCCTTGATCTGGTTCCCGTTAAGTTAGTCTGGAGGAGGGATGAATTGGTATCCCACTCCTGACACCAGTGTTGTGGATTCTCACCCCCGGCGTGCGGGCAACCCTTTAGCTAATTTGCGGCCGCAAGCGCCCACCGGACGAGCAATCCAGTCACAGCTTTCGGATCAACGCCGAAACCCAGCTATGGGTGTTGTTACCACACCATAAATCAGACAACTCTTCTGTCCACGTGCGACAGGGTTGACAACCGAATTGTCGATGTACCTAATTATTCGCGCAGACAGAAATGCGGGGATTTACACCTCAATGGAGCCTGCACGAAAACGAGCCGCTTTAAGCAGCTCTTTCCGTTTGCGATTGCCGAGCGGTTTTTATATCGCCAAGCCCCGTCGGACCGATTATCTTATCGGTGTTAAAAACAAGCTAATATTCCGAACGCAATTACGGCAGTTCAATGGAGGAAGGACGCAACGAGCAGGTGAATATTCAACAAAGGGGACATTTATTTGTACACGTATGCAATGAATGGGGGTAGGGGACAAGACACGATCAAAAAGACTACAGCCGTTATCTATTTACCATGCACTTAGTCAGTTCACTATTTAAGGACAAGGCGCCACAGACTCCATGCAACCCCAGGAAAGCAAGAACAGAACTGGGCTCGTAAGCCTTTAATGTTCCTCGGAGCTGGGATGACCGAAGGAGCTCCGCGAGGCCGTGCAGGTTACCTTCGTCACCCTTGAGGCGACTCGATTGTCTTTTCGTCGGCGACCCTCCGTATGTCCCTGTGGTCCAAGCGGCAGCTGTGGTAACGGCGGCTTTGTTGGTCCAGGGCCTAGCAGTCGGCCTGATCAATCGAGCCGGCCGACGACGCTTCAGAGGAGTGAACGGGCCTTGCTCTTTTGAGTTGATGCTCTTTAAGAGCCCGTTCACTCCTCAGCGTCTCTCGACCGTTATGTAGCTGGCTGGCGACTTCTCTCCGGCTGCAACTCGACCAACTCCGACCAACTCTGGTGATCTCCACACCGACTCCTCTGACTGGACTCCACACTCCACCGGACTCCAAACTCCAACTGCAGGCTCGACTCTCTGGACTGTAACGGCCCGCCCAACTCTCCACAATCCTTCTCGGCGTTTCAGCCGGCCTTTTATCAGGTTCGGGGGGGGGGGGGGCTGCTTGGTCTTTCACCTTCGACACTTCACCCCCGGCTGGCTCCGCCCTTTCGTCGTTTTGATCGTTCTGCCGTCATGCGCGACGTGTTTGAGATCACTCTCACAACGCGGCCGTGTTTGAAAACACCCTGCCGCTGCGAGGAAGCCATCGTGCTTGTCCGCGGAGATGCTGTTTGTTGGGGATGCCGCTGCCAGTGAAAATATGGCGGCGCGTGGAGATGCTGGTGAGGAGATGTTGTTTGTTTGTGCAGATGCTGGTGAGGACTTGTTTGTTTTAAATAAAGATAGAAAAAGAAAACGGCTAACTCAAAGATGCACAGCCCAGTTCACGAATAATTCCCGTTATACATCGGTGGGGAAATCTAACTGGACACACACTTATCGACATAACTGACCTCTGGGGAACCTGAATGGTGATCTGTGAATTTCCACAACCGTAACAATATATACATATACAGTATATAGGTATATGTATATACATATATATCCTATATATGACATCGCATCCTATGAGTGTGACATATTTAACTTTACAGTCTGTACTCCATTCTATTTCGCTCCATGTACCATATATAATATATATATTATATATATATATATATATATATATTATATATATTATATATATATATATATATATATATATATATATAATATATATATATATATAACTGTTACTTGCATAACATAACTTGGAAGTGGATTTCACGAGAAAACAACTTTAAAGTTAAGAGCAAACCCTCGAGCGCAAGGCAACACAAATGAACCTTTTCATTTTAGGAACTTCTGGTAACGCCGGTACCTACGCGGGAGACTATGTATATTAAACGATCCACATTTAATGGCTGACGTGCATAGACCAAAGCAATCCTCCCTCTCCCTCCTTCTTCCCCCTCCCCACAATGCTCACCCCGCCGCCTCCACCATAACCTCGCACGCTTGTGTTTTGCTCTCCCGAAGACGACGACCCCACCAGCCTCAACCTTGGCCACCCTTACGTAAACGGCGCTTCCCCTCAGCCTACCGACCTTTACTCGGTACAAACGCGGCACACTCCCGAAAGAAGAGATCCAGTGAATAAAAGACCGCGTCTGTCACGAGATCTATTATATCTGATTTTTCATTTATGAATTCTTCCTTGCGAGGAGATTTAAAGGCATGGATATTTTTGAAGGAATCTTGACAAAGAAAGGAGTTTCCCCCCTTCCCTTTTTTTCTTCCCCCCGTTCTTCTCAAAGAAAACGGGCTTTTTGAGCAACGACCTTCGTGGGGTTGGTTACCTTTCTCCAAAGATGTCCCTGCTCGTCGCACCCGCTCTCGCTCTCTGGTTACTCTTCGGGGCGGTTGGCAGCGCTCGGCGATCCCTGGCTTTCCCCGGGGGACTTGCGGCCAAACTCTGGAAAGATGAGTCGTGGCCGGTGTTGCCGCCAGTGCTTGGACAGAAGCTGTCAGCGAACGCGGCAAGATGCTCTCTCTACTCACATGCGCAAGCTCTACCAGGAGTATATGAGGCAAGGAAATCGCCTGCTGGAGCGCAACACCATTCGGAGCTTCAAGCCTGCCATAGGTGCGTTCTTACACCACGGACGGGTCCCACGATGCACGGTCGAGATTCTTGTTTAAAGTAACATCAAACACCTGCTATCTGTCCTGGTAATTTGAATTTTAAATATTGATCGAGGCTATTTGCTTCGACTGGCTTGTGGGATCGTAGCTCAGAAATGTTTAGTGCATTCGCCTTTTAGCTCACTTTAATCTAAGTTCGATTCCCGACCAGATTCTAAATAGTCCCCTGGTGTTTTCACACCAAACTATTACATCGACTGTCAGTTTGGACCCCGAGCCGAGGTCTTGCCTGCCATTATGTACGTTGCCTTCATTTCGTGTTGGCGATTGTCGCCCGCACCCTTACTGAGTTCAACCTTTTCATTGGATTACAAATATTAATTTACCAAAATTATCGGCTGAGAGAGAGAGAGAAGACAGACAGAGACAGACAGACAGACAAACAGTGACAGACCTCATCTACAGCACCTAAAAAGTTTCATTCCATTAACTGCTTCGTTGAGACTTGAAAAGATAATGAAATTGTTGAAGTTTTTTGTTTGAATTTTAGAGTAATGTTCTCCATGTGCGCCGCGCTGCACCCGCAAACATCCCTTCGATAGTCACGGTGAAAGCGCACAAGGGTTGTCTATGTTCGAGCAGGAAACAATATTTAGTACAAAACCGACGCCTTGAGTGCACGTACACCGGACGCCTGTCTCGTATACAAACTGTATAAATGCATACTTTTGCTCTCACGGGGTTAAGCTTTACAAAAGCAACTTTTGTTTATAAATTTCATGCGACCAATAGCATAATTGGGTTGTTTTAAAGTCTGCAATCGCTTTGGGGTCTGCGGTTGAGGTCTGGAACCGTTTGGAGTATATTTTATTATTTATTTTGTTCCACGGCTGCGTTTTCACGACGCCGTGTGTGATGAAAGCGACGCTCAATTGCTGCGCAGTGCTGTTCAGGTGAACAGCAATGCTGTGCGTGCTCCATTGAACTATCGCCACCTGCTGTTGATTTGTCCTGCTGTATCAGAATGTTCATTTCAAATGTTGTGATTCTAAAAACGCAAGAAGCAATCGCATCGTGCATGCTGCATGCGATCACATGACCGAATGTGAAATGTGTCTCGTTTCTCGCCAGCTTCACAACAGGGCGGTCCTGTGTACACGTTCAACCTGACCAACATTCCCAACTCGGAGAAGATCCTCGCTGCCTCCTTCCACTTCTCGCCCCATCGGTCTTCACGCCCAAGGTCTTCATCCTGCAAATCGAACACCGTGGGGAATGCATGCACCACGCAACCATGGCACCGCTCCTGCCCGCGTTGGAGATCGTCTTTTGGGGAGCACCGAAAGTAAGGAAACACGGCCTGAGCGACGTTTCAAAACTTTACAGACGAATTTTAAGGGCTGGCAGGCCCGTGATGTCACATCCCTTGTGCGTGCTGCACAGCGGAGAGATGACCCGGTGCTGCACGTGAGAGCGCGCTCTCGAGCTTTGCAGGTGCAGAACGCCGACGTGTCCTTTCCGGAAGGAGACTTTGAGGAGCCTCCTTACTTGCTCGTCTATGCCAACGACTCTGAGATTCTGGAGCCAAACAGCGTTGTGACCACGTTGCAGCGATATGGCCGGTTTCCCAGTGTTCAATGAGGGCTCGTCTGCAGGTAACGCTCGCAAGGTGAGCACGCACGCGTGCGCAGGCATGCCGTGGCTTGATAATAAGCTACCAGAGGGAGACACCTTCAAGGAATGGGCAGAGAAAGACATGACTGCCAGGCAGGAGAAAACTATAGACAAGGGCAAGCGTCGTGGAACCCGGCGAAAGTCCCGAGGAAAGAAAGCGAGGCGTGCCAAGTCGCGGAATGCTCAAGTTCGACTCGGAGACCCTCCGCCAGGCGCGCCTCGAGCAGCAGAACGAGCCGAGGACTTGCGCTCGACGACCTCTCCGCGTTGATTTTGCCGACATTGGGTGGAATGAGTGGATCATTTCACCAGATGCCTTCGATGCTTATTACTGCGCTGGATTTGCCAATTTCCCATGTCTAAGGTGAGTCCCACTTTGCAATAAAACAATTTATTCTCTGTGCTATTTCATTCCAGCATTATTCTGATGACTATTCTGCAGTTGCCCTCCATTAATACACTCATTGACCTGAAGTGTACACGTATCATGATATTCATACTAAAAGGCAGTCCACACATCACATCATCATAATAATAATTAATAATACCATATTTTTCGTGCCATAAACACGTGTAGGGCTGCCGAAGCAGTTTCATTGGCAAGGAGTACAGTACTAGACAGGTCGCCACTCCAACGCAGGTTTTCCACGATTGGCTTTACTCCATTACACTGCCACTCATTTTACCCACCTCGGAAGGATGACAGGCTGAATCAACCGCACCTGGTGTTACTTCAATGGTAGACATGGGCTTCAACTTTGGACTCTAAGGTCCCAAGCCAGCCACCTTAACCGCTAAACAACACCAGGCCATATATAACATGGCGCATGTGTTTTTTTCGCAATTTTGGATGACCGACTCCTCCACCTGTGACATCCCGTAACTCTGGGCCAAACACGAACCACCTGCGCATGATGTAAAACATAGACGGCTCCTTGTACGATAAATTACTATGTTCCTAACCGTATCAAAGTCCTCATTGCGTTCTCATTTCGACACACGTGTTATTTTTCAAGAACGTGATTTCTTTCAGAATTCCACCAGGGGTCGTTCAAAGGTAATAGATCATTTCAGGACCAAGGACAGTTGCAAAATGGACGTCACAAATACATCGTACAGATGTTGATAATTTCTTGGAAGTAACTCAAGCTCATGGAAATAACTCTAATTTTCCATCAATTAAAGTTATAAATCACCCATTTACATCTGCATTCTTTGAATCAGCTCAGAACTTCATCCTCATTACCTCTGCCACCGAAGTTAATTTCTCAGTGTTCTTCGTCAGTGAGAGATGCGCAAAAACGATATATGGATGACATTTCAAAATGTTGGACAGATTATGACAAACTTGTGATGAGTTGGGTTGTGACAAGAACAAGGTGATTCGATTTTGGCCAAGGTCCAGATGCACATCTGTCCTTTCAGTGGGATACAAACGTAAACTGTTCAGCCTGGCGGAGGCATGCACTCAACTGCGTGCCGTTCTAGTTTCAACTGTCACCATGCCAATTGCCTTGATGTTGGTACCTCTTCAACCAGCCATTAAATTGCAGCAATGGACTTCTGTGATTCCGTGTACCTCACCCAATCAGTGACTTTCCGACCTGGATTTCTCCCAATGGCACGTCCTTACTTCTGGACTTGTTATGACGAATTTTCCTACAAATGTCTTCTGTTCCTCTTCTGCTCCAATTGGTTCTCTCTATCATGTGCTTGTGGTGGTCAACATCTCTCTGGCATTTCTCAGAGAACAGCCTCTGCACAGCAGGATCTGGCTTTGAAAAAAAATTCAGTTTAGTTTTTTTGCTTGACAAAGTCAAGGCTCATGGAAGAGTAGGAACATAGAACAGATTAGGACACCACAGAACAAAAGGAACAGCAGAAATAGAAGGGGGAATGCCAAAAGCATGGCTGAGGGACAAAATTGTCGTAAACGGACAAACAGGGTAGCAGGTAAGGGTGGTTTAACAGGTGTTAAAACGGGGTGAGGGTGGTTTAATGTGTGTAAAAAAATAAAGAAGAAAAAATCATAGCGTTGGATGAGGAGTGATTTGAGATGGTGGTTAAAAGCTATCTTGAAGACCTAGATGGAAGAATGAGATTGAAAAGAATATGAAAGTTGTTTCCACAAGTGTGAAAAATATTTGGAACTAGAAGGGCACTTGGGAGAGTGCACACCTCCACCACGCAATTCCTGATCCACGAGAACATATCGGGCCCAATACATTTTTTAAAATGTCATGCTATACAGTACTACATCGTTTTTGGCCCTATCTCTCAATGGTGAAGAATCACTTTAAAAATTAAATAATTCACGTATCCAGATCCGGATTCGGATCTTCACCAAAATTGAAGCAATTCTTCCCCATGGCGCTCCCAACCTGTGCACCAAGATTCGTGGTGAATTCGTCCAAAACTTTTTGAGATATTGTGCTATATTTCGTTTTTAGCCCAATCTTCAATGGTGAAGAATCACTCAAAAAATTCTTAGATCCGGATTCGGATATTCACCAAAATTAAGTGTTGCTGTCCTTACACATGTAAAAAAATTCAGAACGATTGCTTGTAAACTGTGGCCAAAAATCGTGTGACAAACAGACAGACAAACGCTACAGACCAACATACTTGGCAAAAAAATTTTTTGCCAGGTAACGAACAGACAAAAATGGGTAAAACATGACCTCCTTCACCTTCGGTGGTGGAGGTAACATGATGGAGGTGAAGCAGTGATTCTGTATTTTTACCTTTCATCAGAAGGAGATTGCAGGTGTACCGCGCAAGCTCTGCAGGAACATGAGGGGGTAGGGGTTAAAGCACGGAGAGGGCAGAGGGTGCAAGACCAGAAAGGAAGCGGTATAAGACAGAGAGACCAGACCTATCTGTGATGGCAAAGTGATAGGCCCTTACACTCAGCTTCATCACGAGAGATTCCAATTTATCTTCGAGTTAATGGTTTCCAGCATCAAGCTGAGCAAGGCATGAGAACAAGGGAAGCATTCCATATGGGAAAGAAGTACCCATCAAGCGGTGGATGAAGACCTTGTAGGTGGATAGGACTTTTGGTGTCCCAAGAAAGGACTTTGTACGAACAGGATGCTGAGTCAGTGACTTTATTTAAGTGCACGCTCATCTTGTGATTAGTTTGAAACTTTATCAACAAGAAGGGACTCGGTAGTTAAGAAGAGCTTTTCAAGGAAGAAATGTTTTTTTCGGTGAAGATTCAGTTTGGGGATATTGAAAAGAAGAAGGGATAGGGAATTGAGGCGTAACTGAGCACCGGGAGATGAATTTGATTTCCTCATGTTGTTTTTTTGTTTGTTTTGGAGTGATGTTGGTGTTTTTTGTGGTATGTTGTTTGTATTTTTCTTTTTCTTTTTTTGGAGCAAGCAGAGAAAGGGATTGAGCTGAGGATCAGAAGTATCAGGGATAAAAGGAGCAAAAACAAAGTATGTAGGATAAAAAAAAAAATAGGACCGCGCGTCCTGAAGCTCACCTGGATCAGAAGCAACAGTCACTCAAACCCCCCACAGCTGCCTTTAGACCCTGAATTTTTTTAATGCCGTGAACAAATTTTGGTAATCACGGGTGATGAAGATTGTGGTCAAGTTTCATTGAAATTGTATCTGTAGTTTCAGAGAAGAGAGCAAATACCTATTTGGGGGGCTCAAACCCCCACTAATTCACCCCACCAATGTAGACCCCTTTAATGAGCACACATTTTGTTGCAGTCGATACACTTTGGTACATCATGGAAGATGAAGGTTGTGGTCAAGTTTCATCAAAATGTGTGTGTGATTTCGGACAAGAGAGCAAATACCTATTTTGGGGAGGATCAAAAGCACCCCCATAGACCCTTTCAATGAGCGCAGATTTTTATGTGGTCAATATATCTTTTTTGTGCATCAGATGTGAAGCTCCAGGCCAAGTTTCATCCAAATATTTTGTTTGGTCCAAGCGATAATGAAGTCAAACACATGGAATATGTCTTTCAATCCTGACAAATCTCTCACTCTCACTATGCCTTGACGAAAGGACCATCTGGAAAAAACCCCCCTCTACTTTCTCAACAATCCTCTTGAAGAAGTCCTTTCATTCAAGCTTTCGGGCCTCAGGACCTGCCATGATCTTTCCTGGGAAGTCACATTTTCAAGCTGCCTTAAAGCCAGTCGCCGTCTGGGCATTCTCATTGCACAAAGTCCTTCCTTGGCACCCAGAGCTCCTAACAACGTACAAAGCTTTCGCTCCGTAGCCTGATGGAGGAATGCTCTCCCCTCTGGTTGGCGCTCCTGCCTCACACCTTTCTCGGCTTCACACTGTGGAAACCAAGGCTTTTGGATCATTGGTATCTCTTGAGATGAAGCTGAGTCTTCGGTCTCTCACTCGCTGTCACCACACCGAAGGTCGGTGGTCTTTCTGTCTTCCACATCTTCTCTCCGGCCTCCCACCCCCTCTGTTTATTTCTGCAGGGCACTCAAGGTACGCCAGTAACCCCCTTCTGGTGATATTGCCAAAAACCAAGAATAACTGCTCACCTTCACTCTTTCAATCCTCTTTTTTTCCGCACCTCTGGAACAAACTCCCTCACTCTCTTCAATCCCATTCTTCCCTCGAGGTCTTCAAAACAGCTGTTCATCACCATCTCATATCTTCCCCCATCCAAAACCATGATCTTTTCTACCCCCATTAATCCACCCCTAACCCACATCCCTCAAATTCCCTGTTTTCCTTCTTGAAAGTCCTGTAGTGTCAATCTTGTATACCCCGTGTTCCTGCCACATCTGTCTCCTTCCACAATCTCCTAATGTCTCTGTTCCCTTCCATTTTGTGCTTTCCTCTAAACCCTCTCGTCTCGTGCTTCCTTTGTTATACAGTCTGTGTGTTAGCTCTTGTACGAGCCTCGACAATGTCTACAAAACAAAAGTGTTTACCGACTGATGACTGACGCACTCACTCACTCACCTATGTATTCTGCTCGATTGCATAAGCTCCTGATTAAAGTACAGGTGAGCTAAAAAAAACGGAGGCGAAGCACAACTTGGCTATCACTAGTAGGCTATAATTTACCAGGGACACCAAATCGACGATTCAACAGCACAAGATACAGTTTTGGGACAGAAATTTTGATGATAAACACAACCAGCAAAACAGGAATTAAAACTAAAATGGCACTCAGAAGAGCTCATGCTTCTGCCAGGCTGAATAGTTTACCGTTTGTATCCCACTGATAGGCCAGATCTGCATCCGTACCTGTACCAAAATTTAATCAGCTTGTTATTGTCACCTACCCAACACATCCACCAAGTTTCGTCCGAATCCGTCCGTAACTGTTTGAGATATCGTGTTTGGCCTATCTCTCAAGGGTGAAGAATCACTTATGAAATTAAATAATTCTCGTATCCGGATCCAGATCTGGATCTTCACCAAGATCGATGCAATTCATCATTTTCACACATCCAAACTGTCCACCAAGTTTTCATCCAAATTCATCCATAACTTTTTGAGATATTGTGCTGTCCTGTATTATCGTTTTTGGCTCTCAATGGTGAAGTTATCACGAAGAATTCTAATATCCAGATTGGATCCGAATCTTCACCAAAATCTAATCAATTCGTCCTTGTCACATGCCAAACCTGTACACAAGTTCCGTCTGTATAAGTCATAACTTTATGAGATATCCCGCTCAAAACAACACACTACAGACAAAAGACAGACATGCAAACAGGTGGAAAATATAATCTCCATCCACCTTAGGTTGCAGAGGTAATAAAGCAGTAAAACACAACATACAGGTCCAGGGAACTTAGCGTTAGATGAACTGGAAGGAACAACTGCGGTCAGATGTCCACATGGACAAAACCCCAAAATGTAAGACTGCTCTACCCTTTGGGTTGCACCCTGCCTCACACCTTGCCTTCTGATGCCATGGAAAGCAAGGCTAACAAAGTCATTGGAATCACCTGCAATGAAGCTCAGTTTCTAAGCCTGTTACTTTCGTATCACAGACAGGTGGGTGGCCTCTTTGTGGTTTATCACCTCCTTTTTCATCTTGCACCCTCTACCTTTTTGGCTCTACCCTCCAGGTTTTGTTGCAGGGTGCATACCGTCTGCCAGTAACCCTCTTCTTGTTACACTCCTAAAATCCAGGCTCACTGCTCACCTCCACTCAATTGTTCCTCTTCTATCCCACCTGCGGAACCAACCTTCCCACTCTGTTCAGTTCCATTTTTCCCTCGAGGGCTTCAAGACATCTGTTCATTAACTATCAGGCCATCCCCAATTGATACTCATGATCTCTTCTACCCCAAATTACCCAATTCGGAAGCACTCCCTTTTTCCAGGTTAATGTGATTCCCCCCCCCCCTCTCCCTCATTCATTTCATTTGTTAGTTGTCGTTTGGTTTGTTCCTTTTCTGTTTCATCCACACCCTTCCCTTTCCTCTTCTTGCTGTGTTTCATTCAGCTTGTGTGCAGCTTGCACACCCCCATGTGTCCTTATCCCCTCCCCTTGATCTCACTCTCACTTGACTATGCTGTTGGTGCTTCCCCCTTTCCATTTCGTTGCCTTCCATTCAGCTCTAGCTCTTCCACGAGCCTCAACCATGTGCACAAAAAAGTCACATGATCTTAGCTCGTGACATTATACATGTATCACATTCTTCCAAAGACCTGAGCATATACATCATCAGTTTACTTTCAGATAAGTTTTCGGGACACCAGTAGATAATGGAATAATCCATAATAATGCACGCAATTTGAATTGGTGCCTCTAGCCAAAGGTGATTCGCTGTGTATAATTTCATGGAAGTATAATTCGTATGAATTATCTGTTTCGTTGGTTCTCCCTTACAGGAGGTGCGTCCATCTAACCACGCCACCCTGCAGAGCATTGTTCGTGCCATTGGAATTATGCGTCACGTCCCGGAGCCATGCTGCGTACCGAGGTCATGTTTCTGCCATCAGCCTTCTCTCCTTGATGAAAACCACAATGTGGTTCTCAAACTCTACCCCAATATAGTTGTTGAGAGCTGCGCCTGCCGATAATCTTGATTAAAAGTGGGATTTCCTTTCAACCGCTTGCGGTGAACTGATTTCAGTATCGGGAACAAGGATTATCGTTTCGATAATTTGGCTGCTGGACTTGCGGACAAATATGGCAATCAATGCGTTAACTGAATTGTCCAAACTGTGCTTGTGGTGAGGATGTAACATTCCAATGCATCTCTTAAAAATGGTCGGCATTGTGAATTGTAAAGAAACTAAGTTTGTTTACTACCAGAACTGCTTTAGCCGCAGAATTTGGGTTATACAAATATACCAGTGATTATTAACGAGCCACAACGACTTGATTCGATTATATAGTTGTTATTCTGCAGTCTGCATGCAATTGTTGATTGAACAAGCCCATAAGGATATTATAACACTTGTATGAAAAGGGTCCAGAAGGTTTTTTTTTTTCCCCTTGAAAAAAGTTTGAGCTCGAAAAAAAGACTCCGCTGGCAGTGGGACATCTCCACACTGTAGGAACAAATGTGGAATGAAGTACCTATGTATAAAAGGAGTAAACATCTGTACTGAGTCTCCCTCACTTTATGGTCAAGAGGAAAAAACTTTTGATGAAAAAACTTTTTGACACAATTCACTACTCCCACCCTCCCCCTCCCTTTTCCTCACTCACCATCCTCCACCCATCCCCCCACCTCCCACCAAACATACGAACGAGATACTCAGAACATTTTTTCAATACATATTTAACTCGAGAGTTCTAGAACACCTTACCCCACACAGTTTAAAGTATATAATCAATTGAAATAAATAACGATTTTATATGGTCGCATAAAAAAAAACCCTTCCGGAAGTTTACCGCCGTTATGCAGTGTCTGAGCCACCGCCTCATTTAACATGTCCAAATACTGCACAACTGGAATTTTTTTGATAGCGGTAAGAAGGCGATTTGTGTTCTCCGGATGTTTTAGTACATAATTAATTTAAATAAATAAAGATTGTAAGTGTCAAATAAAAAAAAAATTAAATTCCAGAACTTTACTGCTATTGATGCTTTACTGCTTTACTGCGTCTTTTACACCACCTTTTAACAAGTTACATGAGTTGTTTGTGCCTGTCGTTTGTGTCCTTTATGACGTTGCAAAAAAACATTAAGTTTTCCTGTTTGGAATTATTTCCAATTTTGTTTTGACTGCCAGGCAAGCAGACCGAATAAAAATATTATTTCACTCCTCCGTGCGTGCGCATCGGACAATTCAGAGCCAAAGTACCGCAAAACTCCGGGTTCATTTTCCGATTCATGTTCTCATTCATGTTCAAATGCAACATTTAGTTTTATATCAAGTTGTTTGTCGATCATAACCTGACATTTGTAGACAGACAGATATACAGAAGTCAACCAATTGCTTAACCCCGCTTTTCGCTTTGCGTGTGCGGGGTAATAAGTAAGGGGCAGGTGACATTACTAGTTTTAGATACTTATTGTAAAAAAAAAAAAAAAATTAATAAACTAAACAATTGGTATGTCTTAAACGATTTGTATCATCGTAAACATTTTAAACATCCCCCCCCGTCTCATCTCTCAAACATCCCCACCCCCACTCCCGCCACGGTCAAACACTACGTTAAATAGTCATTTGAGCCCTTGTCCAAAACAAAATTGGTTATGATAACTTGTGGACAGTGTTTATCTCTTGGAATAATGTTGTGAGTTACACGTTGTATGTGAGTTATTATACTTTCCCAATGATTTCCATAAATCAGTGGGGTAAACACCTGAAAATCAGCAAAATGGAGGTTTAACTATTCCTGAATGCAAACGCAGTGACTGTTGTTTTATTCCTCACAAATTACCGATTGATATAAATTATTGTAATTTTTAGGTTTTTCATGATATAAGCCATGGAATAAATTATTAATACAACTATAAGTGAGGAGCATGTGTGTTTTTTGACTAACAGACGTGCTTACT
>CM068957.1:142928025-142943372 GCA_035128595.1 Eptatretus atami
CTCTTTTTTTCGTCGCTTATTATTTCCTCTACTCCTGCGTTTCTATAATTTTATTTCTGTTGTTCTCTTCGTGTCTATTAGTTTCTTCCTGGATCTTCGTCTCTGTTTCCTCCTTCGTTTTATTTAATTCATTCTCGACTCGGTCTATCTCCCGCATCTCTGGCAATACTTCTATTTCCTTCGTAGTCTCCCTTTGGGTCTCTGTTAATTCCGTCACCTCGTTCATTACCTCCGTTTCTACTCATCTCGTACACGTTCAGTCACCCCATTTAATTTCTCCCTCTCTGTCACCGTCATTTTCTCCGTCACCTTTACGAGTCCCCCAACACGTCTCCGAATTATTGTGTCCTCGCCCGTCTTTATCGCGGGCCGGACAGCCGTTGCATCCCTCTCGGTTGGCTCGATTCGTTTCCGCAACGTGGTGTGAGGGAGTGCAACGGCTGTCCGGCCCGCGATAAAGACGGGCGAGGACACAATAATTCGGGAGACGTGTTGGGGGAGACTCGTAAAGGTGACGGAGAAAATGACGGTGACAGAGAGGGAGAAATTAAATGGGGTGACTGAGACGTGTACGAGATGAGTAGAAACGGAGGTAATGAACGAGGTGACGGAATTAACAGAGACCCAAAGGGAGACTACGAAGGAAATAGAAGTATTGCCAGAGATGCGGGAGATAGACCGAGTCGAGAATGAATTAAATAAAACGATGCTGCCTTGTGCACCGGTCACGACACTTCCCCAGGCTCCCCTCATTGTCCCTCGCTAACACTCCATGGTGGTGTGTTCGCTTTAGTTCATTTAATTCACCCTCTATCTCCGTGTCTCTGTTCCGTGACTATTTGCCATTCTGTCACCTCTCTTGTTTCCTTCGTCTCCATTATTATTTCTGCCGTCGTCTCTATTATTATTTCCTCTACCCCTGCGTTTCTATACATTTTATTTCTGTTGTCTCTTCGTGTCTATTAGTTTCTTCCTGGATCTTCGTCTCTGTTTCCTCCTTCGTTTTATTTAATTCATTCTCGACTCGGTCTATCTCCGCATCTCTGGCAATACTTCTATTTCCTTCGTAGTCTCCCTTTGGGTCTCTGTTAATTCCGTCACCTCGTTCATTACCTCCGTTTCTACTCATCTCGTACACGTGTCAGTCACCCCATTATATTTCTCCCTCTCTGTCACCGTCATTTTCTCCGTCACCTTTACGAGTCTCCCCAACACGTCTCCGAATTATTGTGTCTCGCCCGTCTTTATCGCGGGCCGGACAGCCGTTGCACTCCCTCTCGTTGGCTCGATCGTACCGCCACGTGGTGTCGCCATTTTTGTGCTCCGTCGTTCGCGTTTCGCTGTGCGCAATCGCCATTATGCCCTTCGTGCCCGCCTGCAGGCTTCGCCCCATGCGCTGCATTTCACCCCGCAGCGTTTGCATATTTTCATCCATGTTGTTTTTCATTTCTTCTTTATTTTCTTTTCATGCCATCCATTTTATTTTTTATATCTCGCGCATTTGTATCCGTTTGTTTCCCATTTCGCTTTGCATTTGTTGCGCATTTGCATCCATTTTGTTTCCCATCTCGTTTCCCATCGCTTGCATCATCAGAATCACTGTGCGATGCCCAATGGCTCTAGCAGGACGATCCGCCATTATCAGTCGCGGTTTCACTGGGGACCGGGGAGGGAATTTGACGGAGGGGAGGGGGGTCGGTGTCAAAAGCCGCCGCGCTCCACACCCCTTGGGCTCTGGGTTCGTTTGCGGGGTAAATTCACTGCATGGGAGTGTCCTGCACGGTGATTTCATCCTGAGCCATAGATTCTATCATTTCTAATCTATTTCTAATCACTCCTGCCCCCGTCGCCTTGAGCTGCCATTTTGCGGATCGGTAATAAAAAATTTATACTCTCGTAATTTAATGGGAACAGAGGGTCGCTCAACACACCCTTGATCTGGTTCCCGTTAAGTTAGTCTGGAGGAGGGATGAATTGGTATCCCACTCCTGACACCAGTGTTGTGGATTCTCACCCCCGGCGTGCGGGCAACCCTTTAGCTAATTTGCGGCCGCAAGCGCCCACCGGACGAGCAATCCAGTCACAGCTTTCGGATCAACGCCGAAACCCAGCTATGGGTGTTGTTACCACACCATAAATCAGACAACTCTTCTGTCCACGTGCGACAGGGTTGACCAACCGAATTGTCGATGTACCTAATTATTCGCGCAGACAGAAATGCCGGGGATTTACACCTCAAATGGAGCCTGCACGAAAACGAGCCGCTTTAAGCAGCTCTTTCCGTTTGCGATTGCCGAGCGGTTTTTATATCGCCAAGCCCCGTCGGACCGATTATCTTATCGGTGTTAAAAACAAGCTAATATTCCGAACGCAATTACGGCAGTTCAATGGAGGAAGGGACGCAACGAGCAGGTGAATATTCAACAAAGGGGACATTTATTTGTACACGTATGCAATGAATGGGGGTAGGGGACAAGACACGATCAAAAAGACCTACAGCCGTTATCTATTTACCATGCACTTAGTCAGTTCACTATTTAAGGACAAGGCGCCACAGACTCCATGCAACCCCAGGAAAGCAAGAACAGAACTGGCTCGTAAGCCTTTAATGTTCCTCGGAGCTGGGATGACCGAAGGAGCTCCGCGAGGCCGTGCAGGTTACCTTCGTCACCCTTGAGGCGACTCGATTGTCTTTTCGTCGGCGACCCTCCGTATGTCCCTGTGGTCCAAGCGGCAGCTGTGGTAACGGCGGCTTTGTTGGTCCAGGGCCTAGCAGTCGGCCTGATCAATCGAGCCGGCCGACGACGCTTCAGAGGAGTGAACGGGCCTTGCTCTTTTGAGTTGATGCTCTTTAAGAGCCCGTTCACTCCTCAGCGTCTCTCGAGCCGTTATGTAGCTGGCTGGCGACTTCTCTCCGGCTGCAACTCGACCAACTCCGACCAACCTCTGGTGATCTCCACACCGACTCCTCTGAACTGGACTCCACACTCCACCGGACTCCAAACTCCAACTGCAGGCTCGACTCTCTGGACTGTAAACGGCCAGCCCAACTCTCCACAATCCTTCTCGGCGTTTCAGCCCGGCCTTTTATCAGGTTCGGGGGGGGGGGGGGCTGCTTGGTCTTTCACCTTCGACACTTCACCCCCGGCTGGCTCCGCCCTTTCGTCGTTTTGATGCGTTCTGCCGTCATGCGCGACGTGTTTGAGATCACTCTCACAACGCGGCCGTGTTTGAAAACACCCTGCCGCTGCGAGGAAGCCATCGTGCTTGTCCGCGGAGATGCTGTTTGTTGGGGATGCCGCTGCCAGTGAAAATATGGCGGCGCGTGGAGATGCTGGTGAGGAGATGTTGTTTGTTTTGCAGATGCTGGTGAGGACTTGTTTGTTTTAAAATAAAGATAGAAAAAGAAATACGGCTAACTCAAAGATGCACAGCCCAGTTCACGAATAATTCCCGTTATACATCGGTGGGGAAATCTAAACCTGGACACAACACTTATCGACATAACTGACCTCTGGGGAACCTGAATGGTGATCTGTGAATTTCCACAACCGTAACAATATATACATATACAGTATATAGGTATATGTATATACATATATATCCTATATATGACATCGCATCCTATGAGTGTGACATATTTAACTTTACAGTCTGTACTCCATTCTATTTCGCTCCATGTACCATATATAATATATATATTATATATATATATATATATATAATATTATATATATATATATATATATATATATATATATATATATATAATATATATATATATATAACTGTTACTTGCATAACATAACTTGGAAGTGGAATTTCACGAGAAAACAACTTTAAAGTTAAGAGCAAACCCTCGAGCGCAAGGCAACACAAATGAACCTTTTCATTTTAGGAACATTCTGGTAACGCCGGTACCTACGCGGGAGACTATGTATATTAAACGATCCACATTTAATGGCTGACGTGCATAGACCAAAGCAATCCTCCCTCTCCCTCCTTCTTCCCCCTCCCCACAATGCTCACCCCGCCGCCTCCACCATAACCTCGCACGCTTGTGTTTTTGCTCTCCCGAAGAGACGACGACCCCACCAGCCTCAACCTTGGCCACCCTTACGTAAACGGCGCTTCCCCTCAGCCTACCGACCTTTACTCGGTACAAACGCGGCACACTCCCGAAAGAAGAGATCCAGTGAATAAAAGACCGCGTCTGTCACGAGATCTATTATATCTGATTTTTCATTTATGAATTCCTTCCTTGCGAGGAGATTTAAAGGCATGGATATTTTTGAAAGGAATCTTGACAAAGAAAGGAGTTTCCCCCCTTCCCTTTTTTTCTTCCCCCCGTTCTTCTCAAAGAAAACGGGCTTTTGAGCAACGACCTTCGTGGGGTTGGTTACTTTCTCCAAAAGATGTCCCTGCTCGTCGCACCCGCTCTCGCTCTCTGGTTACTCTTCGGGGCGGTTGGCAGCGCTCGGCGATCCCTGGCTTTCCCCGGGGGACTTGCGGCCAAACTCTGGAAAGATGAGTCGTGGCCGGTGTTGCCGCCAGTGCTTGGACAGAAGCTGTCAGCGAACGCGGCAAGATGCTCTCTCTACTCACATGCGCAAGCTCTACCAGGAGTAACATGAGGCAAGGAAATCGCCTGCTGGAGCGCAACACCATTCGGAGCTTCAAGCCTGCCATAGGTGCGTTCTTACACCACGGACGGGTCCCACGATGCACGGTCGAGATTCTTGTTTAAAGTAACATCAAACACCTGCTATCTGTCCTGGTAATTTGAATTTTAAATATTGATCGAGGCTATTTGCTTCGACTGGCTTGTGGGATCGTAGCTCAGAAATGTTTAGTGCATTCGCCTTTTGAGCTCACTTTAACTCTAAGTTCGATTCCCGACCAGATCTAAATAGTCCCCTGGTGTTTTCACACCAAACTATTACATCGACTGTCAGTTTGGACCCCGAGCCGAGGTCTTGCCTGCCATTATGTACGTTGCCCTTCATTTCGTGTTGGCGATTGTCGCCCGCACCCTTACTGAGTTCAACCTTTTCATTGGATTACAAATATTAATTTACCAAAATTATCGGCTGAGAGAGAGAGAGAAGACAGACAGAGACAGACAGACAGGACAAACAGTGACAGACCTCATCTACAGCACCTAAAAAGTTTCATTCCATTAACTGCTTCGTTGAGACTTGAAAAGATAATGAAATGTTGAAGTTTTTTGTTTGAATTTTAGAGTAATGTTCTCCATGTGCGCCGCGCTGCACCCGCAAACATCCCTTCGATAGTCACGGTGAAAAGCGCACAAGGGTTGTCTATGTTCGAGCAGGAAAACAATATTTAGTACAAAACCGAACGCCTTGAGTGCACGTACACCGGACGCCTGTCTCGTATACAAACTGTATAAATGCATACTTTTGCTCTCACGGGGTTAAGCTTTACAAAAGCAACTTTTGTTTATAAATTTCATCGACCAATAGCATAATTGGGTTGTTTTAAAGTCTGCAATCGCTTTGGGGTCTGCGGTTGAGGTCTGGAACCGTTTGGAGTATATTTTATTATTTATTTTGTTCCACGGCTGCGTTTTCACGAACGCCGTGTGTGATGAAAGCGACGCTCAATTGCTGCGCAGTGCTGTTCAGGTGAACAGCAATGCTGTGCGTGCTCCATTGAACTATCGCCACCTGCTGTTGATTTGTCCGCTGTATCAGAATGTTCATTTCAAATGTTGTGATTCTAAAAACGCAAGAAGCAATCGCATCGTGCATGCTGCATGCGATCACATGAGCCGAATGTGAAATGTGTCTCGTTTCTCGCCAGCTTCACAACAGGGCGGTCCTGTGTACACGTTCAACCTGACCAACATTCCCAACTCGGAGAAGATCCTCGCTGCCTCCTTCCACTTCTCGCCCCATCGGTCTTCACGCCCAAGGTCTTCATCCTGCAAATCGAACACCGTGGGGAATGCATGCACCGACCAACCATGGCACCGCTCCTGCCCGCGTTGGAGATCGTCTTTTGGGGAGCACCCGAAAGTAAGGAAACACGGCCTGAGCGACGTTTCAAAACTTTACAGACGAATTTTAAGGGCTGGCAGGCCCGTGATGTCACATCCCTTGTGCGTGCTGCACAGCGGAGAGATGACCCGGTGCTGCACGTGAGAGCCGCGCTCTCGAGCTTTGCAGGTGCAGAACGCCGACGTGTCCTTTCCGGAAGGAGACTTTGAGGAGCCTCCTTACTTGCTCGTCTATGCCAACGACTCTGAATTCTGGAGCCAAACAGCGTTGTGACCACGTTGCAGCGATATGGCCGGTTCCCAGTGTTCAATGAGGGCTCGTCTGCAGGTAACGCTTCGCAAGGTGAGCACGCACGCGTGCGCAGGCATGCCGTGGCTTGATAATAAGCTACCAGAGGGAGACACCTTCAAGGAATGGGCAGAGAAAGACATGACTGCCAGGCAGGAGAAAACTATAGACAAGGGCAAGCGTCGTGGAACCCGGCGAAAGTCCCGAGAAAGAAAGCGAGGCGTGCCAAGTCGCGAATGCTCAAGTTCGACTCGGAGACCCTCCGCCAGGCGCGCCTCGAGCAGCAGAACGAGCCGAGGACTTGCGCTCGACGACCTCTCCGCGTTGATTTTGCCGACATTGGTGGAATGAGTGGATCATTTCACCAGATGCCTTCGATGCTTATTACTGCGCTGGATTTTGCCAATTTCCCCATGTCTAAGGTGAGTCCCACTTTGCAATAAAACAATTTATTCTCTGTGCTATTTCATTCCAGCATTATTCTGATGACTATTCTGCAGTTGCCCTCCATTAATACACTCATTGACCTGAAGTGTACACGTATCATGATATTCATCAAAAGGCAGTCCACACATCACATCATCATAATAATAATTAATAATACCATTTTTTCGTGCCATAAACACGTGTAGGGCTGCCGAAGCAGTTTCATTGGCAAGGAGTACAGTACTAGACAGGTCGCCACTCCAACGCAGGTTTTCCACGATTGGCTATTACTCCATTACACTGCCACTCATTTTACCCACCTCGGAAGGATGACAGGCTGAATCAACCGCACCTGGTGTTACTTCAATGGTAGACATGGGCTTCAACTTTGGACTCTAAGGTCCCAAGCCAGCCACCTTAACCGCTAAACAACACCAGGCCATATATAACATGGCGCATGTGTTTTTTTCGCAATTTTGGATGACCGACTCCTCCACCTGTGACATCCCGTAACTCTGGGCCAAACACGAACCACCTGCGCATGATGTAAAACATAGACGGCTCCTTGTACGATAAATTACTATGTTCCTAACCGTATCAAAGTCCTCATTGCGTTCTCATTTCGACACACGTGTTATTTTTCAAGAACGTGATTTCTTTCAGAATTCCACCAGGGGTCGTTCAAAGGTAATGATCTTTCAGGACCAAGGACAGTTGCAAAATGGACGTCACAAATACATCGTACAGATGTTGATAATTTCTTGGAAGTAACTCAAGCTCATGGAAATAACTCTAATTTTTCCATCAATTAAAGTTATAAATCACCCATTTTACATCTGCATTCTTTGAATCAGCTCAGAACTTCATCCTCTTACCTCTGCCACCGAAGTTAATTTCTCAGTGTTCTTCGTCAGTGAGAGATGCGCCAAAAACGATATATGGATGACATTTCAAAATGTTGGACAGATTATGACAAACTTGTGATGAGTTGGGTTGTGACAAGAACAAGGTGATTCGATTTTGGCCAAGGTCCAGATGCACATCTGTCCTTTCAGTGGGATACAAAACGTAAACTGTTCAGCCTGGCGGAGGCATGCACTCAACTGCGTGCCGTTCTAGTTTCAACTGTCACCATGCCAATTGCCTTGATGTTGGTACCTCTTCAACCAGCCATTAAATTGCAGCAATGGACTTCTGTGATTCCGTGTACCTCACCCAATCAGTGACTTTCCGACCTGGATTTCTCCCAATGGCACGTCCTTACTTCTGGACTTGTTATTACGAATTTTCCTACAAATGTCTTCTGTTCCTCTTCTGCTCCAATTGGTTTCTCTATCATGTGCTTGTGGTGGTCAACATCTCTCTGGCTTTCTCAGAGAACAGCCTCTGCACAGCAGGATCTGGCTTTGAAAAAAAATTCAGTTTAGTTTTTTTGCTTGACAAAGTCAAGGCTCATGGAAGAGTAGGAACATAGAACAGATTAGGACACCACAGAACAAAAGGAACAGCAGAATAGAAGGGGGAATGCCAAAAGCATGGCTGAGGGACAAAATTGTCGTAAACGGACAAACAGGGTAGCAGGTAAGGGTGGTTTAACAGGTGTTAAAACGGGGGTGAGGGTGGTTTAATGTGTGTAAAAAAATAAAGAAGAAAAAATCATAGCGTTGGAATGAGGAGTGATTTGAGATGGTGGTTAACAGCTATCTTGAAGACCTAGATGGAAGAATGAGATTGAAAAGAATATGAAAGTTGTTTCCACAAGTGTGAAAAATATTTGGAACTAGAAGGGCACTTGGGAGAGTGCACACCTCCACCACGCAATTCCTGATCCACGAGAACATATCGGGCCCAATACATTTTTTAAAAATGTCATGCTATAACAGTACTACATCGTTTTTGGCCCTATCTCTCAATGGTGAAGAATCACTTTAAAAATTAAATAATTCACGTATCCAGATCCGGATTCGGATCTTCACCAAAATTGAAGCAATTCTTCCCCATGGCGCTCCAACCTGTGCACCAAGATTCGTGGTGAATTCGTCCAAAACTTTTTGAGATATTGTGCTATATTTCGTTTTTAGCCCAATCTTCAATGGTGAAGAATCACTAAAAAAAATTCTTAGATCCGGATTCGGATATTCACCAAAATTAAGTGTTGCTGTCCTTACACATGTAAAAAAAATTCAGAAACGATTGCTTGTAAACTGTGGCCAAAAATCGTGTGACAAACAGACAGACAAACGCTACAGACCAACATACTGGCAAAAAAATTTTTTGCCAGGTAACGAACAGACAAAAATGGGTAAAACATGACCTCCTTCACCTTCGGTGGTGGAGTAACAATGATTGGAGGTGAGCAGTGATTCTGTATTTTTACCTTTCATCAGAAGGAGATTGCAGGTGTACCGCGCAAGCTCTGCAGGAACATGAGGGGGTAGGGGTTAAAGCACGGAGAGGGCAGAGGGTGCAAGACCAGAAAGGAAGCGGTATAAGAACGAGAGACCAGACCTATCTGTGATGGCAAAGTGATAGGCCCTTACACTCAGCTTCATCACGAGAGATTCAATTTATCTTCGAGTTAATGGTTTCCAGCATCAAGCTGAGCAAGGCATGAGACAAGGGAAGCATTCCATATGGGAAAGAAGTACTCCATCAAGCGGTGGATGAAGACCTTGTAGGTGGATAGGACTTTTGGTGTCCCAAGAAAGAGACTTTGTACGAGCAGGATGCTGAGTCAGTGACTTTATTTAAGTGCACGCTCATCTTGTGATTAGTTTGAAACTTTATCAACAAGAAGGGAACTCGGTAGTTAAGAAGAGCTTTTCAAGGAAGAAATGTTTTTTTTCGGTGAAGATTCAGTTTGGGGATATTGAAAAGAAGAAGGGATAGGGAATTGAGGCGTAACTGAGCACCGGGAGATGAATTTGATTTCCTCATGTTGTTTTTTTGTTTGTTTTGGAGTGATGTTGGTGTTTTTTGTGGTATGTTGTTTGTATTTTTCTTTTTCTTTTTTTGGAGCAAGCAGAGAAAGGGATTGAGCTGAGGATCAGAAGTATCAGGGATAAAAGGAGCAAAAACAAAGTATGTAGGATAAAAAAAAAAATAGGACGCGCGTCCTGAAGCTCACCTGGATCAGAAGCAACAGTCACTCAAACCCCCCACAGCTGCCTTTAGACCCTGAATTTTTTTAATGCCGTGAACAAATTTTGGTAATCACGGGTGATGAAGATTGTGGTCAAGTTTCATTGAAATTGTATCTGTAGTTTCAGAGAAGAGAGCAAATACCTATTTGGGGGGCTCAAACCCCCACTAATTCACCCCACCAATGTAGACCCCTTTAATGAGCACACATTTTGTTGCAGTCGATACACTTTGGTACATCATGGAAGATGAAGGTTGTGGTCAAGTTTCATCAAAATGTGTGTGTGATTTCGGACAAGAGAGCAAATACCTATTTTGGGGAGGATCAAAAGCACCCCCATAGACCCTTTCAATGAGCGCAGATTTTTATGTGGTCAATATATCTTTTTTGTGCATCAGATGTGAAGCTCCAGGCCAAGTTTCATCCAAATATTTTGTTTGGTCCAAGCGATAATGAAGTCAAACACATGGAATATGTCTTTCAATCCTGACAAATCTCCACTCTCACTATGCCTTGACGAAAGGACCATCTGGAAAAAACCCCCCTCTACTTTCTCAACAAT
The DNA here is from genome assembly GCA_035128595.1 of Eptatretus atami. Lineage (NCBI taxonomy): Eukaryota > Metazoa > Chordata > Myxini > Myxiniformes > Myxinidae > Eptatretus > Eptatretus atami. Next base: position 142,938,467 of record CM068957.1, read on the forward strand.
CCTCTTGAAGAAGTCCTTTTATTCAAGCTTTCGGGCCTCAGGACCTGCCATGATCTTTCCTGGGAAAGTCACATTTTCCAAGCTGGCCTTAAAGCCAGTCGCCGTCTGGGCATTCTCATTGCACAAAGTCCTTCCTTGGCACACCAGAGCTCCTAAAACGTAACAAGCTTTCGCTCCGTAGCCTGATGGAGGAATGCTCTCCCCTCTGGTTGGCGCTCCTGCCTCACACTTTCTCGGCTTCACACTGTGGAAACCAAGGCTTTTAGGATCATTGGTATCTCTTGAGAATGAAGCTGAGTCTTTCGGTCTCTCACTCGCTGTCACCACACGAAGGTCGGTGGTCTTTCTGTCTTCACATCTTCTCTCCGGCCTCCCACCCCCACTCTGTTTATTTCTGCAGGGCACTCAAGGTACGCCAGTAACCCCCTTCTGGTGATATTGCCAAAAACCAAGAAATAACTGCTCACCTTCACGTCTTTCAATCCTCTTTTTTTCCGCACCTCTGGAACAGAACTCCTCAGCTCTCTTCAATCCCATTCTTCCCTCGAGGTCTTCAAAACAGCTGTTCATCACCATCTCATATCTTCCCCCATCCAAAACCATGATCTTTTCTACCCCCATTAATCCACCCCTAACCCACATCCCTCAAATTCCCTGTTTTCCTTCTTGAAAGTCCTGTAGTGTCAATTTTGTATACCCCGTGTTCCTGCCACATCTGTCTCCCTTCCACAAATCTCCTAATGTCTCTGTTCCCTTCATTTTGTGCTTTCCTCTAACACCCTCTCGTCTCGTGCTTCTTTGTTATACAGTCTGTGTGTAGCTCTTGTACGAGCCCGACAATGTCTACAAAACAAAAGTGTTTACCGACTGAGACTGACCACTCACTCCTCACCTAGTATTCTGGCTCGATTGCATAAGCTCCCTGATTAAAGTACAGGTGAGCTAAAAAAAACGGAGGCGAAGCACAACTTGGCTATCACTAGTAGGCTATAATTTACCAGGGACACCAAATCGACGATTCAACAGCACAAGATACAGTTTTGGGACAGAAATTTGATGATAAACACAACCAGCAAAACAGGAATTAAAACTAAAATGGCACTCAGAAGAGCTCATGCTTCTGCCAGGCTGAATAGTTTACCGTTTGTATCCCACTGATAGGCCAGATCTGCATCGTACCTGTACCAAAATTTAATCAGCTTGTTATTGTCACCTACCCAACACATCCACCAAGTTTTCGTCCGAATCCGTCCGTAACTGTTTGAGATATCGTGTTTGGCCTATCTCTCAAGGGTGAAGAATCACTTATGAAATTAAATAATTCTCGTATCCGGATCCAGATCTGGATCTTCACCAAGATCGATGCAATTCATCATTTTCACACATCCAAACTGTCCACCAAAGTTTTCATCCAAATTCATCCCATAACTTTTTGAGATATTGTGCTGTCCTGTATTATCGTTTTTGGCTCTCAATGGTGAAGTTATCACGAAGAATTCTAATATCCAGATTGGATCCGAATCTTCACCAAAAATCTAATCAATTCGTCCTTGTCACAGCCAAACCTGTACACAGTTCCGTCTGTATAAGTCATAACTTTATGAAGATATCCCGCTCAAAACACACACTACAGACAGACAGACATGCAAACAGGTGGAAAATATAAATCTCCATCCACCTTAGGTTGCAAGGGTAATAAAGCAGTAAAACACAACGTACAGGTCCAGGGAACTTAGCGTTAGATGAACTGGAAGGAACAACTGCTGGTCAGATGTCCACATGTGACAAAACCCCAAAATGTAAGACTGCTCTACCCTTTGGTTGGCACCCCTGCCTCACACTTGCCTTCTGATCCATGGAAAGCAAGGCTACACAAAGTCATTGGAATCACCTGCAATGAAGCTCAGTTTCTAAGCCTGTTACTTTCGTATCACAGACAGGTGGGTGGCCTCTTTGTGGTTTATCACCTCCTTTTCATCTTGCACCCTCTAACCTTTTTGGCTCTACCCTCCAGGTTTTTTGCAGGGTGCATCCGTCTGCCAGTAACCCTCTTCTGTTACACTCCTAAAATCCAGGCCTCACTGCTCACCTCCACTCAATTGTTCCTCTTCTATCCCACCTGCGGAACCAACCTTCCCACTCTGTTCAGTTCCTTTTTCCCTCGAGGGCTTCAAGACATCTGTTATAACTATCAGGCCATCCCCAATTGATACTCATGATCTCTTCTACCCCAAATTCCCAATTGCGGAAGCACTCCCTTTTTCCAGGTTAATGTGATTCCCCCCCCCCCTCTCCCTCATTCATTTCATTTGTTAGTTGTCGTTTGGTTTGTTCCTTTTCTGTTTCATCCACACCCTTCCCTTTCCTTCTTCTTGCTGTGTTTCATTCAGCTTGTGTGCAGCTTGCACACCCCCATGTGTCCTTATCCCCTCCCCTTGATCTCACTCTCACTTCGACTATGCTGTTGGTGCTTCCCCCTTTCCATTTCGTTGCCTTCCATTCAGCTCTAGCTCTTCCACGAGCCTCAACCATGTGCACAAAAAAGTCACATGATCTTAGCTCGTGACATTATACATGTATCACATTCTTCCAAAGACCTGAGCATATACATCATCAGTTTACTTTCAGATAAGTTTTCGGGACACCAGTAGATAATGGAATAATCCATAATAATGCACGCAATTTGAATTGGGCCCTAGCCAAAGGTGATTCGCTGTGTATAATTTCATGGAAGTATATTCGTATGAATTATCTGTTCGTTGGTTCTCCCTTACAGGAGGTGCGTCCATCTAACCACGCCACCCTGCAGAGCATTGTTCGTGCCATTGGAATATGCGTCACGTCCCGGAGGCCATGCTGCGTACCGAGGTCTGTCTGCCATCAGCCTTCTCTCCTTGATGAAAACCAACAATGTGGTTCTCAAACTCTACCCCAATATAGTTGTTGAGAGCTGCGCCTGCCGATAATCTTGATTAAAAGTGGGATTTCCTTTCAACCGCTTGCGGTGAACTGATTTCAGTATCGGGAACAAGGATTATCGTTTCGATAATTTGGCTGCTGGACTTGCGGAACAAATATGGCAAATCAATGCGTTAACTGAATTGTCCAAACTGTGCTTGTGGTGAGGATGTAACATTCCAATGCATCTCTTAAAAATGGTCGGCATTGTGAATTGTAAAGAAAACTAAGTTTGTTTACTACCAGAACTGCTTTAGCCGCAGAATTTGGGTTATACAAACTATACCAGTGATTATTAACGAGCCACAACGACTTGATTCGATTATATAGTTGTTATTCTGCAGTCTGCATGCAATTGTTGATGAACAAGCCCATAAGGATATTATAACACTTGTATGAAAAGGGTCCAGAAGGTTTTTTTTTTTCCCCTTGAAAAAAGTTTGAGTCGAAAAAGACTCCGCTGGCAGTGGGACATCTCCACACTGTAGGAACAAATGTGGAATGAAGTACTTATGTATAAAAGGAGTAACATCTGTACTGAGTCTCCCTCACTTTATGGTCAAGAGGAAAAAACTTTTGATGAAAAAACTTTTTGACACAATTCACTACTCCCACCCTCCCCCTCCCTTTCCTCACTCACCATCCTCACACCCATCCCCCCACCTCCACCAAAACATACGAACGAGATACTCAGAAACATTTTTTCAATACAATTTAACTCGAGAGTTCTAGAACACCTTACCCCACACAGTTTAAAGTATATAATCAAATTGAAATAAAATAACGATTTTATAGGTCGATAAAAAAAACCCTTCCGGAAGTTTACCGCCGTTATGCAGTGTCTGAGCCACGCCTCATTTAACATGTCCAAATACTGCACAACTGGAAGTTTTTTTGAGAGCGGTAAGAAGGCGATTTTGTGTTCTCCGGATGTTTTAGTACATAATTAATTTTAAATAAATAAAGATTGTAAAGTGTCAAATAAAAAAAAAATTAAAATTCCAGAACTTTACTGCTATTGATGCTTTACTGCTTTACTGCGTCTTTTACACCACCTTTTAACAAGTTACATGAGTTGTTTGTGCCTGTCGTTTGTGTCCTTTATGACGTTGCAAAAAAACATTAATTTTCCTGTTTGGAATTATTTCCAATTTTGTTTTGACTGCCAGGCAAGCAGACCGAATAAAAATAATTATTTCACTCCTCCGTGCGTGCGCATCGGACAATTCAGAGCCAAAGTACCGCAAAACTCCGGGTTCATTTTCCGATTCATGTTCTCATTCATGTTCAAATGCAACATTTAGTTTATATCAAGTTGTTTGTCGATCATAAACCTGACATTTGTAGACAGACAGATATACAGAAGTCAACCAATTGCTTAACCCCGCTTTCGCTTTGCGTGTGCGGGGTAATAAGTAAGGGGCAGGTGACATTACTAGTTTTAGATACTTATTGTAAAAAAAAAAAAAAAATTAATAAACTAAACATTGGTATGTCTTAAACGATTTGTATCTCATCCGTAAACATTTTAAACATCCCCCCGCCGTCTCATCTCTCAACATCCCCACCCCCACTCCCGCCACGGTCAAACACTACGTAAATAGTCATTTGAGCCCTTGTCCAAAACAAATTGGTTATGATAACTTGTGGACAGTGTTTATCTCTTGGAATAATGTTGTGAGTTCACGTTGTATGTGAGTTATTTAACTTTCCAATGATTTCCATAAATCAGTGGGGTAAACAACTCTGAAAATCAGAAAATGGAGGTTTAACTTATTCCTGAATGCAACGCAGTGACTTGTTTGTTTTTATTCCTCACAAATTACCGATTGATATAAATTATTGTAATTTTTAGGTCTTTGTCATGATAATATAGCCATGGAATAAATTATTAATACACTATAGTGAGGAAGCATGTGTGTTTTTTGACTAACAGGACGTGCTTACT
>CM068957.1:142945134-142960170 GCA_035128595.1 Eptatretus atami
GCTGTTGGTGCGAATGTAGGCTCGAAACCCGTTTGGAGGGGTGCATGAGTCCTGTTGACGGGCTGGGAGCATAGCTGCAAATGGTGAGTATCGCTTAGTGGGCACCCCGGGCACCGGGCTAGTCGGCCGCGGTAGGCCAAGGGTCCAGAAGGGGCCGGGATAGCGTAGTGGGCACGGGTGGGCCCGCATGATGCGGGGCCCGTAGCGCCAATAGCCACGACATGTATAATGTCCACGAGCTAAGATCAGTGTGACTTTTTTTGTGCACATGGTTAGGCTCTGGAGAGCTAAGCTGAATGGAAGAGGCAACGAAATTGGAAAGGGAGAGCCCAAAAACAGCATAGTCGAAGTGAGAGTGAGATAAGGGGAGGGATAAGGACAACCAGGGGGTGGCAAAGCTGCACACAAGCTGAATGAACACAGCAAGAAGAGGAAAGGAAGGTGTGGATTGAAACAGAAAAGGAACAAACCAAACGAACCAACTAACAAATGAAATGTGAGTGAGGGAGAGGGGGGGGGGGAATCCACATTAACCTGGAAAAAGGGAGTGCCTTCCGAAATGCGGGAACAATTGGGGTAGAAAGATCATGAGTATCAATTGGGGATGCCTGAGTAGTTGATAAACAGATGTCTTGAAGCCATCGAGGAAGAAGGAACTGAACAGAGTGTGGGAAAGGTTGGTTCCGCAGGGGGATAGAAGAGCGAACAATTGAGTGGAGGTGAGCATGAGGGCCTGGATTTTTAGGAGTTTGTAACAAAGACGGGTTACTGGCAGGATGGATGCACCCTGCAAAAAAACCTGGGAGGGATAGAGCCAAGAAAGGTAGCGGGTGCAAGATGAAAAAGGAGGTGATAAACCACAAAGGAGGGCCACCGACCTGTCTGTGATACGAAAGTAACAGGCCTAGAAACTGAGCTTTCATTGCAGGCGATTTCCATGACTTTTGTGAGCCTTGCTTTCCATGGTATCAGGAAGGGCATAGTGTGGAGGCAAGGGGTGCCAACCCCAAAGGGTAGAGCAGTCTTTACATTTTCGGGGTTTTGTCACATGTGCACATTCTGACCAGCAGGTTTCCTTCCAGTTCATCTAAGCTTTATCTAAAAAAAAAAAAGTTCCCTGGACCTGACGTTGTGTTTTAACTGCTTTATTACCTCTGCAACCTTAAGGTGGCATGGAGATTTATATTTTTCACCCCTGTTTGCCTGTTCTGTCTGTATGTGTGTTTTGAGCGGGATATCTCATAAAGTAATGACTTATACAGACGGAACTCGGTGTACAGGTTTTGGCATGTGACAAGACGAATTGTTAGATTTTTGGTGAAGATTCGGATCCAATCTGGCATTTTAGAATTCTTCGTGATAACTTCACCATTGAGAGCCAAAAAACATATACAGGACAGCACATATCTCAAAAAGTTATGGAATGACATTTGGATGAAACTTGCGTGCGACCAGTTTGGATGTGTGAAATATGAGAATTGCATCGATCTTGGATGAAGATCCAGACTGGATCCGCGATACAGAAATTATTTAATTTCTTAAATGATTCTTCACCCTGAACTGAGAGATTAGGCCAACAACGATATCTTCAATACAGTTACGGACGGATTCGGACGAAACTTGGTGGATCGTGTTGGGTAGGTTGACAATAACAAGCTGAATTAAATTTTGGTACAGGTACGTGCAGATCTGGCCTATCAGTGGAGATACAAACGGTAAAACTATTCAGCCTGGCAGAGCATGAGCTCTTCTGAGTGCCATTTAGTTTTTAATTCCCTCCCCTGTTTTGCTGGATTGTGCTTTATCATCAAATTTTCTGTCCCCAAACTGATCTGTGCTGTTGAAACGTCGATTTGGTGTCCCTGGTAAATTATAGCCTACTAGTGATATCCAAGTTGTGCTTCCGCCCTCCGTTTTTTTAGCCTCACCTGTACTTTTAATCAGGTGAGCTTATGCAATCGAGCCAGAATACATGAGGAGTGAGTGCAGTCAGTCGGTAAACACTTTTGTTTGTGTAGACTTGTCTAGGGCTTCGTACAAAGGCTAACACCAAGACTTGTATAAATCAAAGAAGCACGAGGACGAGAGGCGTGGTGGTAGAGGAAAGCAACAAAATAGAAGGGACGAAGACATTGGAGATTTGTGGAGGGAGACAGATGTGGCAGGAAACACGGGGTATACAAAAATGGGACACTACAGGACTTTCAAAAGGAAAACAGGGAATTGAGGATGTGGGTTAGGGGATTGGATTAATTGGGGTAGAAAAGATCATTGGTTTTGGATGGGTTGGGAAGATATTGAAGATGTGATGAAAAGCTGTTTTTGAAGACCTCGAGGGAAGAATGGGATTGAAGAGAGTTGAGGGAGTTTTGTTTCCAGAGGTGCGGAAAAAAGAGCAGGAATTGAAAGACGTGAGGTGACGCACGCTGATTCTTCCGGTTTGCGCAATATCAACCAGAAGGGGGTTACTTGTCCGTACCTTGAGTGCCTGCAGAAATTACACAGAGTGGGGGTGGGAGGCCGGAGAGAAGATGGTGAAGACAGAAAGCACCACCGACCTTCGTCGTTGGTCGAGCGACTGAGAGACCGAAAGACTCAGCTTCATCTCAATGAGATACCAATGATCCTAAACCTTGGTTTCCACAGTGTGAAGCGAGAAAGGTGTAGTCAGGACCGCCAACCAGAGGGAGAGCATTCCTCCATCAGGCTACGGACGAAAGCTTGTACGTATTAGGAGCCTGCGTTGTGCCAAGAAGGCACTTTTGTGCAATGCAGAATTGCCCAGACGGCGACTGCTTTAGAGGCCAGCTTGGAAATGTGACTTTCCCAGGAAAAGATCATGGCAGATCCTGAGGCCCGAAAGCCTTGAATGAACAAGACTTTCTTCAAGAGGATTCGTCTTGAGAAAGTAGATGGGGGGTTTTATCCAGATGGTCTCTCATCAAGGCATGTGAGAGTTGAGAGTTTTGTCAGGATTGAAAGACATATTCCATGTGTTTGACTTCATTATCGCTTGGACCAAACAAAATATTTGGCATTGAAACTTGGCCTGGAGCTTCACATCTGATGCACAAAAAAGATATATTGACCACATAAAAATCTGCCTCATTTGAAAGGGTCTTGTGGGGTGCTTTTGATTCTCTCCCCCAAAATAGGTATTTGCTCTCTTGTCCGAAAATCACACACATTTTTGATGAACCTTGACCAACAACCTTCATCTTCCATGATGTACCAAAGTGTATCGGACTGCAACAAAATCTGTGCTCATTAAAGGGTCTACATGGGTGGAGTGGGTGGAATTAGTTGGGGTTTTGAGCCCCCCCAAATAGTATTTTGCCTCTCTTCTCTGAAATACAGATACACAATTTCAATGAAACTTGAACCATCAATACTTCATCACCCGTGATGTACCAAAATTTGTTCACGGCATTTAAAAAAATCAGGCGTCTAAGGCAGCTGTGGGGGTTGAGTGACTGTTGCTCCTGATCCAAGTGAGGCCTCAGGACGCGCGGTCCTATTTTTTTTTTATCCTACATACTTTTGTTTTTTGCTCCTTTTATCCCTGATACTTCTGATCCCTCAGCTCAATACCCTTTCTCTGCTTGCCTCCAAAGAAAAAAAGAAAAAATACCAAACAACATACCACAAAAAAACACCAACAATTCACTCCAAAAACAAACAAAAAAACAACATGAGGAATTCCAAATTTCATCTCCCGTGGCTCAGTTACGCCTCAATTCCCTATCCCTTCTTTCTTTTCAAATCCCCAAACTGAATCTTTTCACCGAAAAAAAATTTCTTCTTGAAAGCTCTTTCTTAACTACGAGTGCCCTTCTTGTTTGATAAAGTTTTCAAACTAAATCACAAGATTGAGCGTGCACTTAAAATAAAGTCATGAACTCAGCATTCCTGATTCGCTTACAAAGTCCTTTCTTGGGACACCAAAAGTCCTATCCACCTACAAGGTCTTTCATTCACCGTGATGGAGTACTTCTTTCCCAATGGAATGCATTCCCTTTGTCTTCATGCCTGTCAGGCTTGATCTGCTGGAAACCATTAACTCGAAGATAAATGAAATCTCTCGTGATGAAGCTGAGTGTAAGGCGGCCATATCACTTTGCCATCACAGATAGGTCGGCTGGTCTCTCTCTGTCTTATACCGCCTCCTTTCTGGTCTTGCACCCTCTGCCTCTCCGTGCTTTAACCCCTACCCCTCTTATGTTCCTGCAGAGCTTGCCGCGGTATACACCTGCAATCTCCTTCTGATGAAAGGTAAAAATACAGAATCCACTGCTCACCTCCCACTCATTTGTTACCTCCACACCGAGGTGAAGGAGGTTCATGTTTTACCCATTTTTGTCTGTTCGTACCTGGCAAAAAAATTGTTGGCAAGTATGTTGCGTCTGTAGCGTTTGTCTGTCTGTTTTGTCACACGATTTTTGGCCACCAGTTTTACAAGCAATCGTTTCTGAATTTTTTTTACATGTGTAAGACAGCAACACTTAATTTTGGTGATATCCGAAATCCGATCTAAGAATTTTTTGAGTGATTTTCTTCACCATTTGAAAGATGGGCTTAAAACGAAATATAGCACAATATTCTCAAAAAGTTTTGGACGAATTCACACGAGTCTTGCGTGCACAGGTTGGAGCGCCAATGGGAAGATTAGCCTTCCAATTTTCGTGAAAAGATCGAATCCGGATCTGGAATACGCTGAATTATTTAATTTTTAAAGTGATTCTTCACCATTGAGAGATTAGGCACAAAAACGATGTATCTTGGTGTAGCATGACATTTTTAAAAAAAAGTATTGGGCCCGATATGTTCTCGTGGATCAGGAATTGCGTGGTGGAGGTGTGCACTCTCCCAAGTGCCCTTCTAGTTCCAAATTATTTTTCACACTGTGGAACCAACTTTCATTATTCTTTTCAATCCTTCATTCTTCCATCTAGGTCTTCAAGATACCTCGTTAACCACCATCTCAAATCACTCTCATTCCAACGCTATGATTTTTTCTTCTTTATTTTTTACACAACATTAAACACCTTCACCCCGTTTTAAACCTGTCTTAAACACCCTATACCTGCTACCCTGTTTGTTCCGGTTACGACAATTTTGTCCCTCAGCCATGCTATTTGGCATTCCCCCTTCTATTTTCTGCTGTTCCTTTTGTTCTGTTGTGTCCTTAATCTGTTTCTATGTTCCTACTCTCTCATGAGCCTTGACTTTGTCAAGCCAAAAAACTAAACTGAATTTTTTTTCTCAAAGCCAGATCCTGCTGTGCCAGAGGCTGTTCTCTGGAGAATAGCCAGAAGATGTGGACCACCACAAGCACATGATAAGATGAACCAATTGAGCAGAAGAGGAACATAAGACATTGTAGGAAAATTCGTCATTAACAAGTCCAGAGTAAGACGTTGCCATTGGAGAAATCCAGGTCGGGAAAGTTCACTGATTGGCGTGAGGTACACGGAATCACCAGAATGTCCATTGCTGCAATTTAATGAGCTGGTTGAAGATCGGTACCAAACATCAAGGCAATTGGCTGGTGACAGTTTGAAACTAGAACGGCACGCAGTTGAGTGCATCCTCCGCCAGGCTCTGAACAGGTTACCGTTTTGTATCCCACTAAAGGACAGATGTGCATCTGACCTTGGCCAAAATCGAATCACCCTTTTCTTGTCCGAACCCAACTCATCACAAGTTGTCATTAATTCTGTCCAACATTTTGAAATGTCATCCATATATATCGTTTTTGGGCCATTCCTACACTTGACGAAGAACCACTGAGAAATTAACTTCGGTGCGCAGAGGTATGAGGATTGAAGTTCTGAGCTGATTTCAAAGAATGGCCCAGAATGGTAAAAATAAGGGTGATTTATAACTTTAATGATGAGAAATTAGAGTTATTTCCATGGCTTGGAGTTAACTTCACAATTATCAACATCTGTACGATGTATTGATGACGTCCCATTTTGGCCAACTGTTCCTTGGTCCTGAAATGATCTCATTTACCTTTGAACGACCCTGGTGGAATTCTGAAAAGAAATCACGTTCTTGAAAAATAACACGTGTGCGAAATGGAGACGCAAGCAGGACTTTGATACGGTTAGGAACACTAGTAAATTTATTCGTACAAGGAGCCGTCTATGATTTTTACATCATGCGAGGTGGATTGCGTGTTTGGCCCAGAGTGTACGGGATGTCACAGGTAGGAGAAAGGAGTGCCGTTTCAATCCAAAATTGCGAAAAAAAACACATGCCGCCATGTTATATATGGCTGGTGTTGGTTTACGGTAGGGGCTGGCTTGGGCGACTTAGAGTCAAAGTTGAGCCCATGTCTACCATTGATAGAACACCAGGTTGCGGTTTGATTCAGCTGTCATTCCTTCCGAAGGTGGGTAAAATGAGTGGAGTGATAATGCGAGTAATAGCCATTCGTGGAAAAACCTGCGTTTGGTAGTGGCGACTGTTAGTACTGTTTACTCCTTGCCAATGAACTGCTTCGGCAGCCCTTACACGTGTTTATGCACGAAATAATGGTATTATTAATTAATTATTATGATGATTGTGATGTGTGGACTGCCTTTTAGATGAATATCATTGAACGAGTGTAACACTTCCAGTCAATGAGTGTATTAATGGGAGGGGCAACTGCAGAATAGTCATCAGAATAAATGCAGATGGAATGAAATAGCACAGAGAATAAATGTTTTATTGCAAAGTGGGACTCACCTTAGACATGCGGAAAATGGCAAAACTCACACGCAGTTAATAAGCATCGAAAGGCATTCTGGTGAAATGATCCACCTCATTCCACCAATGTCGGGCCAAAATCCAACGCGGAGAGGTCGTCGAGCGCAAGTCCTCGGCTCGTTCTGCTTGCCTCGAGGGCGCCTGGGCGGAGGGCTCCGAGTCAACTTGCAGCATACCGCGCACTTGGCACGCCTCGCTTTCTTTCTCGGGACTTTCGCCGGGTTCACGACGCTAACTGTGCCCTTGATCTATAGTTTTCTCCTGCTGGCAGTCATGTCTTTTCTCTGCCCATTCCTTAAGGTGTCTCCCCTCTGGTAGCTTATTATCAAAGCCCGAGGCATGCCTGCGCACGCGTGCGTTGCTCACCTGCGCATGCGTTTACCTGCGGACGAGCCCTCATTGAACACTTGGGAACCGGCCTATCGCTGCAACGTTGGTCACAACGCTGTTTGGCTCCAGATCTTCCAAGAGTCGTTGGCATAGACGAGCAAGTAAGGAGGCTCCTTCAAAGTCTCCTTCCGGAAAAGGACACGTCGGCGTTCTGCACCTTGCAAAGCTCGGAGAGCGCCGGCTCTCACGATGCAGCACCGAGTCATCTCTCCGCCTGTGCAGCACGCACAAGGATGTGACCATCACGGGCCTGCCAGCCCTTAAAATTCGTCTGAAAGTTTTGAAACGTCGCCTCAGGCCGTGTTTTCCTTACTTTCGGTGCTCCCCAAAAGGACGATCTCCAACGCGGAGCAGGAGCGGGGTGCCATGGTATGCGTGGTGCATGCATTCCCCACGGTGTTCGTTTCGAGGATGAAGACCTTGGGCGGAAGACCGATGGCGGCGAGAAGTGGGAAGGAGGACAGCGAGCATCTTCTCCGAGTTGCGGAATGCATTGGTCCAGGTTGAACGTGTACACCAAGGACCGCCCTGTGTGAAGCTGGCGAGAAACGAGACCACATTTCACATTCGGCTCATGTGATCGCATGCAGATGCACGATGCGATTGCTTCTGCGTTTTTAGAATCACAACATTTGAAATGAACATTCTGATACGCAGGGACAAAATCAACAGCAGGTGGCGTAGTTCAATGGAGCACGCCACAGCATGCTTCTTCACCGAACAGCAAACTGCGCAGCAATGAGCGTCGCTTTTCATCACCACACGGGCATCGGAAAAGCAGCCGCTGGAACACAAAATAAATAATAAAATATTACTCCAACGGTTCCAGACCTCAACGCAGACCCCAAGCGATGGCAGACTTTAAAAAACCCAATTATGCTATTGGTCGATGAATTTATAAACAAAAGTTGCTTTTGTATAAAGCTTACCCCGTGAGAGCAAAAGTATGCATTTATACAAGTTTGTATACGAGACCAGGCGTCCGGTGTAGTGCACTCAAGGCCGTGCGGTTCGTACTAAATATTGGTTTCCTGCTCGAAACATAAAGACAACCCTGCTGCCGCTTTCACCGTGACTATCGAAGGGATGTTTGCGGTTGCAGCGCGGGCGCACATGCGAGAACATTACTCAAAATTTCAAAACAAAAAACTTCAACAATTTTCATTATCTTTTCAAGTCTCAACGAAGCAGTTAATGGAATGAAACTTTTTAGGTGCTGTAGGTCTGTCTCTGCTCTCTGTCTCTGTTCGTCTGTCTCTGTCTCTGTCTCTGTCCTTGTCTCTCTCTCTCTCTCAGCGATAATTGGGAAAATTAATATTTGTAATCCAATTGAAAAGGTTGAATCAGTAAGGGTGCGGGCGGAACAATCGCCAACACGAAATGAAGGGCAACGTACATAATGGCAAGGCAATACCTCGGTCGGTCCAAACTGACGGCATGTAAGAGTTGGCTGTGAAAACACAGGGGACTATTTAGAATCTGGTCGGGAATCGAATTTAGAGTAAATGAGCTCAAAGGCGGAATGCCCACTAACACATTTCTAGCTACGATCCACAAAGCAGTCGAAGCAGAACAGCCTCGATCAACATTTAAAAATTCAAATTACCAGGACAGATAGCATGGGTTTGATGTTACTTTAAACAAAATCTCGACCGTTGATCGTGCGGACCCGTCCGTTGGATGTAAGAACGCATCCTATGGCAGCTTGAGCTCGAATTGGTGTTGCGTCCAGCAGGCGATTCCATTGCCTAATTACTCCTGGTAGAGCTTGCGCATGTAGAGTAGAGAGAGCATGCTTGCCGGTTTCGCTGACAGCTTCTGTCCAAGCACTGGCAGCAACAACCGGCCCGACTCATCTTTCCAGAGTTTGGCCGCAAGTCCCACGGGAAACCAGGGATCGCCGAAGCGCTGCCAACGCCCCGAAGAGTAACCAGAGAGCGGAGCACGGGTGCGACGACAGGGACATCTTTTGGAGAAGGTAACCAACCCCACGAAGGTTCGTTGCTCAAAAAGCCCGTTTTCTTGAGAGAAGAACGGGGGGAAGAAAAAAAGGAAGGGGGGAAAACTCCTTGTCTTTTGTCAAGATTCCTTCAAAAAAATAATCCATGCCTTTAAATCTCCTCGCAAGGAAGGAAATTCATATAAATGAAACAATTCAGATATAATAGATCTTCGTGACAGACGCCGTCTTTTTATTCACTGGATCCTTTCTTTCGGGAGCTGTGCCGCGTTGTAACCGAGTAAAGGTCGGTAGGCAATGGAGGGGCAAGCGCCGTTACGTAAGGGTGGCCAAGGTTTGAGGCTGGTGGGGTCGTCGTTCGGGAGAGCAAAAACACAAGCGTTGCAGGGTATTATGGTGAGGCGGCGGGCGTTCGAGCATTGGTGGGGAGGGGGAAGAAGGAGGCGAGAGGCGAGGATTGCTTGGTTCTATGCCGTCAAGCCATAAATTGTTGGATGTTTAATATTACATTAGTCTCCCGGTAGGTACCGGCGTTACCGAATTCCTAAAATGAAAAGGTTCATTTGTGTTGCCTTCCCGCTCGAGGTTATTGCTCTTAACTTTTAAAGTTGTTCTTCTCGTGAAATCCACTTTTCCAATTATGTTTAGCAACTGAACAGTTATATATTTATATATATATAATCTATATATATATATATATATATATATATAATATATAATATATGTATATATATATATATATATATATAATATATATATATTATATATATGGTACATGGAGGAAATTAGAATGGAAGTACAGACTGTAAGTTAAATATGTTCACACCATAGGATGCAATGTCATAATATAGGATATATATGATTATACATATACCGTAAATACTGATATGTATATTTGTTACGGTTGGGAAATTCAACGATCACCTTCAGGATTCCCCAGAGGTACAGTTATGTCGATAAATGATGTGTCCAGGTTAGATTCCCCACCGATGTATAACGGGAATTATTTCGTGAACTGGCTGGTTGCATCTTTGAGTTAGCCGTTATTCTTTTTCTATCTTTATTTTAAAACAAACAACGTCCTCACCAGCATCTGCACAAAACAAACAAACATCTCCTCACCAGCATCTCCACGCGCGCCGCCCATTATTTTCACTGGGCAGCGGCATCCCCAACAAACAGCATCTCCGCGGAAAGCACGATGGCTTCTCGCAGCGGCAGGGTGTTTTTCAAACACGGCCGCGTTGTGAAGAGTGATCTCACACGTCCGCGCATGACGGCAGACGGCATCAAAACGACGAAAGGGCGGAGCCAGCCGGGGGCTGAAGTGTTCGAAGGTGAAAGGACCAAAGCACCCCCCCCCCCCGAAAAACCTGATAAAAGGCCGGGCTGAAACGCCAATAAGGATTGTGGAAGTTGGGCTGGCCGTTACAGTCCAGAGAGTCGGAGCCTGCAGTTGGAGTTTGGAGTCCGGTGGAGTGTGGAGTTCCAGTTCAGAGGAGTGCGTGTGGAGATCACCAGAGGTTGGTCAGAGTTGGTCGGTTGCAGCCGGAGAGAAGTCGCCAGCCAGCTACATAACGGTCCGAGAGACGCTGAGGAGTGAACGGGCTCTTTAAAGAGCATCAACCAAAAAGAGCAAGGCCCGTTCACTCCTCTGAAGGTCGCTTCGGCCGGCTCGTTGATCAGAGCCGATGCTTAGGCCCTGGACCAACAAAGCCGGCCTGTTAACCAGCAGCTGCCGCTGTGCGACCACAGGGGACATACGGAGGGTCGCCGACGAAAAGACAATCGAGTCGCCTAAGGTGTGACGAAGGTTAACCTGCACGGCCTCGCGGAGCTACCTTCGGTCATCCCAGCTCCGAGGGCAACCATTAAGCTTACTAGAGCCAGTTCTGTCTTGCTTTCCTGGGGGTTTTTGCATGGAGTCTGTGGCGGCCTTGTCTTTAAATTAGTGAATGACTAGATCATGGTAAATAGAATAACGGCTGTAGTGCTTTTTGATTGTGTCATGTTCCCCTACCCCATTCATTGCAACGTGTACAAAAATGGGTTCCCCTTTGTGAAATATTCACCTGCTTCGTTGCGTCCCTTCCTCCATTGGAACTGCCGTATTGCGTTCGGAATATTAGCTTGTTTTTAACACCGATAAGATAATCGGGTTCGACGGGGCTTGGCGATATAAAACCGCTCGGCAATCGCAAACGGAAAGAGCCTGCTTAAGCGGCTCGTTTTTCGTTCAGGCTCCTTTGAGGTTGTAAATCCCCGGCGCATTTCTTCTGCCGCGAATAATTAGGTACATCGCATTCGGTTGTCAAACCCATGTCGCCACGTGACAGAGAGTTGTCTGATTTATTGGTGGTGGTTAACAACACCCATAGCTGGGTTTCGGCGTTGATCGAAAAAAAGCTGTGACTGGATTGCTTCGTCCGGGGGCGCTTGCGGCCGCAAATTAGCTAAAGGCGGTTGCCCGCACGCCGGCGCGGCGTGAGAATCCACAAACCACTGGTGTCAGGGAGTGGGTACGCAATTCATCCCTCCTCCAGACTAACTTATAACGGGAACCAGATCAGGGGTGTTGAGCGACCCTCTGTTCCCATTTAAATTACGAGAGTAATAAATTTTTATTACCGATCCGCAAAATGGCAGCTCAAGGCGAGCGGCGGGCAGGATGTGATTAGGAAATAGATTAGAAATGATAGAATCTATGGCTCAGGAGAAATCACGTGCAGGACACTCCCATGGCAGGTTGGAATTTACCCCGGCAAACGAACCCAGAGCCCAAGGGTGGTGGGACCGCGGCGGCTTTTGACACCGACCCCCCTCCTCCTCCGTCAAATTTCCCTCCCGGTCCCCAGTTGAAACCGCGACTGATAATGGCGGATCGGTCCTGCTAGAGCCATGCGGCATCGCACAGTGATTCTTGATGATGCAAGCGAGGAAAGAGATGGGAAACCAAAATGGATGGCAAAGCCAACAAATGCAAAGCGAAATGGGAAAACAAAACGCGATTACAAATGCGCGAGATATAAAAAAATAAAATGGATGGCATGAAAAAGGAAATTAAAAGAAGAAAATGAAAAACAACATGATGAAATATTGCAAAACGCTGCGGGCGGTGAAAAATGCAGCGCATGGGGCGAAGCCTGCATGAGCGGGGCAGAAAGGGCATAATTTGGCGATATGCGCAACAGCGAAACGCGAACGACGGAAGCACAAAATGGCGACCACCACATGGCGGTACGCATCGAAGCCAACGAGGGAGTGCAAACGGCTGTCCGCGCCCGCAGATAAAGACGGGCGATGACACAATAATTCGGGTAGACGTGGTTGGGGAGGGACTCGTTAAAGCGTGACGAGAAGAAAATGACGTGACAGAGAGGGAGAATTTAAATGGGAGTGACTGAACGGTGGTACTAGAATGGTAGAAACGGACGGTAATGAACGAGGTGACCGGGACATTAACAGAGACCCAAAGGGAGACTCGAAGGAAATAGAAGTATTGCCAGAGATGCGGAGATAGGACCGAGTCCGAGAAATGATTATTTAAATAAAACGAAGGAGGAAACAGGGACGAAGATCCAGGAAGAACTAATAGACACGAAGAGACAACAGAAATAAATTGTATAGAAACGCAGGAGGTAGGGAAATATAATAGAGACGACGGCAGAAATAATAATGGAGACGAAGGAAACAAGAGAGGTGACAGAAATGGCAAATAGTCACGGAAACAGAGACACGGAGATAGAGGGTGAAACTTAAAATGAAACTAAAGCGAACACACACCACATGGAGTTAGAGAGGGACAATGAGGGGGAGCCTGGGGAATTGTGTCGATGACCCGGTGCAAGCCAGCAGATAGCCTTTCTTCAGGAACGAGGGGAGGAAAGACCCCTTTGAAGGGATCGTGACCAGGTGAGTCCGTTCGTTGCCGAACGACGGTATAGCGGGCGAGTGCTGTGAACTGCGTACACGCGGAGCTTGGGGGGTGTGGAGGCCCGGGGCCCTTGTTGTAGCGCGGAATCCCCAGTTGCGATTGTCCCGAGTGTGTGTGCTTACGAGTGTGGTGAAATGCATGTTGAAATTGCGCGCTAGCATGGGCTGAAAGGCCATGTTGAGAGAACCGGTGTGTGAGGTCGCGGTATGAGAGGGAAATTGGCGGTTGGTATTCGCGAACAACCGCAACCGCCTGTTGAGAGTGTCATTGGTAAGGTGTGTAAGCACCATGGCCTGGGAGTGCGTGCGTGGAATTGCGCATGAAGACGGCACCAGACGAGGGACAAAGGACCGAAGTAGCTGGCCGTAGCCGTTTCGAGGACCGTGCCGGATTCGCACAGGCAGTGCGGCGGCGGGGTCCGTACCTGTGCTTCGCACGAGCTGCCTGTGTGCAGTGCCTGCGCGAATGTTGAAATCCTGCGTCCGGGAAACGCACTGCGGTGAGTAAGCCGATCCCGCGGACGGACAAAGCTAGGCTGGATAGATGAATTTGGATCGGACGGGTTCTCAGGCGAGCGTGTTTTAAAGCTCCTGTGGCCTAGTGCCCACGCGTTTCTGTGCGCAGAGCGCGCAAGTGGCACCCCGATGCGTTACGCGTGCCCCGGCTGCGGCCGAGAAATCTCGCGGTTACGGGTTGCGAAGTGACGTTCATCAGGGATTCCGCGGCGGGGTTACGGACGAGCAGGCCACATGTGCTCACGTGGAACCCCTCGAACGGGAGCTTTCCTTGGGATGCGCAGTCGGTGACGTCGTGGCTGCATGTTGGAATCCGGCAAGGAGGGGATTCCCTGCCGATGTTACCATCCAAGAGGAAGGGACGAGACAAGGAGAACAGCTGCCATGACGTCACGGAAATAAGAGCGCAAGGTTGCGGAGTTGCCGCGCTGCGTGCGCCATTAAAGAAAAAAAAAGAGAGAGAAAAGCAAGCCTCGCACTTCGGCAGTGAACAGAATCTCCTAGGCAGGAGGTGGGAAGGACCCCCTTGCTAGCCGGCAAAGGAAACAGCACTAGTTAGGGGGAAGCGGCTAGTATTAGTTAACGGCTTCATGGGGACACGGGTTGTTCCCTTTCATGGAGCCCGTGGAGAATGGTTAGTTAGAGGGATTTAGTTAAGATTTAGGATGGGAAGATGGATTTTTTGATTTGAAGACAGTGACAGACTGAAAATGTTGTAGATGGGACGTAGCTTAGCTAACATAGATGTTAAAAAAGGATTTGGCTACTTTTAAGGGATGAACGAGATAGCACGATTAGTAGAGGCGATTTAGTGAGAAGAATTGGCAGTGTTCAGCGATGATATGTGTTGAAGAGTGGAAAATGTACTTGATGATGAGTGGTGGGCCAGGCGGGCCTGAGTGTATGGAGCGAATGTGGTATGCAGGTGCGATGAGTGATTGGGGGGAGTGATTCCCACCAAGGACTCCGGCGTCAGAGTAATGGTAGTATAGTGGGTTAGTCAAATTGACAAAATGGAGGTCGTTTGCTCGTTGCGTGGAATGTAGGCTTTCGAAAACCCTTTGGGGGGTGCTGATCCTGTTGACGGGCTGAGGCATTAGCTGCAAATTGTGAGTATCCTTAGTGGCACCCGGGCACCGGGCTAGTCTGGCCGCAGGTAGGCCAAGGGTCCATAGAAGGGCCGGGATAGCGTAGTGGGCACGGGTGGGCCCATGATGCGGGGCCCGTAGCGCCAATTAGCACGTGCGCAGTGTCGGTAGGGCACGGGTACCCGGGAAAGGGCCCGTGGCGCCACCTGCCACGTGAGCATCGAGGGAGTAGCATGGAGGGGACACTCCCAGGGTTTAGGGGAGTGGTAGGTCTACGGGAGACAGTGCAGGGCCCGGGCTGCCAAGTTGGAGAATCGTAGAGGAGTTCACTGCCAAGTAGCCCGCTGCCCAGCACGAAAACCGGCGAGCATGGACGGGAAAATTGCAGAGGCT
>CM068957.1:142963121-142976067 GCA_035128595.1 Eptatretus atami
CGATATAAAACCGCTCGGCAATCGCAAACGGAACGAGCTGCTTAAAGCGGCTCGTTTTCGTGCAGGTTCCTTTGAGGTGTAAATCCCCGGCATTTCTGTCTGCACGAATAATTAGGTACATCGACAATTCGGCGATCAGCCCTGTCGCGCGTGGACAGAAGAGTTGGCTGATTTTTGGTGTGGTTAACAACACCCGTAGCTGGGTTTCGGCGTTGATCCGAAAGCTGTGACTGGATTGCTCGTCCGGTGGGCGCGTGCGGCCGCAAATTAGCTAAAGGCGGTCACCCGTACGCCGGGCGGGTGAGAATACACAACAATATATATATATATAGAAGGAATGTCAGATTGTGCCATGTTTATTATTCTTTATTTAGGGTGTCATAGAAGATTAATTATTTCTAATTATATTTTTTTATTGAGAATAATGGCTTAAAAATACCGGTTATTGTACTGCATACTTATTGTACCTGATAGTTCTATACTTGGAATTGCCTATGATGTTATTATTTACTTAGTATCACTTTCCGGACTAGAGCAAAGTAGAAGCATTGGTCATCTTATTTCTTCTGATGTGAATTCTGACTAATTTTTGAATTTGATACATACATCTAGGGATGTTTTTTTTAAAGTTATGATTAAGAAAGCTATTGCATTTTTTAATTTATATATATAATGATTGTATTTTTTCAATCATTCTATTATCTACTATAATCATATTTGGAATGTTTAAAGTCTTTAAAATGGAGAAATTGAATAAATCTCATACTTAGTTACTTTAGTGGTCTATGTCATACTTAGATGAGTTTTTTAATTGTTTAATAGATCAGTCGAGGTGTATTTGTAATGTGCCTTCAGTTCACGCAAGTCAATTATTCAACTTTTAATATATCTTTATCGATTAATTATTACTTGTTATTGTTGTCACGATAACAGCGGTCAGGACATTGATGAGTTAACTACAACAGAGTCCAGGTATGAGGATTGAGATCTTTGTTCTATTTCATTTGATTATGGGTTTTACCTAACAATCAGCCTGGCTCCCTTGTCATTGATTGTTATCTTGCAGTTATCACTTGATGGTCCAGCTTATTCCTCTTTCAGGAACATCATTGTCGAGCAGCTCCACGGATGTGCATGGGATTTTGGTAGGCCTTGTGGTTGTGGTAGATTCTACATTTGATCTTCGAGGACTTTATTAAACGCCCTTTCTATTCAACTCATAGGTAGACTTCTTGCTCTAATTTTCATTATATCGGTGGGTTCCGCTTCTTTAAATGGGCTTTCGGCTCATTAGCGCTTTGTTGTGTAATTAGCTCTCGTTGTGGTATTATGTTCTGCTATTTAGTGTGTATGTGTTGCAGAGTGGTTCTCTGTCAACAGTCTCATCGAGGCATTGTCTATCCGGAATATGCATGAGTATTATCCAGTCGTTTGCATATGTGTTCTGCTCTGTCTGTTGATGTGTTGGAGACTGCTTGTTGACCAAGACATGGCTTCTGCTTATCTGAATTGGCAGTGCTTTTTCGCTAGCTTGGTTTGTACTAGTGCATAAGTCTCATGTGATCAAAGGAGTTATTCCTGTTTTTCGATGGCAGCATTTTCAGGCTTTGGTGCCAAGTTAGTTGTTATATTGTTGCGTTGGTTGTTAAAGTCGATACTTCGCTCATCATTTCTGCTGATTTGATTTATTTAGACCACTTGACCTCGTCTCCCAGTGCATGCATAGTCTGACGTGGAATTTGAATGTCACTCCTGAGTGCGGGACGAGCCAGGAACTCTGGAGCCAAATCTCTCCAATTGAAACTGTGATGTGGTATGACCAGCACACAAAGACATCGTGTCAACTGAAGACGAAGCGCAGGGATTAGGTCTACGCGGTGACTTAGAATGACTGCGACATGTAACTCATCCTGTCATCAGCGTTCCTAAGGTGATTGGAGACCGAGGAATGGAGAAGCACACCCAGCTGACACCATCCATCGGCTGGTGATATACCTCGAGGTATAGGAGGTTTGGTTCAGTGGTAAGGGTGGTCGACACTCTAACATAGAATGCCTGGAAAGCAGTTTTGCTGAGGAGATGACCAAAAGTTCTTCTTAATACCGATCTGGAATATTTTTCGGTTGGTGATTATCAAACTTGATCATATGTTGTACTTATCATCTGTTTTTTGACTTCTTCCTTCTTCTCCTCCTTCCTTCATGTCTTGAGTTGCTTGTCGCTCATCTGGTATTAGCAACATAAAACTTATATTGTTACTCTCATCATTAGTTGTGCGCCAGTCTGTGCTCATTATGATGTCAATGCATATAGCAAGGTAGTCATGGAAAGTGATTGTACGGGTTCGGCTTATCTTAAGCTTTGTCCTTAGATGTGGACGTTTCTCTTACCAAGGCTCTTATGAAGGTCTGAAGGATATGAGGGTGTGTGGTTGTGTAGTTTCTTGCCTCTGTTATTATATTGTGTGCATCATATTTTTCATGCAGCTCTGAATCCCATATTTTGGTTGATTGTATGTCGTCTCATTATTAACTCATTCTTCGTCACCTAAGAATAAGTTGCAGGTAGTGTGGAGCTCATATGCTTGAGTATGCTCCGTTCAAAGTATATCTCGCGTGACTTCCCGATATCAAAAACTGAGAGCTGTGATGTCTCATCTTTGAGGTTTGCTGTGTTAAGCAATAGTTCAAGTGGGTATTTAGGGACGGTATAAGCTGATTGCTATAATATTGATGTGAGTCGGTAGTCGTGTGGAGCCGTATGGTTTTCGTGTTCGATTCTTATCGGATGTAAATTATTGAGCTTAACATTGAGCAGTTGTTGTCTTCTCTTCTTGGAGTTACAACACAACTATACTGTCGTATCTATTAGATTGTTCACATTTCCTCCAGTGAGTTACATTTCGTTTTCAGTTGCTGACCGGGTGTGGTTTTTAAGGACTGGCATACCGGTCTAGTGATGATGTATCTCCTGCTTTCTTGTCATCCATCTCTGAACTATTTTAGTTTGTCAGGATGTGGTTTTGAAGTCGTTGGTGATATGTTGTATGGTTCTCTCTTTCGAATCTACGTTTGTGTTCAGTCCTTCATCACTAGAGTCAGACTGTAACTGCTTTTATGCTTGATAATTCTCTCACAGAGCTATTGCTCTCTCTTTCTGGTGACCCAATATGCCCACTCACTGGCTAGGTCCGATGTACACGCTCTAAGCGCCGGCCAAGGCACTCCACTACTTCTTGGTGGTGTTGCAGACAAAACACCATGTCACGGTAGAGTTGTAGAGGAGTGGGAACTTCTCCTTCAGGTTATAGAGTCCTGATGGATAGAGTCTGTTGCTCGTCAGCTCTCGCTCGTCCGCATCTTGTAGAACTGGTGCAATGAATTAGAATCAAGGTAAGAGGCTGAGTGAGTTGATAATAGGCGGTGCAAGAGTTGATAGACAAGGGGTAACAAATAGATTGTTTAAAAGGCGTGGTCATTTCGGGCTGCTTCTCCGAATAGAGATTTGGCACACATCCCTCAGTTGTTCCTTGGGCATATGTAGCCTTACAAAAACAGTTGAGTTAATTCCTCTGCTAAATTAAGTGGCATACATTCTAAGCAAGTCCTAGACGAAAAGTTATCGCAGCAATTCCGTTGCTATGAGAACAATTGAATGAGGAATGAGTGAGGCAAACAAAATAAGAATAATCAAATTAAATAAAAAATAAAAATAAAGGCTTCAGAACCTCCACACAGGTAACCCAAGATAACCAGCAGGAGAGTGGCTGAGACGCTTGAATGAAGATATATTAAATAAGGTCATTAATCAATGAATTCAATTGAAGTGGTTTAATAAACAGAAAAACCCAATTTTGATCGTCCTTGGTATAGAGTCGGCTCTCTCACAGTCTGGGAGGTTCCAGCTCCAGATACTTACTGACAAATGAATTCAAAGTTATTCACTTGTCACGCCACAATGTGACCTCTAAGAAAACCGACCGCACTCAACTTATAGTCACTGTAGGTCGCGCTCTCTTTCTCTTCTACAGAATATTATTCTGTTTCTGCTCCGAAGAACTTGCCTGTTTGTGTACCTCCACATTAGGCGAGACCAAGGAAATCGACAAGCCACACATCTCCGATTGATATTGTGTGGCATTGGCAACTCGAATGCGTGGCCGTATGGTGTTTTGTTTCTCCCCTCCTACGTCAACTCTGAACTGCTGTCCCTTCTCAGTCTTCACAAACACTTGGTTGACTCTTCTTTTCAAAAGGCAGATTGTTTACTTCCTCAAACACTCAAACTATTCTCTCTTCCTACTTTCTATCATTGCAAACCAGATGGACTGGAAAGGAAGTCGAATTGTGAGAATATTCTCGAACCTAAGAAAATGATTTTTATATACCATGGAACTTATGTTTCAGTTGTGGGAGCATACAAGGATACCAATACAAAGAAAATAATATAATATAATCAATACAATACTATAAAATAAAACAAACTTGCGGGATCTCCCCAGACAGAGGCGTGGCAAGGAAGATCGTTTTAATTGAATCAATCTTTTCCTCGAACCCTGAATCAATAGTTTTTTTCATATTACATCACTGAATCCTTTGAACTCATTCATGGAGCAACAGATATGAAAATATCATCTAACATACAGGCTTTACAGGAGCACAACATACCTGCCGGTCTCGACACCATGTCCTGCATCTAAGTCAAAGTCAATGACAATTTCAAGCGACCACGATATAAAATTAACTCTGCTTGAAAAGGACTAGACGCACCCGCTCCTACGGGAGCCGTCAGGGGTCCATGTTATCTATATTTAGGGCTAAATTTTTTACGCCAAGGAATCCCAGGATAACACACCCAAAAAATGGGTTGCCATCTGGTTCAGCCGTTTTTGCGTACTCTGGGAAACAGACAAACGACCGGACGGTGAATATGTAAGAGGATGAGCACGGCGCTGAACGCTTTGCCTTCACAATAGCAAGTGATCACAAATCATGGCGTGTCGAAGACTTGAATCCGTCCTTAAACCAACTCACCACAAGTCCTCAACCACACATACGCTACCCTTCATCCCTTTATTCTGTTCTTCAAGCAAAAGGAAATTTTACACTCGTCATTACAGGTTATTTACGTCAAGTTTAAAAATAGTGGAAATTTGCTCTTAATGGCCATTAACCTTAGCCTTGATCAAACCCTCTCCCCACGGCCACGGTCACCTGTCCATGGCCTCACAATCACACGAGATATTTGAATAGGATGTGAAAATAAAACAGCCCAAACCATCAACTTCTTCTGAACATATGTAAGATTCCTCGTCTTTTCTCATCGAAGACTCGTGACACGACTCGTCACACCGCGCTGCCCGAGAGACTGCATTGACGCCTCCGTTCCGCTCTCTCTCCCTCTCTAGACCTCTCTCTTCTCGTGCTCTCTCTCTCCTGCACCCCACGTGCGCTTCCTCTTACACAATAACACACCTTGTTAAGAGACAGGTGTGAACAACTTTACACCTTCACAATCATGGTCCGTGAGACCGGCAAACGTATAGAGGTGCAATTTATTTATTATCATCATCCGGTAACCTTCTGGTAAATCGAAGTCGATGCTCAAGTCTACGAAGTTATTTGCTCAACAAGTGATTTATGATCGTTTTTACTGGAAGATATCTCCACAACCACTGTCAACAGATTTTAGTTCGGTCTGGGAAACCCAAAAGACCTGAACAGTAAGACCATAAACTCATAAGCTTCGTGAACTGGTAAATCATGAGAATAGAAAAGGAATACAATTCCTTACCAATAGGAATCCAAAAGTAATCTACCAAGCCACCTGAGGGAAGTCAATGCAAACAAGAGAAAAATGAAATGCACAACACTTTAATACGTGCCATGGAATGATGGGACGACGTCAAGAATGATTCAGCTTCATTCCTCAAGTTTAGAATTTCGTTTAGAACCTAGGACTGATTGTCATACTGATTGAGTTTAATTAGCAAACCTCCCGAGGACTGGAAAGAATAGTGGACCATGCAAGAAAATAATTATCTTATAACATCGTTATGAACTAACACAACAACCACTTTGCCTGGGTCCCGATATTTGGGTGCAATGCATAAGTTAACAGATCTGTGTTTTGCATTGCATAGTGCATTACATTTATTAGTTTTTATTGTCTTTAGCAGGATCGAAGCTCATGGAAGAACAAGGTATGAGAACTGACAGTCGACATTCACATCAATGTATGAAATGAGCAAGAAAGAGGAGAGGGACAAGGGGAGAACACTGAAGACTCATGTTAAATTTGGCGTAGGATGCGTCTAGGGGTAATAAAAGGTTCATGGTCAGGATGGGGGATGGACAAGAACAAGAAAGTCACAAAGAAACGAGAAAGCTTTACCATGAACTTTATGGAGTTTCTCACCGACATGATTCAGGGTATTGTCACCACGAGGCCAGAAATAGCAGCGCACTCGGTGAGAGTGCGTACCTCGGCGGCTGAACATTCATGTGTCTGTTCGCTCACTGATGGCTGAGTCTGGATCTGGACCTGAAAAACCAAACAAAATGGTTGGTCTCACCGTTACTGTGTGTACAGTCATGGCTTTCCCTCACGAAAGATCCACAACACATTCCCACTTCACCTCGCGATCAGCGTCGACCGTCATCAATCGATCTCCCGTGATTTCCATGTTTGCCGTCATCAATACATCAATCGATCTGTATTTAATGTGTTAATAAATTGTGTGATAATAAAACATCGAAATTAATTTATGTTCTTCTGAAGGATCTTAATACACATCGAATTACAATTGTGGGTGAGTCAGGGCAGCCGTTCCAACCAATTGCGATGGAAGCGATTGTGACAAGACACTCGCACACACGCCACATGCAGCGCACGCAACACACGCACGCACGCACACACGAGGGAAACGGAATTCATAAATGGTCTAACCCAATGCTTAAATATTGCTGCATCCTGGGGATATCGTGACCGAATAGCAAGGTGCGATCAACATATATGCAGTTTGCCGAGATAGTATATGTGTTTATACTTGTTACAGACATGTGTCCTTCCTGTGGTCTAAATGGACTACGAAGCGATATGCGTTGTGAGGGATTTAGTTAGTATTATCCCCCCCCCCGTTTCTCCCCAATTTTTCTATCTGTTAAATTTAAAATCCCATCAAGACCACGCGCGCCACCTCATATAAAATATTGTCGCCGAAAATCGCAGTCAAATCCCTGCAGAACTCAACTGCATAGACCACTTTTCAACCACCACGCAAGCTACTGCATACAAAACGATTAAACACCACTGCTGAATAAAAACATACATTTAAACTTTCTCCCTGATTCACTTTGTAAGACATCGTACAAGGCTCACATTCAATCGCCCGCGGCCCTTCAAATGCCGCTATCACCAGAGTCACTCAAGATTCAAGCCACTCCCTCAACCACCACAACTAACACTTACCTCCATACACGACAAAACCAACAAGCGCAATCGTCTCACTTTGCTCACACACCATCCTGCAACCAATTCAAGCTCACTGCAATCTCGCCGCAAGTTTGTGCTGGCGATTTCTGCCATCCCCGTTGGTGGCAATGCATCGTCGCGCGCAAGGAACCAGTCCGCCCAACGCCTCCAGAACGTTGCCGCTACCGTGGGAATGATGAAGGCTGCCCCACGTTAATTTGGGAAGGTATGCTGACCTGCCTCGAAGATTAATGACAAGACATTTCCGTCTGACGAGTTCGCGAGAAGGGTGGCGTCAGACGCAGCGAATCTGGCAATGGCACGCAGCCGAAACCGAGGGGCAGAAGATTGGTATGCGTGGCATTGGTCACTGCCTGCCGGGGATAGCTGGGTCTCACACAACGCTGCCTTGGGGTGTATAAAATAGTGCTTCCAGAGGGGTTCCATAGGAGAATTGAGGTATTTGTACGTCTTGATTTTGGTGTGAACTTTCCAGTGGTGGTTTGATTGGAAGCAACACGGGAAACCAAGAGCACCATGGTACAAGTTGAGTGCCACAAGACAGTGGAACAATAACCTGGATGCACCGTCAGTAACACCCCTCTATTCCCAATCCCCTCTCCTCGCTTTCCTCACAGACGCAGGAAATGAATAATTGTGGAGTCAATTTAGTAAT
Source organism: Eptatretus atami (assembly GCA_035128595.1). Lineage (NCBI taxonomy): Eukaryota > Metazoa > Chordata > Myxini > Myxiniformes > Myxinidae > Eptatretus > Eptatretus atami. The sequence continues at coordinate 142,971,271 of CM068957.1, forward strand.
CCTGCAGAAGTTTTAAGAGGCATCCCAGCATTCATAACTGTTAAGGATTTTGATGCTCAGCTTCAACACCGAACATGTCGCATGACCAGCGCATATACATGGAAATACGTACTCGCTCTGCATATCAGAGCAGAGCGAGAAGGCACTGGGAGCTTCACTCTGTGTTACGACCTAGCCCTTGGGTAGAGGCTCGGTACGGCGGATGCTCGAATTCCCTGATTGACGTGCTGCAGCGAGACCACATTATGTACGCCCGTGCGTGCGGCTGTATAAGCGGTCGATGTGACCGCAGTGAAGTTAACATCTGAATGCTGAGGCCCAATTCACACCTCCACCTTGAACACACAGGTATCGTATGCAAATCGCAGTACATGCAATACCATTCAAAACCAATGGAATAAATGCAAATATTTACTCAGAATAAAGAAATCGGTAATACCACTCGGCAAGGAATTAAATCATGTTACTGCAAATAAAGAGAGATAATAAAATATATGCTAGTGGAATACTTAAGAAATTAAGACAGACATAGCCAAGACAATAAGGACTAAGACAATTCAAGCGCCCACTTCAGAATCTTACTAATCCCCAAGGTGGGTGGAGCAAAATTAACAAAGGAAATATTCCCACGTATATAAAGAAAATGAAGTGTAAAGGAGAAAGTTGGGTGGAAGGGGGGGGGGGAATAAGAATTCCAGACTTATTGAGTTGATGGTTCCAGTCTCGCCGCAGCCAGGCCACAAAGAATATGCTCACCACACCCTTTCCCTCTCTCTGGTGTGTTCTCAACTTCACGAACAATACTAAACCGGATAGCAAATTCTGGCAAAAACCTCGAAGCGCCACCACGTTGCTTCAGTCTGCCAGGACGCCAACGAGGAAACGCTTCTGCTCCTCTCCGATCAATCGTGCACACATGAGGTCTCCCTCCTGCGCGCTCAACACAGACGGTGCAACTCCAACAACGCCCTGGAGGGCATCACTCAAATCCTCAGGAAGAGCGTCTTAAGCCAGGTATTCATCACAAGCAGACCACCCGCGTCTGCTTCGTTCTCATGCTTTCCTCTCGCGACAGCCTAACGCCTATCGCGAGCCGGCTCTTTTCCTTTCTTTTCTTCACCACCACTCTTTTAACTTCCCGCGCCAAAATCACAGTTTACCACCGAGAAACTGCGTAGGCCTCGGAAGTGGGGCAAGCAATGGGGAGGCAGAAGGGAAAGGACATGGGTCCCGCAGCAGAAGAAGTCAAAACAAACAAGTAAAAAATACGGAAGAAAAAACGATCTTGAGAACCGCAGAAAACATTGCAATACCCCATGAACATAACACCTGGCAGTAATGAGCTAGACATGTGACCATGGTTTCTGCCTAATAATCATAACAAACAAACTCACATTTGGGATTCTGTTTGTTGAGAGACACATACTTGATGTATATCCAACAGTTTGTGGCCAGGCATTTTGTAGAAAGTGAGCACAGCTACTGCATCATCCATCCCAGCATCTCTACATGACCACGTGCATAGAGTATGCAATCGTGTAGCAAAGTGCCCGATGTCTCATTGAGCATAAACAGAATAAGACAGGGCTAGAATCGTTCATGGCCTGACCTCAATGAATGCAATGCCGGCATTACACATTAAAGGTGCAGCATGTATCAATCCAACTTATGGATGTAATGAATTGTTTGAGCAAAATCACAAGGAAAGTCACAAGGATCACAGAAGTTGAATGATATCAGAAACTAGAAGATCAGTTGAGGAAGTTGGAGTTCACCAGATCGCATATTGAGGGGTGATATACATATCCGCTGGGGTATCCTCCTTTAGTGTTAGCGATTAGTTGATTCGAGACCTGGCAAACCCGGAATCGTAACGACCGTTTGTTCTACAGCAACCCAGATTGTGCTCACGAGTATGACAATCATCAGCGGCTACCAATCAAATGGATCTTTGTTTAGTGTGGGAAGTGACTTCTGAGTGACGTTACAGTGACCGTATTAACACGAACGTTTTGAAACGTTTATTCAAATAAATACATACAAAGTCAAATGAGGAAGTTGCACGTTAATGCAATGTCCAACTCCGATTGTTCCGCGCAAGTTGTTCGCCCAGTGTCCTGTCCGCAGCTCATCTCGACTCGCGTTCACCTTGTCTCCCAGGCTGTCGAACATCAGTCCTGTCGCATCATCTCTTCGACGCTGGTCCGTCAGGGATGATTGAACAGGTCTGAAATGAATTTCTTTCCAAAGACACAATCTTAATGCGCGTTTAATGCACCTGATCATAATCGGGTCTCGCAGCGTTAACTGCTCTGGACATTAACACCTCGTCACTCAGAGTAAATGCGAGACACAGGGACGACAACAACGCAATTTCGGTACATATCACACGTTTTCCATTGACACCTCCCTCTCACGGTTGAATATAGTATCCAAAGAACAATCCGTGCTCCAGTAATGCGACTCACCATACGAATTGTCATCGAGATGTTCCAGCATCTTCACAATCTCAGCAGCAGTTTAACAATAAAATATCTGCTATCGACAGTCAACATTAGCTCATTACATCAAGCAGGTTATATTACAATTTACCGATCGTGCTGAAAGAACTTGTAACATGTAACCGTCAAATTTAATCGTTTCATTTAGGCATGTCACTAATGCTTACTCACAAAGTACCACAGACATCTAGCTGTTCAACTGACAATCAACAAGAGTGGTGTTCTGTCAACAAATGATGTTAGCCACCAAGAAATCACGTCAGTGACTCTTCTGAAACAAACAGTTTGTTAAAGAGAGTTCTAGGACTGCGTCTAATCAGACTTGCAAAAAATTAAACTGGCTTCCGAAAAGTTGGAAAACCTCAGCTGGTGTGGTTGGCAGGACATTTTCAAGAAACAATCATCAGCCAAGGATACCAATCTTAGTATGCAAGGCTGTATGAAAGTTGTTCCAAAGATCGCCGTTATCGAGAGTGAAGAATAAAATAAACGTGAAGGCTGCTTACAACATGTAATTGCTGGCTGTATCCATGTCCATTGGCTAATAAAGTCTGGACAACCAGGCTGACCGATTATTCTCACTGCACAATTTTGGAGAAAATGTGTGCACAAACAATCCTTCCAGCCTTCAATTTTTTTAACTTTAATCGTATTACGGTTAATACCTTTAAGCCTGCACATGACGATGGACAAGCACTTGTACATGCGTTGGCAACCATTTTGGGTGAAGACATTTGAGAACTTGCAGATATGTTTGAGACAAGGTTTTGATATCGAGACCTCATGTAAACCACAGATGAATTTGTATTTGACCAATATCTGCAACATTCCAGATCAGCCAGCAGAGCAAAAGGCAGGATCTGATAGCAGAACAACTCACAGTACTGCCAGACCCGCTCTTCGCGTATTCGGATATGTGCAGACCCATGTTTCACGGTTGTATAAAATGGCACATGCGTCAACATTGCGGCCCTTGTGCTTCGCGTATTCGTGTTTTTCCGGCAAGCATGATTCACCGTTTTTTTTTCTGCGTATTCCACAAAAATGACGAGAATCTTGTTTCAAATTCCTACTGAGCAAATGATGATCAGGGCCCAGTCCTTTGCCAGAGAGTATGAGTGTCCTGCTAGCTGTGTTTGAGAAAGGACGACTTCAGCTCTCACCTGGTCGAGATGGTGATGGCCTGCGGATCGAACCATGAGATGTAGATAAAGAATTATTCTCCGATGGAAAAAATGCCTGTCTTCAAGAATTTGACAGACATGTTGTTGCTTGCCAGGAGCTGAGCGTTACTTGGACTACTAGTTCAGTTGATTGGGGCAGCTGAGAAGACAGGTACTGCAAAGAATCGAATGCTTTGTGCAGGTGCAGATATCTGCAAGGTAAAGTGTTGAGAAATATCCTGCTTCCATGCCCAGAACAAGACTGTGATAGTGCAGTCAGTTTCACAAATAGATAAAATAAGTGCTGAGAGTGTTCAGAACTTTCCAGACCTCTGAGGAAATCTGGAAACAGATCTACTGCAGATACAGTATCTCAAGCGAGGCATATTCGCAACAACTCTACCTGCCCACAACCAAGCTGACTGAGTACAACTGATATATGATGCAAACGATTCCAACAGGTGAGCAAAATAAAAAGTCACCCAACAACAGAATGGCTCAATCAAAATATTAAGTCGGGCAACCATCAGGCCATCGGTTGGTATTCATTGGTGGTGGTACTCGATCACCAAGCGACATGACTGTTTTGGAAAATGGTCAACTGAAGGCAATCCTCGCATATAAAGAATCACTTCCAACGGGGAGGTGCTCTGAAATTTTAAACGTGAGTGGCAGAAAATGTGGCAAATGCAACATGTGGGTGTACGCAAGGAAGCTGTAATGCTGGGATGTATTGCAATGTGGCCTGCCAGTGAAGAATGTCAAAATCGCATAACAGACCCAAAGTCGAGGTTTATGATAATGATGGTTGTGATGATAAAAAACACTTTACTTGATGGGGAGCCAATATACTCTCAAATAATGCCAAAAAAAGAAAATATATTTTAATATGTGGATTCATTTTATATGATAACGGTGTAATACTTTAGTGAAAGAGATGCTGCAGAATCAAACACAACAACAACAACCTGTATTATATTGTGACGCGATTGGTCCACCTCTAAAAGGTAGGCAAACCACCACTGGCTACAACACGGGCATGACTACAATGAACGCCATATATAACATACATATAAATTATATAATATACATACTAAATATCATACATACGATATACAGTACATATATTATAT
>CM068957.1:142988623-143000126 GCA_035128595.1 Eptatretus atami
GTCTGTACCTGTTTGTGGTGAGGATGTTGAGTGAGATCACAGAGTGATTCACTTTCCTTGATAGTGATATTCATGTCTCTGCTGGTTGTGAGCCAGAGATCAATAGATGTCTGGGTTGGGCCTGGGGAATCATGGATTCACTGGATCATGGGGTGTGGCACTGTCGGTACCTGTGCAGGAGGATGAGAGTCCGAGTCTTCAGGTTATTGGTGCTCCCAGTCTTGCTCTACGGATGTGAGGCTTGGATTATGACCAGGGATCTGAGTTAGAGACTTAATTCCTTTCGTACCAGGTCTCTTCAGAGAATCCTCAGCTATCGATGGTCGGGCTTTGTATCCAAAGAGTGGTTGCTGAGAGAGACTCAAATGAGATTTGTTACCTGGATAGACTGTGAGTGTCAGCTGTGGCTGTGTGGACATGTGGCTCATTTTCCTGTCGCTGATGCTGCTCTCCAGATTCTCTCACCGAGGGAGCCTCATCAGTGGAGGAGGCCAATGGGCTGACCATGTGCCCTTCGTTGCAGCAGGTTGATCAGCATCTCAAGGAGATGGGGATGGGCCACGCATCTGCCTGGGGGATGGCCAGACGGAGGCCCCTGGAGTACCGGCGGAAAAGTGGACGCAGTGACATGCTGCTCTGGCACATGTTCCCATACCTGACAAGACGAGAAAGCTGAAATTTTGCAAATGCCAAAGGACAGTCGAAGCCAGTACACTGGAAAAAAGAAAAAATCACAGAAATCGTCGGACAAACATCCATAAATGGAAAGCATAAATAATAATTTTTTAAAAAAAACAAATGAAAAACAATGCAGGTGAGTGACCTGGGAGACAATAGGGAAGCACGGTTAATTTTTGTGCGATGGAATATGCGAAGCCGTTACATCAGGAAAAGCAATCACAGAAACGTCAGAAAGCATCCGTTGTAATGAAAATAATAACTATATTAAAAAAATAAACAATAAGAAATAAATAAATGAAAATTAAATGCATGCATGAGCGACCCGAACATGGAAAAACGCGTTCGTATGCTTCCACAATGCTTAAGCAACACCCTTCTAGGTATATCCAAATGTAATACTAAATAATTATAAAAAGGCAGTGTGTTGTGTATGTGTGTGTGTGTGTTGTGTGTGTGTTGGTTTGTTTGTTGTGTTGTGTGTTTGGTTTGTTTCTCCTCTCCAATATAACTCCAAAACCATAAACCGAAGCCAGTCTGAAACTATTGCAATGCACACTAAGAAAGAGAACCCCAAGGAAGTGTCTGGCAAGAGTGAAAATGTACATGTGATGTGTTTAGCTTAATTCAAAAAAAGCCTTTGAGAGAGATTAACGCAATTATTTACATTGTCCTTCATCAACATGTGATACCTCGCCCACACTCACTCCTCTAGGTCTTAAGGTATGTTCGAGTAACGCCTCACTGGGGTCTGGAAGCGTCATGTTTTCTGGACCTGCTTTAACCACGCCTTGACTTGGAAAACAGCACCGCAACGATTTCTTACAGATAAAGTTTTTCTTTCACTTTCCTCACTTCATAACGAAATGCCTGTTCATCATAGCTACCAATCGTTGTGTAACAATCGCTTTTGCAAGTACTATAGTTTTCAAATTAGGACTTGGAGGGATTTCATAACATTATATGAATACGATTTCCCACGATCTACTCTCACGGACGAATTAAAGTATGTCATTGAAATATTATTTCGTCCGGACTATATAAGTGTCCGAAATCTCGTTTTGTGAAATCTGATAAATTTAAAGAAATAACTGGTCTTATAACGAAGCCGATATAGCTATTTTACTTTTGAGCAAGCAAGGCTATGTTCTCTCGGCTCCATAATACACAAGAAAATTGTGAAATTTCCAAACCATTAAACTTATCTTTTTCTTCTGTTTGGATAAATTATAATCGAGTGAAACCAAAAACATCTCGAAGTCACAAAATTAACCAGCTTCATTGGAGCTACATATTTAATGCATTGACGCTAGACCTCGTGCCCTGTCCCCCAGAGGGAATGCCCTATCCATAGCGTTTGTTCAGAGGTCTGTGTGGAATATTTTCAGAGGTTTCGCAAGGTGCTCTATAGGGAATCAAAGCAAATCTTGAAAAAAACATGATATTTTGAAAAAAAGTTATAACGTTTGGCACGGACGGCCCGAACGATGTACACGTGACAGTGCACAGAAGAGCAGGCGCATTTTCTGCAAATGTTTTTCACGGGCGAAATAACTTTGCGATGTCTCCAGGGTTATTCTGTTAGTCAGCTGCAACTCTTTTGTGATTGAAGTTATTTTTATTTCATCAATTCCATTATATTTCATCTAACTGCTGCGTGCGCAGTGAAGACGGGTTTCATTTTAAAGTGATCGCTATGTATGCAGTTCAACAGCCTGCCAACTGTTCCTTGTCAACGCATTGAATTGGAGTGGGCTTGGCATGAGTGCTTAAGCTACTTGCCCGCACCTATTGTCGATTGTGGTACCGCGCTGCATCATTATGAGTGAATGCGTCACCCTCTGCGGATGCTTTTTTGGCCATGCCAATTCATTCAGAGCGAGTGGTTTGTGCTCCGTCAATCTGAGTGAATGGTTCGTGCTCCGTCACCCTGAGCGAGTTGGTTGTGCTCTGTCACCCCTGAGCGAATGGTTCCATAGCTCCATCACACTGAACGAGTGGTTCCTGTCTCCGTTTGCCCTGAGTGAGTGGTACGTGCTCCGTTGCCCACCGAGTGACACTGGTTCGTGCTCTCTCGCCCTGAGTGAGTGGCTTCGTGCGCCCTCCCCGTTTTTTTTTGGGCCTGGGGGAGGGTTTTGGGAAAAAAAAGTGGGGGGGGGGGGTTCGTGCTCCGTTGCCCTGAGTGAGTGGTCCAGTGCTCGCGTTGCCTGAGGGAGTGGTACGTGCTCAGTCACGTGCTCATATCCGGACGATGGTTATGTCTGGATGGGTTTGTCCTCCGATGCATCGGGCGATGCTTCTCTCCAGACGTGTCCAGGCGGTGTTGGTCTCTGGATGCGTCCTGGGCGGTGTTTGTCTCCGGACAGGTCTGGGCGGTGGTTTGTCTATGGAGGCGGTCCCTAGGGCAGTGTTTGTATATGAACACGTTCCGTGCTCATCGCCACCTGCACGACAAACATTGTCTGGACGCGTCCGGGCGGTATTTATGTCTGGACGGAGTTTGTCCTACAGACTTGTCTGGACAAGGTGTTTTTCCTCCGGATGGAGTTTTTCTCCGGATGGAGGTTTTTCCTCCAGGCCATGTTTATATTATGAACGGTAGAAATGGATTTCAGACTTATTTTGTTTCCATCTTTCACTGTTATTCCTTTGGCAGAATCACTTTGAAAGAGACAGTATGGAATCGTAATTCGGTCCAGCCGCAACGTCTGCCTTCCCTTCCTCTCATCTCACAACTGTCCTCACTTCCCCAACCCCTCCTCACTCCCTTCCCCTTTCCGCCAACACCTCTTCACTCTCACACCGCTCTCTCTCTCTCTTCCTCCCTCTTCTCTCCCCGCCCCTCTTTCGTATTCCCGTCAGCGAAGCGACAGTGGTATTTGCTCATCTGTATATTTACACAATAATATATATACATATATATATATACATATATATTTATAAAAATTATATATTACTATATACATAACAATACATATTAATACATGTCCATATTTAATATATTGATCCATACCATATATCATCTTAAATATGATCCATGTACATTATTATATATATTATATTCAGAAATACATATATATTTATACATATAAATAAAGGAAGACCCAACCCACATCTCCTCAACTTGTGAATGAAGGGATAGCCCAATCAGCTCTTCACCTAATCAACTAAAACCCAGGTGCTGGGATAATATAAATAATTGACAACCTTCCACACTCCTTCTAGCCGAAGAACCTGCATAAAGCAACCCAAGAAGGCCAAACCCAAGGTAAGCACTTTGCTGTTTCGAACCTTCCAGAGTTCCTCCGAAGCGATGAAGCTGATGGGGTGTGTTGCATTGGGATTATCATGCGTTACTATGTGTGAAACGTCATTAATAGTTGTGGAGGAACTATGGGAAGGGTTTCGACAACAGCAACGTGCTTACCTTGGGTTGATTCTTGGGTTGCTTTATGGCAGGCTTCTTCGGCCAGTGGGAGTGTGAAGGTGTCAATTATTTTTACATACAAAATATATATTAAATATTGAAAGCTCTTGCTCACCACTGAAGTGACTCACTCACTGACTGGATGTTAAAGATTCGCTATGTTTCGGGTGACGTAGAAAGCTGAAATTTTGAGTGTGCATTGGACATCGGAGCTGGTAACCAGAAAAATTTACAGAATCGTCGGCCAACATCCATAAAAGAAAATATAAAAATAAATGAAGAAAAAAAATAAAATAAAAAAATGAAAAACTGCAGGTAGTGACCGAAGACAATGGGGAAGCACGGTAATTTGTCTGCCAACAGGTGAACATTGAAGCCACAGAACCGGAAAAAAAAAATCACAAATCGTCGGATAACAACCTGCAAATGAGAATATCCAAAAAAATGAAAAAACATAAAATGAACCAATCAAATGCCGGTGAGCGACCCAAAGACAAGGGGAAGCATGGTTCATCTGCTTACACAATGTGTAAGCCACACCCTGCTCGTATATATATGTCGATTCACCTATACAATGCATTATTAAATAAACGTCAATCCCACTTTATACACTGATAAAGCCTGACATAAAAGGTTATTACTCTCTCATTCCACACACAACACACACACACAACACCACACACACACACCCACACACACCTTTTCTACTACCCGACAACGTAGCGATGGCTAATAGGTGGTGGCATGGGTAACGGTTTGTCCATTTGCCCTCCTCGTGTTGGGCCCTCATACAGCTATGTAGACAAAATAATACAAGTTACGTGCCACTGGATTGTAAATTCGGTTGCAGCACTGCACCATGAACATGACAAGAGTTCAGATTTTGACCCACAACGAACCTTAATTCGTTAATTATATTTTATTTCTCATAAGGACGTGGATTTATTTCAATGGCATGGGTAAAAAAAAATATAAAAAGCACAGAACGATAAGTAAAATAAACAATCAAAGAAGAAGACGTCATGCAGAGACGAATAAGTGCAAAATCATAAACAAATCTGCCTCGAAAAATAATTGGCTGGTTGAAATCAGTGACCTGAAACATAAATCCTTTTTTCAAATTTCAGGTCATCGGATGAAAAATTGAGGAAATTTTAATGATTTTGACTGATTTGTTTGACCTTTGGCCTATATTTACCTTTTGACCTCAAAAACAAAATAGCTTCTTGCTTAGACAAACTCTCCCATGTGGTGAAGTTTCGTGAAGAAACGGTTTTAAAAATTGTGGACCTGCAGGCGATTGAAAAACAGACAGACCAGAATAACAAAATCGACTAACTAAACCAATATCTTGAAATCTTCTTCGATTTGGCAGTAATAAAGAGACAAACATAAAAAGTTATGTTTTATCATTTAATATAGTAGCTAAGCTCGACCAATGCCGCACGAACCTTCAACCGCTACAATTCGGTGTAAACACACACCAAATATGCTACCCCACGGGCCACGACAGGATTGGGGTATCGGATCCACCAGCATATGGCTCTTGTTCGGCATGCCAGCAGGGATTTGGCCTGAAACGCACAAAGAGATCGACTGCCTACAATGCTCCCAAAGGCAGCAGGCAATGGATTACAATGGACGTGTAGTGAGGCCATTGTATCATGATGGTTGATAGTGGGGTTTCTCCTGGGATAAGAAACCTGATACGTTCCGTTCAGGAGACATGATGCAGTGAGGTTGACTTGCCCACTCCAGATGGCAAGTTTAAGGCGGATATTGATAGTGGGTTGCATTGCAGAGGTTTAATTATGTTTATGGTAATGGCGATAGGGCTGGTCAGGATGGTGTAAGACTCTAGAGAACACACGCTCCTCCTCTAAGCGTCTAATTCTGGGTTTGAATCCAGACCCGCTTGTCATCCTGGCGTTTTCACAGGGCAGGGGTGATTCATCAATGTGTGCCTCCCTCGATGGACGTTAAACTGGGCTTTTCCCTCCTGCCGGCATTAGTTGGTGCGACGATAAAGATTCCCCACGGTGTCCTTCATAAAGTCAGCGAAATAGGCCATTTTGGTCCATCTTTTTTCGTGTGCAATCCCGAGTTAATCTTTGCTAGCTTTACTAAAGTCAAAGTAACCTGATCTCATTTGGATTAGACCTTGAGTAAAACATCCATAACTTCCGAAGGTAGAGTGGGCGATCCGAACCACAAATATAGCCCCAGGTAACGCTTGGGCAGCACCATCGGATCTGCATAAGGGCATGCACGATGATTTTGATGATGATGATGATGATAATGATGATTGAATCGAGGAGATATATTGTAGGTCATTATTAATTGCAAAAAGGTGGACTTGTGTTTTCTTATGATGATATAAAAATGAAGATGAAATATATCTAGATATACATGCCTATATAACTAGGTCCCTGTGCAGTTTTGTGGTGTATAAAATATTTATATTGGAAATAGATAGAAATGTAGCACAGTATAGAGAGAAGGGCACTCAGTAGAGCGGGTACCTCACCCGATTGATCTTCAAACCAAAATCGAATAAATTGGTCCCAACATGCCACCAAAGTTTTATCGAATCCTGTTCCAGCAACTTTTTGAGATAGCGCGGTCTATCACGAAACAAACAAACAGACAGACGGAGGTGAGAACACGGAGCATCACTCCGTCCACGCAAAGATAGTGATAAGACATTATGAGAGTGAGCAAGGTACAGCGAAAGGAACGCCGGTGAAATGTAGTATATTTCGGTACATCGACAGGCTATAGATCAAAGCGAGTGAGAATGTCGAAGTTGGTATAGGAACTTACAACCGAGTCGTGTAGTTTAAGATGAAAATGGGATTAATTGACCTGTTGTGCCTCATGGTCAGGACAGAAGTTCAGATATATTAATGTTGTTATGAAGATTAATGAGTATGGAGGCTGCTACGTGGGTTGCAGGCGAGTGATGGGCACGTCGAATTACAAATTCGCACGTAAGATGGCCATAGAATATTGTGCTGGAATACATATCGTGAGACGGAGTGTGGTAAATCTTGCAGTAGACAGAGCAGTTGATTGATTGGTGTTAACAGAGGTCATAGTGATAAGCGATTGCGAGAGCTATAGCAGCCACTCGGATTGTACCGGAAGGTAGTCGATGTGATGTTTATGCTGTAAACTAGCTGGTGGAGTATAACGCGAGCGAAGAAGATCAACGCGGATATGTTTGGTGTATCATTGATGGCCACATGATTGATGTCTGTCATAGGAGAGCACATAAAAGATGTAGGAACAGCGCGGCATACCAGTTAGTTATCCATGGGAAAACACAAGTTTTCAGGTGAAGGCCACTCTGTCGTGTTTGTCCTTGAGCCATTATTTATTGTTCATGACAATAGCTGGTTGAGATTGTGAACGGGCGACGACAGGAGTTGAAATAGGGTATAGTCCTGTAAATTTTGGAAACCAATTGTTAGAGAATAGACGCTTATAAGAGACGGTATGTGAAGTCACAAGGACGTGACAAAGAAACTTACGCAAAAACACCCGCTAAAAGAATCAGGACTGCATATAGCACACTATAGTGGAAAATGATAAAAAATTTAACATCGGAATATTTCATGCCGAATACTAAGGTCAATGCTCAGGCAGTGATAGTAAATAATTAATTTGCACACGAAAAAAATGGTTGCTGTCGTAGCAAGAGGTGCGGAGCAGGACACTCCATTTTTTTGTTTTTTAAACAAGAATAACAATGATAGAAAGTTGGGTGGCCGATCATAAAGTAAGTCAAGAGGTCAATAATGTACATATACAACTGTAAGTAGCACCATGCATGGAAAAAATCAGCGCTTACATGATGGATATTATGTTCAGGCACCATGCGCAGATTCTGCGCATTACAGCACGTGTGAATATGGATGTGTGTTCATACTTTACATAGAGTGCACACGGAATCTATTTTATTCAACTGTCACGGGTCCTGCGATTCGCTGAAAGTTGCCGTAATTAATCCTTTCATACAAACTTTATTGGTGAATTTACAAGTCTGTATTACGATGTTGAGATCTTTCCTTGCATGAAAATAAGTTTTCAACAGTAAAGTTTGGGGCAGTAACACGCATGGTGCAGGGTCTTAAGCTATCTGGCAAGAAGACATAGTACAGGGAGCGTGGTGTTGAATCATTTTTGGGTAATATATAATGGTGTATGTAAGATGTATATATATATATATGTGTGTGTGTGTGTGTGCTGTGTGTGTAGTAAATACGTGGTCGTGGTGTGTCATGTGAGTAATAGTAATGTGTGTGTGTGTTATGTATAGGGATGGATATATGTGGTGTGTGTGTGTGTGTTGTGTGTGGTGTGTGTGTGTGGTGTGTGTGTAGTAATATGATAGTATATGTGTGTGTGTAATGTATAATTATATGTGTGTGTGTGTGTGTGTGTGTGTATTATAATATATAGTATATGTGTGTGTGTGGTGTGTGTGTGTGTGTATTTAATATATATATATGTGTGTGTGTTTTGTGTGTTTTGTGTATGTAAAATATATATATATATGTGTGTGTGTGTATGTGTGTGTGTGTGTGTTTGTGTATGTAATAAATATATATATATATAGTTTATATGTGTGGTGGTGTGTGTGTGTGTGTGTGTGTGTGTGTGTGTGTGTGTGTGTGTGGTGTGTGTTATGTATAATAGTACAGGAGGGCTGCAAAAGTAGGGTATACAATAATGAAAAACCAAAACGTGCGCACAAAACGTTATTTTATTGATTATACAAGCAATATCAATAATAACATATTACGAGCCAAGTAATAAAACATTAATCTAGTCATTAGAAATTAGAATTAGATTCCTATGTATATACAGTGAATCCTACGCACCACTATTATATATCTGGATAATATCACTTGGTCAGAGTAATTCTGAGCTATCCTTCTCTGGACAGGTCGTATACTCTACTATTGGCAGGCCCCTGTATAGTATTATATATAGTATACGATGATATATAGTATATATTGATAATGGACCACGGTAAAGTTATATAATATAGAATATTTATGTAAGTTAGTGCTACTTATAAAGTAATCGACTAATTGTATCAGCGTTATATGTGATGGTCTGTTGGTGTGTATGTAAATCCAATATATTCAGATGCATAGTGTATGTGAGTACTAAATCTTATATTATATATAATGCATTCGAATATCAGTGTCAACAGTAATAGTAATGCTAAAGTCAGACTGGTTATATGAGTTATACTGGCGGTTCACTGTACGGATGACCAGTGTATGTATTCTGATCATAGCAGGGTTATGATTCAATGATGACGTATTGGCTGGTGATAGTGAGTGTGTACTGCCCTAAGTTATGTATATAGTATGACCTTGATGTCGTTGAGTACAATTATAGTGATAGTCTCCGGTAGAGTCTAAGTGATATTAATATTACATTGATAAGTACTATATAGATATAGATATACTGTTCTAGACTGGTGAGGTAGTGCGAATTTGAACTGATATTGGAGACGATAGCATGAGTCAGTGATGCTGTGTCGTGTAAATTTGTGCAGAATATAAATAATGTACTGGTGTAGTGTGGTGTGCGTGTGTCCGCTGCTGCGTCAGAGTGTGTGCTTGGGTTCCTGAGCGCGCAGGTGTTTGTGTTGTGGTTAGTGGATAGGAATGAGTCACGGATCCATCTACTCAGGTGAGAGACGTGTATATTGGTGATATTAGTAATAGTAGTGAGTACTCAAACAGGTCGTGGTATATATACTAATAATTATCAATGGTTTGCTTCAGACAGTCGATAGAATTGGTATATCAATGTGCAGCGCATAGGATCAGAAAGCGATCGGATATAGCTTTTGTTCACCCTTGGAGACTAAGAAGTAGGATATATTTATAGACGATAACACTTTAAAGAGCGGTCGAAGTTACAGGTATTTTATTTTTCCCCGCACCGAATCCTTTGGGTGTCCAGAAACTCTTTTGCCCCATTGTTTTTCACGAATGGATGGCCAGGCCTTACGTTCAACTGAAGGTGGAAGAAATATGTCGTTTGTTCAGTCACGGTGGCTGGCGATAAAGCTCAACTACTCTTTGCAAGAAGACAATATGAGGGATCTTAAGAGCATTCACACACTGATGTAACATCCACTAACACCCTGGAGATGATTAGTTTTGACATTAATGTCTGAGGATGGCGCACTTTGCACGAATGCAACATACCTCGTGCCTCACACACAGAAACACGGGCGCGCTACCCCAGCTCTGACGAGTTTTATTGTCAGAGCTTCTGCTGCCAATCAAACACCCATTGCTCCGATGAAGATTCATATAGGTAAAAGTGTGTGTACTTCCTCATCATTCTGAACAGACCTGTAAATACGTAGGAGATATTTATTTATCGGAAGAGAGAGAGAGAAAGAAGGAAGAGAGAGAGGAGAGAGAAGAGAGGAAGAGAGAGAGAACAAGAGAAAGAGAGAGAAAGAGACGAGAGAGAGAGAGAGAGAGAGAGAGAGAGAGAAGAGAACAGAGAGAAGAGAAGAGAGAGAGAGAGAGAGGAAAGGAGGATTATAGGAGGAGGAGGAGAAGGAGATATATAGAGCAGATGATATTGCGACAGAGACATGAGAGCAGAGACAGAGTAAACAGAAAAAGCACGTAAAATATGTGTTAATCTTATTGGGAAGGATGGACAAATCGAGTGTTCCACACCAATGTCTTTTTGTGAAGGCACAAGTGTGAGACAAATTGGGCCATTGACAGGGATTGATGGCAGCAGCTGGTGTAAAATGTGAGTAATTCAAAATGTTGAGCAGAATACTACATGGGCAAAAGACAAGTTCGTAATGAAAGACGCAACACATTAAACCCATAAAGCTTCGTGGAATCTTTCCTCGTTGGGTGGAAGTGTGAGTGATGCATGGTCTTGTACATTGAAAAGAATAATCATAGATAAAAGACAAACTCTTGGCAGTGTGAATTCTGGTGACTGCCAAGGTGCCTGTATCAGAATCCCTGCAGATCCCAGATGGTGTCAAACAAGTTGTTTGTGACATGGCCCCGTGACTCTTGCCATGGTTCTGCAAAACAATATTACCGTCCTCAATAGGTTATGAAGATGTGTCAAAAGTAGGAAATGGAAAAAAGCAGGAAAAATGTTCTTAGTTTTCTGAATAAACTTTAAAAAGGATGTGATGGAAAGATAGGGAAAATGTATCAACTCCCCACTACTGCTACTTAAACTACACATATATACAGGGTCCACCCAAAAGAAGTGTTGGGGTTTCATATTCCTTTCATAAATTCTTTCTATTTTCTGAAGAATTAATGACAACAATATTATTTTACGACAAAGAACAAAATTTATTTTAATCATTAAGTAGGG
>CM068957.1:143030728-143042809 GCA_035128595.1 Eptatretus atami
GCCCCGTGCTCCAAATAAATAAATAAAAAGGTTTACGTTTTCAGAAATAGGAGAGGAATGCGATTTTAGAACGTATATTTAAGCATCACATATTCATTGTTGAGGGTTGTAAGTTGATTTTGATTGATTCTGGAAAAAAACAAAAAAACTGTAGTAAAGTTATTTATTGCTGTTAAACTAAACTTTTAACCTGCTTTAAACAAACATTTACCGCTGTTAAAGCTACAGTTTCAACCTTTACAGAAAATGGGTATTAACAACCATAAATGTTACCACAAACGGGGTTTGTACCCTTTTTGTCCCAAAAAATTATGAACTATCTTCACTCCTATTTTTTGTTAATGTTATAGAGAAATAGAGCGGTGTTAAATAGACGAGGGTGCGAATTCGGTCCGAATGTTCCGCTATCTTCTTCATTTTAATATATCACTCGTGTTCCCGTTGGTCCATTGGACCAAATTTTCATTGGTCTTCATGGCCTTGGAGCACACCGGCTTGCAGGGAAAATATAGCGGGTGCCTGCGACCCAGAATACTTTGGCGTGTAGCTTGAGGCGCGAATGTGCGCTGAGATTCATTCGGCGACGTCTGGATAGCTTTAGCGCTCCGCTAACTAACAATGTTCGGTTGGAGTCCAGCGCACGTTTGTGGCCAGACAGCACTCCCCAAAATTCGTGCCCCATAGGGATTATGGAGCTCCATTGTGTGCTGGAGCCTGAGAGTGACCGGCTCCAGAGTCTGGTGGGGCAGGGCGACTTCTTGGGGTGGCATCTATGCACCAATGGGGACACTCAGGAACACCTCCCAGGCCTCCTGATAAACTTTTTGGCTCCTCCTTCGCCCAGGCTCTTTCGTCCAGCCTTCAAGTGGAATCTCTCCAGAGCCTTTGCCCAGCCGAACACCACCGAGCTGGCAGGGCAGCGAAACCGTGCGAGACAATTTGGGTAGAGCGTTGTTGCCAGGTCATCCCCAGGTCATCGGTGCTCATGTTTGACAGCATTCCATTATCATTAGCCAACATTCATAACACTTGCAGACTTTCTCACACATCCCCATTAAGCTTTCTTTCACACATCTTTTCTCAATCTGCCTCATTCACTAAAAGAGCATAACCGATTCGCACCTCTCACACCTTCCTCTTGCATCACGTTGCACTACATTTTTGCACCTCCCACTCACACACCGTAGACACCCCCAGTTTTCTTCTCTTCTCCACCTTCCTAAGCGATTGGGTTGCGTAGGTCAGTCTACTGCGCCAGGTACAACGAGGTTGCTAAACCTCAACTGCTTCTCCTCTTTCTGGGCTAAATCTAATTTCCTTGGGTGTATGTGTGTTTGTGATGGGGCCTGTGTGATGTGTAACATAAGTAAGATTGTTGAAGGTTATCAGGCTGTTAGGAGTACGCACACTTGCCTCGAAGCTTGCCACACCCTATATTTATGCACACTCGCCTCGAAGCTGTCTAGCCTGGGGTTGATTCCCGACCCAGCTATAAACTGTCAGTCTGGTGTTTCACAGGCACGGTGATTCATCAATGTGTGTGCCGTTCCTCGGATGGCTGTTAAATGGGTGGCAATGCTGGCAATCGCTGGCAATGTGGCCAAGTTCCAAATTCCTACTCTAACTGGTTGAATGTCTGGCCTGACCAGCTGGTTCGTGAAGACCATGCCTCCCCTGGCTAACCCTCACAAGAAAGGTTGGATAATGGTGTCCGTTGAAGAAGAAGATGAAGAAGAAGAAGAAGAAGAAGAAGAAGAAGAAGAAGACAATGTGAAAATTTAGAGATCGCAATGTAAAGATTTAGAGATTGGCATTGCTACAGACCAGTATTTTCATTCAGTTGTTCTTTGGTGAAGGTTTTTTTGGCTGTTGAATGTGCTGTTGGGTCACAATGACACTAACGGTGGCTGCAGCGGTCTCAGCAATGACAACAACATGAGATGTAAGAGAAAGTTTGCTGAATATATAAAAGAAACCGACAGTTTTCATTCAAAAAGGAAGAAGGAGAAGGAACGGAGGAGACAAATTGAAAACCGACTAACCCAGTGAAGGAGAAATTGGGGGTCTTCTGTGTGCAAACATGGAAGGTTCAGTGACTCCCCTATTCCCAGACCATGATGGACCAACTTCACCCCACCATACATTGGTCGGTGGAGATTCAACTTCACTTCTTATATCATACCCAGTGAGGTATCCTTGGCTGCATTTCCTTTACTCGTTGAATCTACTTGTCGGACATTGCCCTGCTGGTGCCTCGGTGACTACTTCAACGCTCACAAACCTTCGCTGGCGACATTTCGGGTGTTTTACCTGTCATTATTGAGAAGGCAGCTTGCCCGTTCCTCCAATCTCTCCTTTTATTTAAGTAGCACTTTGCCCTTAACAGCTTGGAGTTCCTGCCTTCCATGTCTCTCATACAACTGGATCTGTGGACGTAGTTTCGTTCTCTATACTTTTGGTGAAACAAGGCTTTCACCTTCTGAGGACATTTAAGAATTGACTGACCTGTCAGCTTCATCCTATGCGTACCCTCTGGACTATATCCATTCTAACGTGCTCACCGCCGACCTCTCACACATTTAAAACCTCTGGAGTACATTTTAAAACTGTGTGTGAGATAGTTGCCATCTTGAGATTTGTTGAGTTAACTTATAGCTGCATTGTTGTCTGCTGACGTTTGGACTATTTAATTGGAATTCTTAGGAAAGTCATTAAGTGTTTACATTAATTAATACTAGCATAAACCCGCTCTGCGCGACATGTTTGGGTGGGTGTGTTGGAGAAAGAACTGATGCAGAGATCCAGTTAGTAATTTTACTTTTAGCAGTGAGTGGAATTACGATTTCACTGTTTCAGAACCATTTTATTTACTTTTTTTTGTCCATGCACCTCTATGGTCTTTTCAGATAATGTAAGTCGAATATCACGTACTCGAGCGCAGAACAAAGCGTAAGATAGCGCGACACGAAACCACAAAACTCGGAATAATATATAATTATGTATTGTGTTTAAGGTAGACAGTATGGATTAATTAATATTCCTGATTAAAGTTATCCTTCTGTTGTTGTCATATGTAGGTTTCACATGAAACAACATAAAGGGCACATGAGTGTCTTTATTTATTTTCTGCCATGACCTCCTCTGGATTACCGGTGCACTTGCTGCACTCACTGCGGTGCCTCGAGGTGGACACGTAACAGCATGTAAATATTAGAGATCGTGATGTAATGATTTAGAGATTGTGGTGTAAAGATTAGAGATGCGTGTAAAGATTAGATATTGCGATGTTAAAGATTTAGAGATGTGGTGTAAAGATTTAGAGATTGCGATGTAAAGATTTAGAGATTGTGGTGTAAAGATTTAGAGATTGCGATGTAAAGATTTAGAGATTGTGGTTGTAAAGATTTAGAGACGCGATGTAAAGATTTAGAGATTGTGGTGTAAAGATTAGAGATCGCGATGTAAAGATTTAGAGATTGTGGTGTAAAGATTTAGAGATCGCGATTTAAAGAATTTAGAGATTGTGGTGTAAAGATTTAGAGATCGCGAGTTAAAGAATTAGAGATTGTGGTGTAAAGATTTAGAGATCGCGAAATGTAAAGATTTAGAGACCACGATGTAAAGATTTAGAGATTTTGATGTAAAGATTAGAGATCGTGAGATAAGATTTAGAGATTGCGGTGTAATTTAGAGATCGCGATGTAAATGTAGAGATCGCGATGAAGATGTAGAGATTGTGGTGTAAAGATTTAGAGATTGCGGTGTAAGATTTAGAGATCGCGATGTAACAATTTAGAGATCGCGATGTAAAGATTTAGAGATCGCGATGGAAAGATTGTAGAGATCGCGATGTAAAGATTTAGAGATCGCGATGTTAAAGATTTAGAGATTGCGATGTAAAGATTTAGAGATCATGGTGTAAAGATCTAGAGATTAGAGTTTAAAGATTTAGAGATTGCGATGTTAAGATTTAGAGATCGCGATGTAAAGATTTAGAGATTGCGATGTAAAGATTTAGAGATATGGTGTAAAGATCTAGAGATTAGGAGTTAAAGATTTAGAGATTGCGATGTAAAGATTTAGGATCATGATGTAAAGATTTAGAGATCATGGTGTAAAAATCTAGAGATTATGGTGTAAAGATTTCGAGAGATTATGGTGTCAAGATTTGGAGATAGCAGTGTCAATATTTAGAGATCGTGATGTAAAGATTTAGAGATCGCGATGTAAAGATTTAGAGATCATGCTGTAAAGATCTAGTGATTGTGGTGTCAAGATTTAGAGAATGAGATGTAAAGATTTAGAGATTGCGAAGGAAAGATTTAGAGATCCCGATAAAAGATTTAGAGATCACTCTGTAAAGATTTAGAGATTGTGATGTAAAGATTTTGAGATCACTCTGTAAAGATTTAGAGATTGTGACATAAATATTTAGAGATTGTGACATAAAGATTTAGAAATCACGATATAAAGATGTAGAGATAGTGGTCTAAAGATGGAGAGATAGTGGTCTAAAGATTTAGTGAATACGCTGTAAAGATTTAGAGATTGTGATGTAAAAATTTGGAGATCACGATATAAAGATTCAGAGATCGTGGTATAAAGATTTAGAGATCACGGAGTAAAGATTTCGAGATAGTGATGTAAATAATTAGAATTGTGATGTTAATATTTAGAGATTGCGATGTAAAGATTGAGAGATCGCGGAGTAATGATTGAGAGATCGTGAAGTAATGAATTGTAGGTCACGATGTAATGATTTAGAGGTCGTGATGTAATGATTTAGAGATGTTGATGTAATTATTGAGAGATCTTGTTGTCAATATTGACATCTCATTATAATGATTGAGAGATCTTGATGTTTAGTATTTACAGATCTTTATGGTTATTATTTAGAGATCTTGATGTAATTATTGAGAGATCTTCATGCAATTATTTAGACATCTCGATGTAATGACTTAGAAATCTTGTTGTAAAGATTTAAAGATCACAATGGAAATATATCCGAAGCCATGCTTCTCGTTTTCAGTTTGCGCCTTTTAACATCGTGAGCACGAACTATCTCATTCCATTCTGCGGCCCAGTGTTATATGGCTATAGAGAACTGCCTTTTGTGGGAATCCGAAAGAGGACAACAGGGGGGCTCGCCCAACGCAAAGGGGTTTGTCTCTATACCCACCCCATTGCCTGCAACTCGTCAAAGCGAGGCGGATTTTTTTATGGACTATTGTCTCGGACACAGTCAGAAGCAAAGCTTGTTTGGCGTCCTGGCTAAGTTTGTTGGACGGAAAAAAGTTGCATTAGCCTTGTAAAGGACTCAATAATTTCGGTAAAGACCCCACAGCAAGGAACTCCCAAAAAGAGTGCCAGCACTTACTATTTTACCGAGCCATTATTAATTCTAATATAATTAAAAGACACGTTTCATGCCACCGTGATACGTGAGGCCCAAAGTAGGCACATGGGTTGAAGAAATTATTTAAATTGAATGCTGAATCCACTTTTCTTTAACCTCCTTCTTCCCCCAGTAGAGTGCCTTATAGCATACTCATGGAAGTGGCACAAAGGATGTACACAATGGGTTCCAAAATTATTAACAGCAGGGCACAGTTCATTGTGAACTCTTAATCTTTTATTTCCTCTCAAGGTCCAATGGCAACGTATTTTTTGCGCGAAACTGATTTCCAGCCTCGCTCACCCCCATGTCCCCAATGAACTATATTATGCATTGGCTTATACAATGCGGTGATGCTCAAACACTAAAAATGGAGCTTTAGATGTTTTAAAAACTTTAAGAATATCAAATCTTGCTCGACTCAGATCATTTAACGTCAAAATTGTACGTTTTTATTTATTTTGTTTATGTAATAACTTAAATCATTCTCCCTGTGATATCGGCTACTGTGCTAAGGTAGGTGCAGTGTTATCAATCAATCTGATGTATTGTACTCTAGAAGGAATGTCGATGCTGCCGAAACAGTCACTTGGGAAATAATTGTGCTGGGTGGTTAGGGTATGCTGGGTAGTTTGCTATTGCCTTCCCATAAGTGACTCCTGGCCTACCCCACAATAGGTGGGATTAATTGGGGCTGTTATTTAAGTAGAAGATGACAATATTCTGCACGTGTTCATTCTAAACATTGTTTTTTGAACAAGTATGAAGGACATAAACAGCATTTAGAACAAGAAAAAGAGCAATGAGATATTGCAGACCCTCGCCAGGACTTCGTTTGTGTGGAGTTTGTGTACTGGTGTGTTACGTAATCATTAAGAGACATAATTAAAACTACACAACTGCTGACAATGATGACCGGGTACCAAGACGTCCCGCTTTGATGCAACCCCGCTTTGATCGGACACCTGACCCTGACCCATGACGTTTTATTATTATTGTTCAATTGAATTTAGAATGAGAATAAAATCAATTAAATCCAAATCAAATGGACGAGCAAATAGGTACAGTCCTGCGTTGGAGTAATCAGAAGAAACCCAAACAACCAAAAAGCAAAGATGAAGTCATCAGGAGGAACCTGGATAGGATTCGCATTTCAGCTGCTACTCCTCCACCCTCAAATTCACCCCGGCACAGGCAAGTGAGCCTGATTCAAAAAAATATATAATAAAAAAATCAAATAATTCTGGATGCCAGACCATGTGTCCGATCAAGTTGAAATTTAAAACATACACTATATGGTCAAAAGTATGTGGACACCTGCTCGTCCAACATCTCATTCCAAAATTATGGGCATTGAAATGGAGTTGGTCCCGCCTTTGCTGTTATAACAGCCTCCACTCTTCTGGGAAGGCTTTCCACTTGATGTTGGAACATTGCTGCGGTGATTTGCTTCCATTCAGCCACAAGAGCATTAGTGAGGTCGGGCACTGATGTTGGGCGATTAGGTCTGGCTCGCAGTCGGCTTTCCAATTCATCCCAAAGGTGTCCGATGGGGTTGAGGTCAGGGCTCTCTGCAGGCCAATCAAATTCTTCCACACCAATCTCGACAAACCATTTCTGTATGGACCTCGCTTTGTGCACGGGGGCATTGTCATGCTGAAACAGGAAAGGGCCTTCCCCAAACTGTTGCCACAAAGTTGGAAGCACAGAATCATCTGGAATGTCATTATATGCTGTAGTGTTAAGATTTCCCTTCACTGGAACCAAGTGGCCAAGCCCGAACCATGAAAAACAGCCCCAGACCATTATTCCTCCTCCACCAAATGTACAGTTGGCATGATGCATTCGGGCAGGTAGCGTTCTCCTGGCATCCTCCAAACCCAGATTCATATGTTGGACTGCCAGATGGTGAAGTGTGATTCATCACTCCAGAAAATGTGTTTCCACTGCTCCATAGTCCAATGGCGGTGAGCTTTACACCACTCCAGCCGACACTTGGCATTGCGCATGGTGATCTAAGGCTTGTGTGCGGCTGCTCGGCCATGGAAACCCATTTCATGAAGCTCTCGACTAACAGTGTTTGTGTTGACGTTGCTTCCAGAGTCAGTTTGGAACTCGGTAGTGAGTGATACAACCTACTACAGCCGATTTTTCCGTGCTACAGCATTCGGTGATCCCATTCTGTGAGCTTGTGTGGCCTACCACTTTATGGCTGAGCTGTTGTTGCTTCTAGACGTTTCCACTTCACAATAACTGCACTTACAGCTGACCGAGGTAACTCAAACAGGACAGAAATCTGATGAACTGACTTGTTCGAAAGGTGGCATCCTATGTTGGTGCCACGTTGAAAGTCACTGAGTTCTTCAGTACGGCCCATTCTACATGGGCTGTGTGCTTGATTTTATACACCTGTCAGGAATGGGTGTGGCTGAAATAGATGAATCCACTAATTAGAAGGGGTGTCCACATACTTTTGGTCATGTAGTGTATATTCCCCATCACGACTAGATCACAATTGTGAAGTTTCACGTCGATTGATTAAGCAGTTTCAGAGAAAACATTATATAATATTTTTCTTAAATCCAATGTGGCTGCCAAACCATGTGACCTCTGATGATTCCTAAAACACGTTGTACACGCCGTTCCTCTATCTGTCTAGCCTTCTGGAGAAGATTTTTTTTATGTTTAGGTGAATCCAATTGGCTGCCAAACCATGTGACCTATGATGTCATATGTGTGAAACTTTTGTTCCTCATGGATAGGTGGTCATATGTGAAAAGTTTTGCCTCGATCTGTTCAGCCATTTCAGAGAAGATTTATGAAGTTCTTTTTTTTCAAAAACAATATGGCTGCTGAATCATGTGACCGATGACGTCATCAAAAAAAATTTGTGGACCATTTTATCCCTCGATGACCCTCAAAAATTTTCATACTGATTGGATGTAGCGCTAAACATATGCAATTATGACATCATAATGAAGGCACGTTTGAAATCATTTTTTAAAATCACACTTATTTCCCATGAGTACTTGCTATGTGCCAGTTTCAAATTTTAACTTGGTGCGGTTTCAGAGAGACAGAGGTCCAAAGTTTTTCCAATATGGCTGCCACATCACGTGACGTCATGATTATCTTTCAAACATTCCACATGAGTAGTCGCACCATTGCTGAAAATTCTGCTTCAATCCGACACACAGTTGCGGAGAAAATCACAAAAGTTCTGTGCGGCCAAACAAACAAACAAACAGACAAACAGACAAGCAAACAGACAAGCAAACAGGACCCAAATGCAATACCCTCTCCTTTGGCAAGGGTAAATATTTAAGTTGATTTCGCTTGATAATGATCAGGGGGTTTCTGATTTTATCCTCATGTTGAAAATGAATTATGACAATTATGACACGTTCAACAGGTACCATCAGATAACCATCATTCCACCATGGCCATTGTGATCTGACAAACCAGCATTGTTATCTTCATCAGCAGTGTTTCTCGTTTTTCTTTCTCCTTGAAGTAGCCATGAATTGTTGGTATCTTTTGGGATAGAGCAACCCTTTAAAAAAATGTTTTTGTTTTTTTTAAAGTTTTGCTCATTTCAACTTTTGTTGTGAAACAAAAAATGTCAAAAAAATAGGAATGACGTCATAAAAATTGATATGACGTCATAGTGAAGTTTCATATGTGCGGTAATTCATCTCTGCTAATGCCCTGTTCGATTCCCGCAAACAGATTTCAAAAAGCTTGCCTAGTTTCGGAGATAATTTTTTTGGCGATTTCCATTAGCGGAGATATTTTGACGTCATAACTTTTTTTTCTAGGAGGAATTTTCAAAATCGGAGATGGTTACTGTCTGCGCAGGGTATTTTTACATATATATGCCAAGTTTCAGGAAGTTTCGATGAAAACTGTAGGCTGTGAAACAAAAAAGTCCACAAGAAGAAGATGAAGAACAACAACGTGAGTAAGACTTAGAGATCCTCCGCGAGGATCTAAAAAGTAACCCAACTGCAGGAGGACGTCCGCAGACACAGACGTCCGCACTAAAAATTGATGGCCATTGGCTCACAAGAAGCTTCTCTGCTCTTCAGGGGTGGGGGGGTCAAAAAAACCCCTGTAGACCATGTTAATGAGCGCAGATTTTGATGCTGTCAATCAACCTTCATTCGGCATCAGACATGACGCTTGTGGCTGTTTCATCAAAATTGTGTGTTTGGTTGAAGTGTTTACTGGCCGACTGACTCACTGACTCTCCTACGGACTCTGCTAGATCGCATCAGCTCACCTGATTAAAGTCCAGGTGAGCTAATAAAAATGGTACTGTTCGAAACAATACGTGAATCTCCGAATCCTGCTAAAAGCCATTTTTATGATTACACGGACACGACGTTTTACAACTTTGAAAATTTTGTTCCAACTAAATCTATTACTAGCTTTGCAAAGATACCAATAAAAAAAAAATATTCTAGGACAGCAGGAACCTTTTAGAATAAGGTGTGACGGACAGTTGGGCACACCACGGACGATGGACACCGCTCCTTGAAGAAACAGATGTAATTATTGTACACACTGGTGGAAATGAAGTACAGGGACACATTACATTTATAATTGTAAGTTTTATAAATTAATTGGGAACAGCTTGATAGATGAGGAAACAATTCTTGGGCTACCCAAGCCAGTCCCCTCGCTCCCAAATCTGTTTATGATTTTTTTTTTTTTATTAAACCCATAAAATTTCCCATCGGGAAAGCCAGGCATCCTGATGACGTCACGTCATTGAAACGCATGTCTTCAAGTCCAAATACAAAAATTCCCAGAATAATCCCAGCTTTTATTTGAAGAAAAAGTTTCCAAGGAGCCGTCTATATATTATGTAACGCATTTCTATCGAAAACTATTTGGGCTCGGCCAAAGACCCCCAATAATTATTACATAAAGCTTTGTAATATTATACTCTCACCCCCACAATGATTCGTAACACTGAGTCAACTACCCACAACCCTGAGTTACATAATACAGGAAACACCCCCAATGTACACCCACATGAGCAACACCATTGACTTAGTTTACATTCCACGTTAAAAGTGTTTTAACTTTTAGAAATTTTAACCTAACATTTTTTTTTGAAAATGAGGTTTATCCTTGGCTCGAAACAAAAGGTGAACTGTTTATTACCTCCTCAAATGTGGTGGTGTTTTTCAGAACCATTCCCCCTTACTCTGAACATCCCATCACTCTTAACGACATCCCCCAAGCACCCACTCCTAATCCTCACGCATAAGTAATAAACACATGACCCCAAAGGCACGAACGATGTTCATCATATCATGCTACATACAGAACCCAGAAGCCATTTTATTCTCTTTGCTGTGATCAGTTTGTTCATCCACATCTGACCCCTAAACACAATCAAATTAGGTTCCGACACGTTGGATTACTCACACCATTTCCCAGGTGCTTGTCCACCGCTGCTCGAGTACTCCATGCAAGGTTCCAATTTTCCCTTCAAGTCTGAACAAGAAGCGGCATTACGGGGTTATCAAGATGAGGCAATGTACGAGACGAATACACATAATTGGTGGTTTAGATTCGTTCATTTTATGGAGAAATGTCGTTACTCCGTATAACATCTAAAAACACTGAAGTACAGAACAGTTTTTGTCACGTTTGAGTCAAGTTGTTCATCGAGAGATCAAAGAGATCGAAGGCACGTGTAATGGGGGGCAAAACTCACACAGGTGTGCCTTCATTATACCTAGGCAGCCTTCGGTCCCACCCTGCTATCCTTCATGACTTCCTCCGAACGTTGTGCCTAAAGCATCCGATCCAGGGTGTGCCACGTGATGCCGAAAGCACCCCTTGCGGTTATGGAGAGCGAACAAGGTGTGCTTCTAATGAGCTTGGGTGGAGTTCTGGAACACCTGTTTCAATAGAGAAAACTATTGTGGGCTCTCCTACGACTGGATTCCTTACAATGAAATTGAGTGTATTGAAGTATTCTTTATCCTGTTGGCTATATGTAGAGATTGGTGGATGTCTTCTTTGCTGTACGTTTAAGTCCAGCGACGAAATGGCTTCCAACAGGTGGACTCAGCTCCCTTTGAGCAACCCAGGGTGAAGCTTCACTCAGGGCCTGTACACATTTAAATTGAAAGATCCTTTATGGTGCTAATCATTGTCAGAGCAAGAACAACATTTGTAGATGTTATTATTGTTGCACAAGATAAAATACCGGATATGACATCATTACCACTTTATTTTTTTTTTAATAAACTACAGTACATGGGTCAGTTCAGTACTTAGTCTTACTTTGTAGGAACAGCATGTTTGTTAAACTGGCAATTGCGTGCACCACTGAAGGTGGACTGCACGGAGGCGATGCGTTCACCCGCTGTTTGTTTGTTGCTTAATCGAAGTATATTGTATCTGTACGTCTCTTTTATTTTTAGCCCCCATTGGACTTCGTCCGAAACGGGGCCCTGTGGATTTGGTGTCGATTTTCGGGTCCGTGCGTGCGTGTGAGTGTGCGTGCATCTGCAACCATATCTCGGAGCTGTATGGACCGATTCCATTCGTACTTGTCACAAAGACAACAAATGTTGATGTACATAAGCACGTCATTTTTTTTTTACATCAGATCCAAGATGGTAGACTGGTGGCCATTTTAATTGTAAAAAAAAAACAGGTGT
>CM068957.1:143051885-143062470 GCA_035128595.1 Eptatretus atami
TGTAATAATTATAAATATGTGAGGTAAATTAAAGTCGAGGCGCCTCTACACACAGACTTAACTACAGACAAAGGGAAACAAAATTAAAGAAAACCCTTCCTTTTATTCTTGTACTTAGCTTGGCCCAGGGATGGTCTTTGTGGAACTTGGAATTGAGGCGCTTCTATTTGCACGTGTAGACGCACACAAAATGGTGCTAAACCGCTATCTTGCAGCGGGAACAAACGTACGTCAGGCATTTCATGAGCGGTATTCAACACCAAGGCTCAGAGACCCCGTGCAGCTGCTTCATGCATCTATTGTCCTCACCGACCCCCTATTTCACATACACGAGGCTCAGGGTCCGTTCCTCACAACCCAACTAAGAGCCAAAGGCCAGCGTCTTGCTTCACCACGCGAGCCAAATCACCTCAACACGAACACAAGAATCGTGCCGTTTTCTTCATGCGTCGAAGGAAAGCCAACCGTAAAGCCCTGATCTTAGAGGTCATCTCCTAACTACATTCTGTCTCGACCACATGCGTTCTTTACTCCGCACTCAACCGTTCTTCCTCCAAACTCTACTCTGACTGACTGACTGACTGACATCGCCGAACTACTGTTTCTTCCTCCGGGGTGTGGCTTGCTCGAACGAAACCCAGGAAGGCAGGGCCTCCACTGACTCAGCACATTTGTATAGTTGCTGACATCACGCCCCTCAATCATCAGCCTTGGGGGCGTCACTTCACCCACCATCACCCTTAGAGGTGGGGCTTCTGACTGCTGGGCAGTTTGCTTGTTTGTTATTATGGTTTTGGTTATAAAAACATTGGGAAAAGTCACAGGGGGGCAATTACATACTGGAAGCTATCCTTGATCCCGACCTCATTAACACCACACCACCACCACCCTCCTCCCCCCTCACGTGTGGTGACAAGTAACACTTCAGCTCACATTTCCCCTCTTAATTTACATCAAGATGTTTTCTACACATCCACGGACCAAACAACTCTCTTCAATCCTAACTTTCCAATTAAATTCCTCCATCTACCCCCACAACCATAACAATGTATAATACATTGTGGATGTACTGTATTTAGCTCAGATAATTCAAATTGTGAACATGAGATTTCCAAAGATATCTTCGACTTCCCAGAAAACCAACATAGCGGACGTATTATTTTTTCTGCCTTGCAATTACTGTGGGTGAAATCAAGCCAGCTCCCAAGCCAATGGGTTTGAAGACTTCAAACCCAGGAAGTTTTATTACGTTTTTTATATACATACATATATATATTGTTACGGCTGTGGAAATTCGCGAACACCATCCAGGTCCCATAGGTGAGGTATTCTGAGTACATGTGTAGTTAGCTCCAACCCGTTGTATAGAGGAATTAATGTGATTCATTCGGGCTGCGATCCTTTGAGTTAGGCGTTTTTCTGTTCTACCTTTGTTTTGAGCCAACCACGCCAACAAACAACAACGCCAGCAGCCACAACCT
Source organism: Eptatretus atami (assembly GCA_035128595.1). NCBI lineage: Eukaryota > Metazoa > Chordata > Myxini > Myxiniformes > Myxinidae > Eptatretus > Eptatretus atami. The sequence goes on from CM068957.1 coordinate 143,053,367, forward strand.
ACCTTCACCACTCGCTACCGCAAACCTCACATCACCGCCATTCCAAACAGCACCATGGCATCGGACACGCGCGAAAACCCTCCACCACCTTCTCCTACGGCCATTCCCGCACCACCTGTGGGCACCGAGCGTCGGGCTATCTTCAGCGATACACGCGAGCCGCGAGTGCAGATGGCGGTTTTTCCGAGGAGAATTCGGATCAGGAATGCTACACGCCCACATCTGATCCATCCAGTTAGGAAGCGTGGGGCGGCTTGGCCCCGCCTCCAGACGCGCCTGACGGAAATCGGGATATGCAAATTTGAGGATCAGGAAAGATTCACGCCCTTTTTCTCCATCCAATCGGCGAGCGTGGCTCCGCCCCTGAGGTCGTTTGGATCCGAGAATTTGCATATGGTGGGTTCCTGGAGCCGATAAAAAGACGAGCGCAAGGCGAATCGTGGCAGAAGTGTGGCAGTGAGTCGAGTGGCAGAAGTGTGGCAGTGAGTCGAGTGGGCAGAAGTGTGGCAGTGAGTCGAGTGGGCAGAAGTGTGGCAGTGAGTCGAGTGGCAGAAGTGGGGCAGATGAGTACGGAGGCGAACGGCTACGGAGGCGAACGGTACGGAGGCGAACGGCTGCGGAGGGAGATCGGCTGAGGAGAACCTGGAGGCTCGGGTCCGGGGCGAGGAAGTCAGCGACGAGGTCGCGTTGAATCGCGCATCGCAGGACTCGAGCAAGCCAGCCATACTCCCTCCCCAGAGCATCAACAATTCCCCTTTCCCCCCGCGCTGAGAGAGTGCGACAAGGGGGCCCGTTCCCACTTTACACCAGCAGGTGCCCACGAAACCGCCGTGCAGCGACATTTTGCGGCTCGCCACGAGGCGCGGGTAGGACCCTTCGGTCTCGTGGACCTGGCCGCTCATCCAGGTTCCACGCGCATTAGGCCCACGGGCCCAGTCTGATCTCCCTTGCCTTTGAGGGGGTCTTTCCTTTGCTTAGGTGTGAATGCGTGTTGTGGGCGCGTGTCTTGTAAGGTAGAAACTGTATAAGTGTTGCCGAGTGTTCGCGTTTAGTCGGTCGTAGCTCTGCGTTGCTTGCATTATTGTTTTTGTCTTAAATTGATATATGTGCATTTGCTAATTGTGGCTGTAAATACGTGCTATATGTGTGCTCTATGTGTGTGTGAATTAAATGTGCTTACTTGTTGAACTGTGCCCGTTTCGCTTCGTCTTTCTTTAATTGAACCTCCATCTTGCTTCACGTAAAAGGGTTCGTAGTGGGCTGGATACGCCCGATAATTAATCAGGAACCGTCGAGGCCGACGATAAACACTCGGTTATCCGATAGCAAGGAACGGACCGCTTAAGCGGTCCGTGTCCGAAGTCGACCTGCGGCGAGGTGCGATCGCCCGGTTTCCCATCCGCGTGGGTACTTAGGTAGGTCGAGTTTGGCGAACAACCCTATCCCACGCGGGTGGCCGATTGGCACGATCGTGGTGAGGCGAAAGGCCACCCGTGACTGGATCCCGGCGTTAGCCGGGAGGGTCACGACTGAATTGTCCGCCGGTGGGCGAGGCGGTCGCGATTCGAGTCACGTGGCCGATCGCACGCCGACGGGCGCGAATTCGCAACACTGGTGTCAGAGAGCGGGAAAACAAACCCTCCTGTCTCCAGTAAATTCAAGGGAATCGGTCCAGGGGTGAGAGGAGCGACCCCGATTCCCTCTAAATTACGAGCGAGCTAAATTAACCCCTTACGTGGAATAAGATGGCGTCTCAAGGCGAGCGGAGCCGGGGGTAATAGGAATGGATTTAGAGTGTTAGAATCCATGGCCCAGGATGTCGACCCGAGCAGGACATTGGTGTGCAGGAACAGTTTCCCCCCAAACGAATCCAGGGCCCGAAATGGGTGCGGCGGCGGCAGAGGCCGCGGTGTATAACACCTCCCCCCCCCTCTCCACCAAAACCCCCCGATCCTGGCCGCATCGGCTCAGCTGAGTGCACCCGACATGGCCCGGCTATTCGCCATGCTGGCAGAAATGAACGAAAAAATGGATGGAAACGCACTCAGAATGGAACAAACACAAACGAAATGAAGGAAGAAATAAAAGAAATGCGGGTGAAACGCAGCAAATAGGCCAATGCCTGCAGGCGGGCATGAAAGCAACAGCGAAGTGCGTAATGGCGACGCCACGTGTGGGAGCGAACGAGCTGGGGGGGGTGCAACGGTTGTCAGGCCCGCGGTGAAGGCGGGTGAGAAAAAATAATTCGGGAGACGTGTTGGGCGAGAAGTGTGGAGGTGACGGAAAAAGTGACGGTAACCGAGAGGGAAAAATTAATTGGGTGACGGAGACGTGCACGAAGGAAATAAAAATAGTGGAGTGTGAGAAAAGACTTCAAGACATGACGAAGAGAGTTGATAAGCTGGGACGGAGGTAAAAACGGAGACAGAGGAACTGGGAAGACTGATAGACAAACACAAGGGCAAGATGGAAGAACAGTTAGAAGCCAAGCAAGGTCGGAGTGTGGCGGATGAGAAAAGAATTAGAGAAGAAAACTGAGTTACAGAAACACCAGAACGAAGAGACGGAATTACAAAACGAGTTGAGGATGGTGAGAGAGGAAAGAACGAGAACGGAGAATGAAACGTTAAGGAACCACGCTGTACAGATCCAACAGCTGGAAGCGAAGCCAGATTAAAGAATGAGATGCAAGAAAGAGTAATGATGGAAGAACGAATGAGACAGAAGAAGGAAATCGATCAATGGAAGGAAACCACGAGATTGCAGAATGAGGAACAAGAAAGAGTACTGGAAGAACAAGGAATGAGACAGGAGAAAGAAATCTGTCAGTTGAAAGAAATAACGAGATTACAGAACGAGGAACAAGAAAGACAGTGGAATAAAAAACTGAAAGAGTATGAATTTGAAATTGAACGACAAAACGAAAAAATAGGTTGGAGTACGAGGAGAAGTTGAAGGAGCAAGGAATGAAGCAGGAAGGAGAAATGAGGAGATTGAAGGACACAACGAGATTGGAGAGGGAAGAACGAGAAGAACAATGGGATAGAAAACAAAAAGAACATGAAGCTGAGGTTGACCAATTGAAAGAAAAGGCGAGGCTGGAGTGTGAGGAGATAGACAAAGAACAGCGAATGAAACACAAAAGGGAAATTAACCACATGAAGAAAACCATGAAACTGCAGAAGGAAAGACAGGAGAAGAAACAAGGAAGAGTAATGAGACAGCAGCAACTGAAACACAAGAAGGAGATTAACAAATGAAGCAAACCATGAAACTGGAGAAGGAAGGACAGGAGAGGAAACAAGGAAGAGTAATGAGAGAACAGCGAATGAACACAGGAAGGAAATGAGCCAATTGAAAGAAACGATGAGATTGGAAAGTGAGAAGCATGAGGAAGAGTGGGAGAAAACAAAAACTATACGAGTTTGAAATTAATGAACTGAAGGAGAGAGTATTGAAATCCAGAGAGATGGAAAAACTCCAGAAAGAAACAGAAACTAATAGATGTATAGAGACCAGGGAGATAGAGAAATAGAGGAGAGACTGCATGATAATGACGGGGTTAAAGGAACAGAAACACACACACACAGAAGTAGTGGAGGATGATGGGGGTGAGCTCGCGGACTGGGTGGAGACCCGGTGTGAGCAGCTGGATGGCCGCCTCCAGGAAGGAGGGGAGGGAGTATGCCCCCTTGAGGCGAATCACGACCAGGTGGGTTCGGTCGTGCCAAGCGGAGTTAAGGGACGAGTGCTGTGGATAGGTGCACGTGTAGCTTGGGGGGTATAGAGGCCCCGGGAACCCTTGTGGGGACACGAATCCCCAGTGTGGTGGTGCAGGGGTGTGCGTTTGCGAGTGTGCGGAGATGCGTGCTTTCCGGCACGCATGGTGTGAGAGAGACCCCCTGTGCAAGTGGAAGGTTGGGTGTGAGTGAGAGGGTCCGTGTGAGGGAGACCGTGTGTGTGAGGTCTCTGTATGTGAGGGGATGTCGGTCGGCATGCGTGAGCATGCAGCCGCGTCTCCGGTGTGAATGTGAGTGTGATGGAGTGGAGTCTGTGCGTCGTGACACGCAGGTGTGCGTGGGTGGAACGGAGACGACGGCGACAGAGGGACAGAAGCCGGGTAGCGGCCGTAGCTGTTGTGGGGACCGCGCCGGGTTCACCCAGCAGCGAGCGCGAGGTCCGTGCTGTGCAGCGCACGAGACCCCCACGTGCTCGCTTGCGGGAGTGAAGCCCGGTCCGGAAACGCCAGCGGTGGATGTTGCCGATCCCGGCGACGGACAAAGTATAGGCAGGTAAACGGATTTGGACCGGATGGGTCTCCACGCGAGCATGTGTTAAGCTCTAACGGCAGAGCACATGTGTTCGCGTGGGGAGCCCCTCGGAGTGCGAGGTTGCTTTTGGGGGTGCGCAGGGTGACGTCATGGCTGCACGTGGGGTTGGAATCCGGCAGGAGGGCGAATCCCTGCCGGATGGTACCGTCCAAGAGGACGAGGTACGCGTGCAGCTGCATGACGTCACGGGCAAGGTGCAAAGTGCGCGAGCTGTGAGTTGCCGCGCTGGTGCTGCGCGTAATTGGCAATACAAAATTAACGAAAGCAAGCCTCGCTTTCGGGTGAACAGGATTCCGGGTAAGGGGTGAAAGACCCCCCTGCCTGGACACAGGATGGAACTAGTTAGGGGAAGGGTTAGTGTTAGTTAGACCGACTTCATGGGGCAGGGGTAAGTCCTCATGGGTCTGTGGAATGGATTAGTAGAGGGTTTTAGTTGAGATTTAGGATGGGAAAATGGAGTATGGGATTATTTTGAGACAGTGACAGACAGTGGATGTGTAGTGGGGACGTAGCTTAGCTACGCAGTGTTAAAAGGAACGTGCTATAGTGTAAGGGACGACGTGGGAGCACGAGTTAGTTAGGGGAGGTAGTTAGAAGGATGGCAGGATTCAGCGATGAGTGTGTTGAAGAGTTGGTGAGTTGTGTGGAGACATGATGAGTGAGTGAGGCCAGCGGGTCTGTGTGAGTGGAGCGAATGTGGAATGCATGGTGCGATGAGTGATTGGGTGGAGGAGTGACTCCCGCCCAAGGGACCCCGGGGTCAGTGTAGAGTGAGTTAGCTGGTTAGTTAAATTGACAAAGTGGAGGTCGTTTTGCTGTTGGTGGAGTGTAGGCTCGAAACCTGTTTGGAGGGGTGCAGGAGCCCTGTTGACGGGCTGGGAGCGTGGCTGCGACGGTGAGTATCGCTGAGTGGGTACCCCGGGCACCGGGCTAGTCGGCCGTGGTAGGCCAAGGGCCATGGGGGGCCGGGTTAGCGTAGTGGGCACGGGTGCGCCCGCTTGGTGCGGGGCCCGGAGCGCCGTTAGCCGCGTGGGCAGTGTCGTGGGCACGGGTGACCCTCGGAAAGGGGCCCGGGGCGCAGCCTGCCACGTGTGCGTTTCAGGGGAGTTGCCATGGGGGGCACTCCCCGGTGTTTAGGGAGCTGGTAGGCTCGGAGGCAGTGTAGTGCCCGGGGTGCCATCGTAGGAGATTCGGCAGAGGGTCGTGCCTGCCAGGGGAGCCACGCGTCCAGCCACGAAACCGTGCAAGGGCACGAGGGAAAATTCGAGGGCGAGGCCCGAAATTGCGTGGACACCAACACAGGCGACGGGAATCTGGGTTTTTAGAACCAATAGATTAAGCGAGAGGCGCTTGTTGAAAGCCCCGGGGTGTTTAATAGTTAAATGGATAGGGTAGATTAGGAAGTGTACCCCTCCGCACCATCCATCCCTTCGCTCTCGTTGTGGGCCGCTGGACCCACTTTGGGTTGTAGATCGCTGAAATCTGGGGAGACCATCCTGAGGCTTGGTTGGCCTCGACACAGGACGCTAGCTCTCCTTATTCCCCTCCGGGAAGGGAACGTAGGGTTGGGAGTAGGCTAGTGACGATAGGTTAGCCGAACAAAGACAGTAAAGGGGGTTAGGGAGACGAATTGATGAGGGGGATGAAACATAAAAACAAACAAAAAATAAGTTGGGGCTAAATTGGTTTTTACAAATTAAGGGGGTGGGTATGGACAGTGACAGGCAAAGGCGATAGGTGGGAGGGAGACAGTAGGTAGGTCCGAGCCCGCCTTCTGTGAGTGGCCAGCACACCGCACTCCCTCCACCAACCAGCACTGCACGGCAAGAGCCGGCCCACTTAATCGGCAGCTGTTGTTTTGCTGCAAGGCCTGTGCCGGTCGGATCGTCCGACGGCTGTGTTACTTCGAGGCCTGTGCCGGCCAACTTCGTCGGCTGGCTGCGTTGTGCTGCAAGGCCTGTGCCGGCCGAATCGTCTGCGGCTGTTTTCTTCAAGGCCTGTGCCGGTCAGCTCCAATGCCGGCTGTTTTGCTGCAAGGCCTGTGCCGGTCGTCCATCTGCCGGCTGTGTTTGCCTGCAACGGCCTTTTCGGCGGCTGTGTTCGCCTGCTCACCTTTGCCATGCATGCCCACTGCCATCTGCGTTTGCCCCCGTTCTTGTTTGCATTTGCCCCCTTGTTCATTTCCATGTGGCCAGGATCAAGCAACAGTTTGCAAGCTGCAGGAACTGTCCTGTTGGCAGCTGCAACACGGGCCTGCAGTGGCGGCCCGTGCACCGGTTTTCTTTTGACTCTTTCTTTTTCCTGCAGAGTTCATTGATCCTGGGCATGGTTAGTGTAAATTATAAGGTTAAGTTGTTAAGTTGTATGTAAATACAAGTGCGCCCCCGGCATGTCTGTCTAGCGCCGGCAATTTTATTTAAGTCGTCTGTGTGAGTGAGTTTGTTTAGTTAGTTACTCAGCCCTCAGGTTATTTATTTTGGGGACACGAATACCATGAATGTCGCACTCAGGGATCCGTAGGTAAAACGTACTAGGGGAGAACTACACATGATGGCACACGATAATTTGACGACTCGGGACGAGTCTGTAAAAAGGGGAGGGGGTAGTGTTACGGCTGTGAAAATTCGCGAACACCATCCAGGTCCCATAGGTGAGGTATTTCTGAAGTACATGTGTAGTTAGCTCCAAACCCGTTGTATAGAGGGATTAATGTGATTCATTCGGGCTGCGATCCTTTGAGTTAGGCGTTTTTCTGTTCTACCTTTGTTTTGAGCCAACCACGCAACAACAACAACAACGCCAGCAGCCACAACCTACCTTCACCACTCGCTACCGCAAACCTCACATCACCGCCATTCCAAACAGCACCATGGCCATGCGACACCGCCGAAAACCTCCACCACCTTCTCCTACGGCCATTCCCGCACCACCTGTGGGCACCGAGCGTCGGCTATCTTCAGCGATACACGCGATCCGCGAGTGCAGATGGCGTTTTTCGAGGAGAATTCGGATCAGGAATGCTACACGCCCACATCTGATCCATCCAGTTAGGAAGCGCGGGCGGCTTGGCCGCCTCCAGACGCGCCTGACGGAAATCGGGATATGCAAATTTGAGGATCAGGAAAGATTCACGCCCCTTTTTCTCCATCCAATCGGCGAGCGTGGCTCCGCCCCTGAGGTCGTTTGGATCCGAGAATTTGCATATGGTGGGTTCCTGGAGCCGATAAAAAGACGAGCGCAAGGCGAATCGTGGCAGAAGTGTGGCAGTGAGTCGATGGGCAGAAGTGTGGCAGTGAGTCGATGGGCAGAAGTGTGGCAGTGAGTCGAGTGGGCAGAAGTGTGCAGTGAGTCGAGTGGGCAGAAGTGTGGCAGTGAGTCGAGTGCAGAAGTGGGGCAGATGAGTACGGAGGGAACGGCTACGGAGGCGAACGGCTACGGAGGCGAACGGCGCGGAGGGATCGGCTGAGGAGAACCTGGAGGCTCGGGTCCGGGGCGAGGAAGTCAGCGACGAGGTCGCGTTGAATCGCGCATCGCGGGACTCGAGCAAGCCAGCCATACTCCCTCCCCAGAGCATCAACAATTCCCCCTTTCCTCCCGCGCTGAGAGAGTGCGACAAGGGGGCCCCGTTCCCACTTTACACCAGCAGGTGCCCACGAAACCGCCGTGCAGCGACATTTTGCGGCTCGCCACGAGGGCGCGGGTAGGACCCTTCGGTCTCGTGGACCTGGCCGCTCATCCAGGTTCCACGCGCATTAGGCCCACGGCCCAGTCTGACTCCCTTGCCTTTGAGGGGTCTTTCCTTTGCTTAGGTGTGAATGCGTGTTGTGGCGCCGTGTCTTGTAAGGTAGAAACTGTATAAGTGTTGCCGAGTGTTCGCGTTTAGTCGGTCGTAGCTCTGCGTTGCTTGCATTATTGTTTTTGTCTTAAATTGATATATGTGCATTTGCTAATTGTGGCTGTAAATACGTGCTATATGTGTGCTCTATGTGTGTGTGAATTAAATGTGCTTACTTGTTGAACTGTGCCCGTTTTGCTTCGTCTTTTCTTTAATTGAACCTCCATCTTGCTTCACGTAAAAGGGTTCGTAGTGGGCTGGATACGCCCGATAATTAATCAGGAACCGCTGAGGCCGACGATAACACCGCTCGGTTATCCCGATAGCAAGGAACGGACCGCTTAAGCGGTCCGTGTCCGAAGTCGACCTGCGGCGAGGTGCGATCGCCCGGTTTCCCATCCGCGTGGGTACTTAGTAGGTCGAGTTGGCGAACAACCCTATCCCACGCGGGTGGCCGATTGGCACGATCGTGGTGAGGCCGAAAGGCCCACCCGTGACTGGATCCCGGCGTTAGCCGGGAGGGTCACGACTGAATTGTCCGTCCGGTGGGCGAGGCGGTCGCGATTCGAGTCACGTGGCCGATCGCACGCCGACGGGCCCGAATTCGCAACAATATATAATATTATATATATATATATATATATATATATATATATATATATATACTGTATATATATACATATTTATATATTACCAAAACTCTCTCATCTTGTATGTTTGTATGTATGTGTATATATATATATATATATATGTATGTATGTATGTTCCCGAAATCAAGCAAAAAAGGTACACGACAGTGCAAAAATTTTAGGGACACCTTACTCACCATTCTCCTGCGGTGTGCGAGTATCAAGTTTCGTTCAAATCGGGCAACGAAAAAAATTATTAAAAAATCAATTCCTGATGTAGTCAAGTACTCTTCGGGAGAATTTAATCAA
>CM068957.1:143072977-143089617 GCA_035128595.1 Eptatretus atami
TCAGACTTACATTGACAGAAAATGTACAAACTATATATATAAAATAACGTGCAAGTACCGTTAATGTGAAATTCAAAATTAAAAAGACGAAGGAAAACAGCGACTGCTGGAGCGACTGAAGTTGGTGTTGCCAGAACAACGATTTATCTATATTTTTCTGAAATTGAAATGAAAGTAATTGAGAAGGCACTTTCTTCCACATTAAGTGTACTTGTGTGTCATTATATGTATAGTTTGTACATTTTCTGTCAATATAAGTCTGATTTTGAATTTAAAAAATGCTATTTAAAAAAACAAAAATTTTGATTATGTTTTTCCTTAAAATTGAGATAGCATAAAAACTTGACCTGATTGAGCGAGATTAGATACATTTCTGAATTCAGCATGCAAAACACATATAAGAACCGTTGAGAAAACCTAGACTTCTGAAAAAAATATTTCAAATGCAGCCCAGTGTTATAAGAAACACTTTCAATCAACACACACACACACACACCACACACACACACACACACACCACACACACACACACCACACACACACACCCACACAACACATCAATATATTTCAAGCAAATCCAACCAATAGAGCAAGGAAAAATACATTGTGATATCTGCTCAGAGGACTTGATGAAACAATTATAAGAAACATCTACAATCACATAAACACAAACAAAACTCACGTGAGTTTGTGGTTAAAAACACTGATAAAGCATTTACAGGACATATAAAAATAAAAAAAGCTTTTGGTTTAAAGAACCAGAACCTACATCAATTGTTGAGGCACTTGATATGATCAAACCAGTTGTTGAAACTCTAATTACCAACACCCTAAAATAAATCAACACTTAAGTTTTACATAGGAATAAAATGTAATATGTTAATAGAAGATGCTGAAGCAACGATTTATATGATAACAAATCCTCCCAATTTATTCCATCATTTTAAGATTTTTTAATTTGTGTTGTTTATGATGAACTTCAGAGATATTAACTGAATATTGATAACATGGCAGGTAGTGGATTTAATAGAGGAAAAATCATTTTTTTTGGATATACACATCTTGAAATCAGACTATCTTCGTGCTTCTTCATATATTGATTAACTAAAAGAGATAAAGCTGAAAAAGGTGGTTGTTAATATTCAAAATAAAGATAACAAGTGTTTCCTACGGTCTGTCCTTGCTCATCTACATCCCCCACATTGTAATCCTGAAAGAGTATCTCATTAAAGAAAATATGAGAATCCCCTAAATGTTAAAGGTCTAAAGTTGCCAATGTGATTGACAGATATCTCAAAATTTGAGAAAATGAATTGTGTGTCTGTTGCTGTATATGGATTAACAGATACAAACAAAGTTCATATCTTTAAAATTTCAGATAACTTTAAAAGTGATGAAAGACACATTGACCTTCCTTACTATAAATCTGGAGAAAATTCACATTATCATTCCATCAAAGACTTTTCAAGATTGACATCATCTCAGGCATCAAATAGAAATGGTAAAAAGCGGTTTCTTAACCGTTGTAAGCGGTGTCTTAACATATTCCATATGAAAGAAAGATTCAACCAACATTCTAAATACTGCAGTGAGCATAAATCAGTGGTAATTAATATACCAAAAGCAGGTTCAAATGTGGCATTGAAAAATGTAAATAAGTCTATAAAAAGCATCCGTTTGTGATATATGCCAATTTTAAAAGTAGCCTCAAAAAGAAAGATGCCGTTTCTCCAAATCTAAATCAATCATACACTCATACATACCAAAAGCATACTCCTTTTGGTTTCTGTTATTGTATCCAATCATGTATTTTGGTGATGAATACAGCAAGTTCGAACTCTGCAGAGGGGCAGATTCCTCACAAGAGTTTGTAAAATGACTGGAAAAAGAGTATTTGATTATCTAAGATAATGCTGAAAACTTATAAACCAACGGAATTACTACAAGATGAGAAAGAAGATTTTAAAAACTCCAATATTTGTCACATTTGTCATAATTAAATCCACGGAGAGCCAAAAGTTAGAGATTATTGTCATCTTACTGGCCAGTATAGAGGGGTTTCTCATTAAAGTTGTAATCTAAATTTTAAACATCCCAACTTCATCCCTGTGTTCCTACACAACAACACTCACTATGATACACATCTATTTATAAAAGAGTTGAGTAAAACCCTTCGGGACATTTCAGTCATTCCTAACACAGATCAGAAATACATGTCATTTATAAAAACAATCTATATATCTCCCAAAACTCATATTAGATTCCTTGACTCATTCAAGTTCATGTCAAGCCCATTATCTAACTTAGTATCGGATATCAAAAGTTTTCCAATTCTTCAAACTCATTTCTCAAATCAGGATGAAATTGAACTCAATTGTTATGAAAAGGTGTATATCCCTATGATTACATGGACTCATTTGAGAGATTCATTGAAACACGGCTCCCCTCTAAAGAAAGTTTCTACAATGAGCTGAATAAAACTCATACAACTGATAAAGAGTATCAACATGCAGAAAATGTTTGGAAGAAGTTTGATGTAAAGAATCTTGGTGAATATTATGATTTGTATCTCAAGACCGATGTGCTCTTATTGGAGGTGTGTCATAATAAGAATTCATGGATTAGACCCTGTTCATTATTATACAGCTCCTGTATTAGCTTAGAGAGCTACAGGTTGTGGACAAAAAAATGGGAAAACCAATGTAAAGTCACTTAATAGGGTATTGGGCCAGCACATACAGCCAGTATGACCTGTATGCACCTTGGCATAGAGTCCACCAGCATCTGGAAATCTGCAGGAGGGATGCGGCACCATTATTCCACAAGAAAGTCAATCAACTCACACATGTTTGAGGGAGGTGGAAAATGCTGTCTCAGGCATCATTCCAGAATATCCCATAAATGCTCGATTGGGTTCAGATCTTGTGACTGAGAAGGCCATGACATAAGAATAATATCAGTGTCATGCTCATCAAACCAATGGGAGACGACACGTGCTCTGTGGGTGGGAGCATTGTCATCCTGGAAGACACCCTCCTCGCAGGAAAGAAATGCTGCGACATGGGAAAGAAATGCTGTGAAGATGATCACTCAGTAGTCAGTACCATTAAGTAGCAGATGGCACTGACCTTGCCTTCTCAGGGAATGAATGCACCAAAAGCGTGCCAGGAAAATGCGTCCCACAACATTACAGAACAACAAGAACCCTTCTTTGTTGGAAACAAGCACTTAGGATTGCAGAGTTACTTAGGTTGGTGCCACACCTGCACTTGTCCATTTGTCAAGAACATGGTGAAAGATGATTCATCTGGCCATATAACATTTCTCTACTGCTCGGTAGTCCATTGCCTGTGCTATTTGCACCACTGCATTCGCAACCATGTATTGCCAAGTGTGATGAGTGTTTTTTACATTGCAACCTGAGTATGGAATCCCGCTCTGTGGAGTTCTCGGTGGACCGTTATTGATGAAACTGGCTGCTCACGCCCCAGGTTGAAATTTACAGTTGCTCGCCTGCTTTGCCTTGCACTTCAATTTAATGCACCAACACCATAATCCTGGAATACTCGCTTCTGCCCACTGTTGCCCTTTGCTGATGATGTCTTTCCCTCAGAGTTCCCTCCCGACATTACCTCAGACACCGTTGCTCATGAAATATCAGCAAGTTGAGCTGTCTGTCACTGCAGCTCCTGCCAAACATTCCTTTCCTGTCATAATTCTCTGTAGACTACTGTAGTAGGACCTGTTACCAATTAATTATAGTATATGAGAGTAGGGCCTACTACTCTCATATACTACAGTTCTAACTACAGCATTTTTTGCCTGGGTGGGTTCGATCCTGGTCTGGGTGCATAATTTTCGCACATATACATAAATTATATGCGTTAAGATATATACAAGAGCTTAGAAAACAAAGAATTGGGTTGGGGGATTGTCACGGTCCTCTGACGCCTTTTTCCTGGTATATAAATAATTGAACCAAGCAATAACTATACCAAGGAATGGAGAAAATCACAGCTTAGGTATTTAAATGGAAAACATCTTGAATGTGAAAAATATCAAATAAGCCTTGTTGAATTAATAACCAAAACACAAGTACATTAAACAAATAAGCGAATAAAGTGAATTACAAATTAAATAAAGGATGAAGAAAACATTAGCATCCTTGAATGGACGCAAAACTTTGATGGTTGCTAAATAATCAACGAAAAAATCATTTACTACAATCTCAAAATGATTTGTGGCCCAGACCAAGGTTTCTCATTTCATCTCTGCTTAACAAAGATATTTAAGGCAAGAACCAAACTCCAACATACTATTTATTAATATTTCCAGCTTGAAGAGGAATGTCAATTCCTACTTCTTTCATCTTTCATCTTCTGCTTCTCCCTGTGTCTTGGTTGTTTTCTTGTTATTTTTCTCTTTCTTTTATTCTGTTTTGCTTTATCCTTATCTTTCTCTAACCGTCCCTTAGCCCTTTACGTAGAGTGGCTTTATGCCTGTTTGGGGCGATTTCCATTAAAAAACAACAAAAAAAAACATTCTATATGGTGATGAAAGCCATAAGAGAATAAAACACTTTAAAATATTACAAAACAGCCAAATATTTATAGCCTCTTTTTGAGTATCAATGATAGAGACCATTGGTCTATATAATTAATTAATGTAAAGATGGGAGAAAAGTTTGCAATGTCAAGCTGTGTAGATTAAATTTCAAGTTTGGCAAATATGTCATTATGTTAATGAATAAATATATCAACATGTGGATGGGGAAAGAGGGGAGGAGGATTAAGGTGTGGGGATTGGGGGGGGGGGATTTTTTCAGGAAGATTGCCACATAGGCAGAAAGTTTTCCCATTTTCCCCCATTCATTACATGTAAAAATTGTACTGCACAGGAACTCTCATTCTTCCCCTACTCATGTGTATCAAACCATACTGTTTTTTACCCCATGCATGCAAAGCAAAAAGTGGGCTTAAGCAATAAGTTCATGTCTGTCTGTCCGTCTGTCCACCTGTCTTATCCATTTATGATCGTGAGTTTATGATGGAGGAACAACTTATCCAAATTGAATGCTATATTTTGAACATGAAATGGAACATGAATAGGAAGACAAGTTTGCCATTTTATCATACTTTGCCTCTGAATTCGTCCCAATCACACATGCACAGAGATTTTTGCAATATGCACAGGTTGTTATAATTTAGAGAATTTGTAATTTGTACAGGGTGTTATAATTTAGGGTTGGTAGATGGGTCGGCAGCAATGAATGTTGGAAGATGGATCCACAGCTTAACCAACCACAGATGGTGATGATGTGGTATAACATGGTATCAGTGATTCCTGACCTCTTCACAGGAAAAGCACTGTGTTTGTACTTCTAATGAAGAACTAGGCAATGTTTTTGGTTGTATTACATTTTGGGAACATAAACAAGTTGCTCGATTTCTGGACACAGGTGAAAGATGATGATGACAGGTTGAGCTGCAGATGGTGTGCAGCCATGCCAACGACAAAAATACAATCGGCATGCCACCAGTTCAAAGTGAAGACGTTTGAAACCTGAAGATTTCTGTCCCATTAAGGCAATAGCTAAGGCAAGTTTGTGTAAGAGCTATAATCTGCGTACGAATCAAAGGAAAACACGCAAATGTTAGTTAGTCTAAGGTTGTCACCAAACCAACAACAACAAAAACCTCATTTGCACAATAAATTGAATGAAGCTTACAAACCAAGAAATATGCTAATAAATCATGACTGCACTCAAGTCAGACTCGAATCCCATTTTAATTTATTGCGATTCATGACCCGACTCAAGCCTCAGGTGGATGAAGACTCAACAGAACTTTGGAATCGCAGGTTTAAAGACTTCACTTGATAACTTTTGATTTCATCGGGTCATAGTTCAATCATAGGGAATAGTTCCATTTCTTAAATAATCTCTCCCTTGACAGAGGGACCAAAGTAAAAAGAGGGTATGAATAGGCGCAAGATGACGTCATAGGCAGGTTAACACGTCAGTCAAAAGCGATGTGACTCCGCACTCGACTCAATACTCCAAAACCCTTCCTCCCAAACCCCCCAAGATTCAAGACTGGACTAAAAGTTTGCTATAAACTCCCTTTATTTATTGATGAACGATGTTAGAAAGGAAATGAAAACATTGTGTCACACACAGCTAATATTTGCTCAACACCGAGACAACAAGGTCGTAAAAAGATGTGACCAAAGGGTCAAGGAATGAGGGTGAGAAGAGGTCAAGTTATCATCTGAAAACCGCAACAACTTCACATAAAACAAGTTGATGAGGCACTTACTGTTGCTGGAGCAGAATGTTTGTTGAATGAAGTATCTTTCAGAATCTCAAAGTTACAGCATTGTTTTGTTTCCTCCATTAAAAGACTTCGCACTCTGTAATGACACTGCCTGATTATTGCACCTTATAAAGAGTCATTCCAGAGTCAGATACTGTTTCACATGGAAAGAATAAATCTCAGGACGTTAACACCTTACCCCTTTGCCTCCATCATGATTCCAAAAGACATTATAAAACACTTTAAAATAAAAAAAAAGAACAAATGGATCAGGTTTAAAATAAATGTATTTGACTTGAAAACGAAATAAGTAAAAAAGGAGGTTAAAAAAAAACATAGAGAAAGGTGAGTTACGTGAGAGTGTGTAAGAGAGAAATTTGAGTCATGTTAAGGCAAAGCTCCAGGGAGGAAGGTTTAATGAGTGACGGAAATGAGAAAGTACAATAAAAACACACCTGTGTTTCAACTCTTACAAAGTGTAACCTCCTCTTGAGGCCCTGCCTGGTGCTAATTGGATCTATGAGAGGAAAGAGGGTCCTTTGATATGACCGGTCCTGCTGCCATTGTTGCCCTGGGAATCTGTTGGTCAGATTAAACGCGCACTTTGTGCCTGAAGGTAGGGCAACACCTTGTTCGAAATACAATCACAAACCCCCTTTAGCAGTCACTCCACATGCTCACATTACGATAGACACAGCCTCCTTAGACAGCCAGGGGCTGATTCTGAATCAGTCCGAAATTCCTCGCTTTGTAAAGTGTTCTTTGTCATGTTTGTTTTTTACGACTGTCTACATTGCACAGACATTGGTGCAATCCGTTAAAGTTTTCATTTAAGATCCTTAAAAGCCGAACATAATGTGGCTTTCGAACCACGACTACAGCGTCTGACTCAGACTTTCAGAAAAGCTCGTGAAATTCCATGTCGTACACATTCCGCGAACGGGTTGAGCCACAAGACTGGTCGTGGAGTCATTTTGAGCACGATGGAAAAATTGAGCGTTTGCTGAAGAGGTGCCTACCTCTACCTGCCTGGGCCTTCTCAGAGTAAGGATGGGGGTTTTGTGGGTGCTCCTAAATACCAGCGTCATACCCTGCACAATGGAAAGATGGCTACAGGTGATGTCATGACGTCAAGGACATCTTCATTGAGTACCTTTCTCTATCACTGCAGCATTTTTTTCTCACTCTCATTGGATGTACCCTCTTAACTTCCAATTTACGATTACTTGTTTAACGGTCCAAATTAATCCTTGTAAGATTTGTCGGGGAAAATTTTGCACCAAGTATTTCACGAACCGACTGGTTAGGCATGACTTTTGACTGAAGCGAACAAAGATTTGTAATTTGTTCAGGATACCGGTGGTAATTCACCTACTCTTCGTGAAAGACACCTTGCGATCTTTAATATCTACCAGCTCAATCTAGCAAATGGGACATCTGACATAACATCAATCTGAGGGACGGCGTGCCGTGAGATGCAAAATCCAGCCTACGAAGCAACAACGCGACATTTTATAGTTGAGCCCAGAATCGAACCCAGGTCACACAGCTCATAGGTAGCATCACCTCTTCACCTTCCTTTTGGACTATATACCTTCAACTGACTTCATCCATCAATATTTGCTTATATTACCGGTATATGCATTGACTCCACTAGAAACACCTGCTCCCGTTATAGGGGGGGAGGGGGTTATGTTATTGTCCTTATTCAAACATGTTATCCAAAATACCTTTGCTGAGTAATTCAAAACACTTCACTGCACTGGAAAACGTGGGACAGGAATACTGGACTGTAGAGTGGGGACTTGTAATACCCTCACCCACCTGTAGGCAGTGCTACATGGCACACATTTACGTAGAGAATCTGCGTGGCCACTCCCCCCCCCTTTTTTCCCCCCGCTTCACCCAAGACCACCAGGAAAGATAAAACACCCCTCTGCACTAATTGGGGTCATGCTGATACGATGTAACAAGTCTGGATGTAATCGCCCCAGAACGATAAATAATGGATCTGAGAATTTTGGAAGAAATGGAGTGCGGTGGACTTCTAATTCTCTCACTGTGGTCTCCACAATATGATTGACAAAGCCTGTGATTACACAACAAACAAACACACTGGTCCATGAATTATTGGAAGGACGAGCAGAGTACCCACCTAACAGGCGATCTTATTCCAAGCAGGCAACACGTTCTTCTGACGCATGCCTTCAATTGGGCGGTGTATAGGCAACTGATAGCTGCCACACTTGCTCCTGAAAATAAAATTAAAAACGCGTCAAACAAACAAATGCACACCGGTCCGTGAATTATAGTAAGGATTCCTACCTCTAACTTTATCTTCCTAAACATCCACATCGCTATTCTAACTTGCATATCCCATTTAATTGCTAAGAGGGGAATTTAGCCAAGGTACCAGCACACAAATCCATAACTACAGTCATTACAATCCCATGCATCTTCTATGTACATCAATATAAAACAGGAAATATTGTCATCCAATATTTTTATGACTGGTATTCGAAATTGTTACGTCCAGCTTTGCCACCAAGTCCAGTCGGAGCGATTCATTTTCCTTTTCAATCAAATTTTCATCAACAAGTTGCTGCAAATAGTAATCACAATTGCTTCAGGACTCATTTTTGGAGCTTCTGAATTTTCTATTTTTTTTAGGCGACGACCCCCTGACACCTTGTTTATGTTTCATAATGAACCTGCAGTCTCAGCTGGTAATCATAGGCTTTGTCAATCATATTGTGGAGACCACAGTGAGAGAGAGAATCAGAAGTCCACCACACTCCATTTCTTCCAAAATTCTCATATCCATTACTTATAGTGTGCTGTTAGCCAAGCAAATGCTCCAACTGGAGAGTTCAGAGAACAACTGACCACGAGCAGAAACAAGGACATGGACGCAGTCTGCAAGCAGCAAATTTGATTAGTCGTGATGACATAAAATTCTGTAATATTTTGTCCAAGTTCTGCTAAACAGAAAGGTTTTGAAAGTGATAAAAAGGTGATTTGTGCTCTACACTCTACAGTGTTGAAATAAAACAAAATTTTTAAAGATTGCATTAAAAAAACAAAATTCCGGAAGTTTACCGCCATTGATGAAGTGTCTTTTCCACCACCTTATTTACCACATTGCATTAGTTGTTCGTGCCTGTTGTTTGTGTCCATTATAACATCCTTGAAAATAGTAAGTTTCCCATTTGGAATGATTATTTATTTTGTTTGACTGCCAGGCAGATAGAGTAAAAACAATTAGCTCACTCCTCACTGCACGTGCACGATTAGGACGAAATTCAGAGCCAAAGTTCTACGAAACAACAGGTTCGTTTTCCGATTCATGTTCCAATTTGCATTCAAAATATAACATTCAATTTAAATCAAGTTGTTCCTCGATCATACACAGACGTTTGTAGATGGACAGATAGACAAAGTGAACCAATTGATTAACCCCACTTTCGCTGAACGTGTGTGGGGTAAATTGTTATGTGTTTGCAATACTGTTTGAAGTCACACCAGAAAGACATTCGGTCGATGTTTTGAAGTGCAAGTGGGTAAGCAGGCTTGAGTCATTCCTGCATGGAGTAAACAGTGGACCGTACACTGGTTCTTCTCAGTGTGAACAAAAATTATGAAATTCCGAATAAAAAGCTGCAATGCTGGCAAATCTAGAGCTGAGGCCAACAGCCAAGCTAAGCAAATTCCTCAGAATCTAATTGCCTTCTTCAACTGGGGAAGGATTCCTTTTGGGAGGCTCAGATCAGAATACTGGGCTTGGGGTGGTGGTCACTCAGCAGGAGGAATTTGGCCAATGGGGTCATCAAGCTCCCTGGGTGCTTCAAACCAGTATTGACAAAAGACAAGCTGAGGGAGTTTTTCAAGCCATGTGCTGAGCATGGACAGGGCCAAAGTTTTGAAAGATGTTTGCCGGCTACAAAAATGCACCAAACAGGGTGGGGTGATGTTTTTAAGGACCAAGTTGTTAAAGCTTCACATGGAATCTTTTTGAAGAAAGCCATTTCAGGGCACATCTATTTGAACACGTGATATCAACTCAACAGCATTATGACAGAAGTTTTCATCACAATGTGGTTTGTCTGAAAATATAACATTAATTATAGGGATGGCTAAATATTGGATAATTAAATAATTGGGATGTTATTTATGACTGTGTTTAGTCATTGTCTGACCAAAGCAAACGGGGAGAGAATGGAAGGGCAAGGTCACACACACACACACACACACACACACACACACACACACACACACACACACACACACGTAAACATCAGTGTACTTCAATATGAATTACAAGGACATAAGTAGGCAATGGACCAATAACAATACTATATATGGGATTTGAACCTGGATCTTGAACATCAGCAGTAATCAGTGGAGACGGGTTCGACTGCTAAACATATTAATCCAACAGGTTGTTAATCGAAATAAATCAGAGAGATATGTACACCTCCAAAGTCAATTTTATAGAGGGAAATTAAAATAATAATATTGGAGTATTTTCAAAACGTGCTAAGATTTTGCAGAATATAAATGAGCCAGATAATAAAATGGATAAAACGACTTGAACTCATAATATCCTGTAATATTATGTGTGGACCAAAAATGGAAGAATTCACTAATGTTTAGAAATTTGCAAATAATGACTGATCAGGTCATGCTCCAGGTCAATATTTCGGTGTAAATCAGTTGGAGCTCCACCGATGAAGACCATTCAACATGGGTAAGCTGAGGAGTTTGAGAAATTTTAAAATGGGAACTATTGTGGAATGTGTAGAGCTCCATGAATCTTGAGGCCAAACAATATTTTAATTTCCCAAAACATAAAATACCCGTCACTTTGCTGATGGATTTAATCAAAAGACAACATGTTGTACTTCACAAACATTCTGCTCTATTCACTCTACTATTTGCCCAAAGTCATCTTCCATCTGCTTGGAAGTCAGCTTAGTGTCAGTGTCAGTATCTGTCTGACGGCGATGCATTCGGTCGTTACTTATCCAATCTAGGTGGACTAAGGGTCACGCGACACAGGTTGTGGCGACTTCATTTGCCCCCTCCCCAAGGGGGTTTTCCACCTTAGACAAACTCCATTTTAAGGTGTATAAATAGTTTATCGCGGCATTTCATGGGGCACACCTACAGGAAGTAAAAAATATTCCAGCCAAAAAATTATTCAGTCAATTCTGTCCAACGTATGATTATCTTTTAAACAGTCGCTGCTGTTGATTAAAACTAAACTGAAAGAAATTTGGAGGAAACCCGACGTCCTTGAAGCATTTGATGCTTATCGCGTCGATCAAAGACGAATGGATACGAGCTGTCTTGACTTGCTAGGTTTCTAGTGTGCCACGAGCTAGGCTGCACTGATCTTTAGCTAATCGAGATGTATCAAGTAGTTTATGCTAACATGTATAGGGGGCACTGTGGAGCCAGACAGAGGAGATAAATGACCAGTTCCTGTTTCAGACCTGTGCTGAGACTGTTGGTGGAATAAACATATTGTTGTGTTCAGGCCGATTAACATGAGCCTGGACAGAGAGCCAAACGGTTTTTAACACGGAGGAGAACAGCCAAAATTATTGGCGGTTACGACGCACGGGGAATGATGAAAGTAGAGAAGGCGCTTTACCAGAATGGAGGCACCTGGGTTTATCCTCAAACCCCCAACGAAATTCGACAATAATGATTTAATAAACACAAATCAAAAGGGTGATAATGAAAATATGTCAAAGCGGCAGGTAATGAAAAGTGAGGGAAATTAAATCCTAATTTGAGATGTCTCCATTTAGTCACAAAACAGACAAGGGGAAAGATTAAATAAAAGAAAATTCCCCCTTTTGTCTCAGCACTCAGCTTTGTGTCGAGAGATGTCCTTTTGGAGCCTGGTGTTCGTCAGACCACGTAGCCACCATGCAGGTAGATGTACCAAAATGGCACCAAGTCGCTCTCCGCAGCCACGTACGACGTGTAATTCGTGCAGACGGTCTTCAACACCAGGAGCCCACAAACTGCCGTACAGTTTCTGGTCCTTCACACACTCTAAATGGCGCCGCCTTTCTCCTTGATCACACAATAAGGACAATGCCGAGGCTGCCGAGATAACGAGAATCGGGCAGCTTTCCCGTCATGCTGAAAGGAGACCAGAGGGCCCGACTGTTCTCTTCCAACTATCCTCCTTCTCTCGAGAACCTTCTCCTCTCTGACATCACCCTGACCAATCATCAACCCCCTGGGGCATGGCCTGCCAGTTATGTTTCCTGGGAGGTGGGATTTAGCCTGCCAGATATTGTTGTTGTTGTGAAACGTGGTTCTTTATGGCCGGCCTTGTAAGTGTAAAAAAACGTAGGAAAAGGTCACGGGGGGCAATCACATGCTGGGAGAAACTAGCCTTAGACCCAACTTAGTTATCCCAACCACCCCCCCCCCCCCTCATGTGGTGACACGTTAAAATCTGCTCACAGTTTTCCCGACTTAATTTACATCGAGATATCTCCTACTCGTCCATGGACCATGCTATACTATACAATCTTCTCTTCACTAGGAGATTCCTCCATCTACCCCTACCAATGTAACTCAGTGCCCCCCTCCCCCAGAACCGTAGCTCCTGCAAGGTTCAATGCAGGCATTACCGTTCCAGCGTTATCACTTACCGACTCACACCTAATTAACCTATGAAATAAATTAGGAGGGGCTGTGGGAAGCAAGCCATAGCAAACTTAACTGTTCTCCTTAACGTTCTACACCCCTTAAACACAACGATTCAAATATTTACAAAACTCTTGGTTCCTCGCTCCTATCTCTTGGGGTGGGTAGAAAATGTCAGAAAGTACACAGAAACCTACCATAACAGACAAAATCTTCACCAGAAACTTCTTAACGTTTGTATCACCCCCTTCTAAAGACTGTGTTCCCCGGTGGATGCCACAATACCCAATGTTACCTGCGGAGCCATCCAAATTTACAAAATCCAAATTTCTGCGGACCCTGCCCTTTTGGTACAGGTTGGTGACATGGATCGGGTAGACATAAACCCAATAATCAATTTTCAATCCAACCTTGCAAGATCATGGCTTAAATGTTATTACGCACATGTGTGATCCTCAATTAGGCAGCGGGGAGGTACTGTACAACCAAGATGATGGGGGCACTTCAGGGTGTGGTGCCGGCAGTCCAAAAGCAAGTCACCCGACTTACAACTTATTCGCCACCCCCTTCAACTATTCAGTCCCTGACAAACAAACAGCTCCTTTGCTGAATGTCCCATGGGGGAGGATATCCGCAACATCCAGGCTCGGCCTCTTCCTTGGTCGCCAAGGGTCTCCCTGCCGTTGGTCGTCCAACCACATCTCCCTTCCGACAGGTCCCCATTTCCAGGCACCACCGGCTGCCAGGGGCAAATTACCTCGGGGTGGCGGGGGGGGGGGGGGGGGGGGGGGGGGAGAGTGGAGGGGAGGAGGCTCAGTCACCACTCCTCCAGAGCTTGATCCATTCCTGTGAACCCACACACCTTCCCCACCAACAAACTCTAGCATGTCATTCCCTCCCCCACTGCCATTCAATTCTCAAACATTGTAATGCAAAAATGGTGATCATGTTCCTACACTGTCATGGCCTGCACACATGTTATAAACCACATTCATTCTCCAAAAACAACTCAATTCTTGACACATTACAGACACCAACACAACAGGACAATTCTGGTTTCCAAAGCGATCCACTTACCGATCATTGGGTCACTCTTGCCCGCTCCCATCCTCATTACCCATGTCCCAATTTCTAAGCAAAACTGAACACTTGAGACAGTTAGCATCAAGGTACCTTACCTAAAGTGCAGGTCGATGCAGGTAAGTCAGGTCCAAGAGTGTCATCCACCACTCCTAGTTTCCCCCACACCCTTCCAATCCACTCAGTAGCCTCCCGACCCAGGTAGAGACTCAATCTATCCCCGTGGACTATCTGTGGAAAGGTATGCGGGCCCATCTGAATTTTGAAGATGACATCAGTCACCTGCCGAAGCACCACTCCAGGGCCCTTCTAGGGTGAGGTGAGTTTTGGACACACAACTTTCCTCCTCAGGGGCCAGTAGAACCAAATAAGGTCTCCGGGAAGGAAACAGGGTGAGTGTGCTTGGGTATCATACCTCAATTTCATATGCGAGGAAGCCAAGCCAATTTGCTTCCTCACAAACTCGTGAGCCTTTCCATGCTCTTCCTAAAAATCCTCAAATTATTGACATAACTTTCCACAGATGTTCCAACTAGTTCCTCTGGTGATGGTCCCATCCACAAATCTATGGGGCCCGCACATTTCCCGACCGAACATCAACAAGGCGGGGGTGCACCGAGTGGTCGCATGCTGTGCGGTCTGGTAGGCCATCAATACAAACGGGAGATGCTCGTCCCAATCCTGCTGGTACTCGGAGGTGAAGAGAGCCAACTGAGTCAACAGGATGTGGTTGAACCTCTCCACCATCCCATCCGATTGGAGCCTAAGAGGGGTTGTTCGGGTTTTATTAATTTGAAGGAGCACGCACACCGACCACAGGAGCTCGGACTCAAAGTTCTGGCCGTGGTCAGTGTGCAGCTCCATGGGCACGCCAAATCAGGAGAAGAACCTTTTCCCTACTACACAGTTTTCCCGACTTAATTTACATTGAGATGTCTCCTACTCATCCATGGACCATGCTGTACTATACAATCCTTTCTTCACGATGGGATTCCTCCATCTACCCTGACAAACATAACAATATTGTTCGTACTTCAGAATCTTCATCTTGCGTTGAGGACAATGGCATTTCAAGTGTCCCTAATAACCACAGCTGGCATAGGTATAATTCCTATACTGACACTGGCAAGCTTGTTGATTACCACCGCAATGCCAACATGTTATACCCCTATATTATGTGCCCTAGTGAAGGAATCATCTTGACCACCTGCAGAGTGAAGGAATCATCTCACCAGTCGAGTACTCCGACTGGGCAGCACCTATCCTCCCAGCACTTAAAAGCAGATGGAAGAGTACACATTTGTGGGGACTACAAAACGATGATCAACTGTTATTTGAAGGTGGATGGCTACCCTTTGCCGAAAGCAAAGTGGATCTGTTAACCACTCTCAATGGTGGTCAGACATTCACGAAGCTCGACATGATCAATGCCAATACTCAAATGGAATTCCATACCTTATACGTGCATCAACACTCAGAGGACTCTATGTGTACAACAGATGCCCATTTGGAAGATGCTCTGCTACTCCAATTATCCAACTCGAGATGGAGACATTGTTGAAAAACTGTACCAGGCACAGTCGTGTTTCAGGATGACATACTTGTAACTGACAACCTGAATGACGTCGTCAATCATTTGCATATCATTTTAAGGAAAGGCATTGCCTGGGAATGAAAATCTGCTCAAACAAAAGCATCTATAGGCGCTAAAACAATGTTGTCCTCCTCGCCGTTACTTGTCAATTATGACCTGTCCAAGGAATTTATTATGGGTGTGGGTTGTTGCAATCCAACGAAACTGAAAATGTCCAACCAGATGCATTTGCATCCCAAACCCGATCTGAAACTGAACGCCACGATGCCAAAGTTGAATGAGAGGCATTAGCATGTGTCTGGGGCACCTCGAAGATGCAACAATATGATTTTGGAAAGTATTTTACAATTGAGACTGACCACAAACCCTTATTAGGTCTTTTGGGAGAAACCAGAGCCATTCTTCCCACATCATCAGATCATGTTCATCACAATTAATTACTTAATGCTTATTCTATTACAGCAGGCCCGCCCTGATGGTGGGTTTCCGCATCGCGGTTGAATTATTGCGGTAAAATGTGCCGATCGCGGCATGGGTCCCTCACTCAATCGCGGTCTGGCGTGGAGGAATACACAACCCCGCATGTCCCTCTCACCTCACAGCTCACAGCTCCAGTAACCCCTACATCGCAGACTCAGTTGCTTTCGATACCATTCTACACGGACTGTCATCACGTGCTATCGCATGATTTAGTTTGGTGTCGCGTGATATTTGTGACAGTAAATGGTTAAAAAAAAGAAGGACCTGTGGGGTTTTTGTAAAATAAGGCAAATGAAAGATTGTAAAATGTTATTAAAAGCTTTTAAAGTAAAAAATTTTTTTTTTTAATTAAATCATGAGGAATGCTGGTTCAATTGGGAGATAATGAGAAAGGAAGAAATAAAGAATGAACCAAAGAAAGAAATAAAAGGCAGAACGAGTTCGTGATTTTTTTTGTTTCCAAGCAAAAATATTATTTATTTATTTGTTTGTTTGTTTGT
>CM068957.1:143113535-143124952 GCA_035128595.1 Eptatretus atami
AATTCCCACCCATGGGAATACCCTTAACTTGTTGAAACATTATCCCACAAAAAGACACAAAATTATTAAATACAATAAAATTAACAACATCCTTCAACTTCTGCTTATCAAAACAAAGAAAACTGGAGTATTTCTTTTGAGAAAAGAGTGTTCTATCAAACCTGACACATAAAAACTTATTAAAAGAGTTAAAAACCTTGTCAATTACTTTGAAGAGTCAATCCCTCACAAGTAGTAAATCCAAATTTGTTTATAAAGTTGAAAAATCAAAGACTTCATCTGACTTGATATTGAGGCATCTAATTCTATCTTAGAACTCGAAAGAAGAATTAATGCTCCAGAAAGTGTTAATACCAGAATTCTTCTCAATTTGCTGAACAATATTTCCTGAACTGTTCTCTAACAACTTGTAAGCCTGAGTTAACGATAACCGATAAATGTTTTGCAGAACACTGCCTGGAACCCGCTATAAACCTATACTTGTACGGGTTCTTATGAAGCTTAGGGATCCAGAAAAGCCGAGGAATACAAAGATTTACCATTTTTACATTTAATACCGAAATTATTAACTAAAACTTCATGATGCTCAAATATGGTATCTTGGAGTGACTTATGACAAGGAACATATGTGCTATTTCCTATTCCTGTGAAAGTAACCATATCAATGCCTAACTCTCTTAATAAAACCTCTACATAAAACTTTTTACAAACCACAACAAAATTATTAGCAGCCTTATCTGCTGGAGCTATTATATAGCTATCATTGAGATCACGAATGTCTTTACGAACACTCGGCTTGATCAACAATGGTTTAGACCGACCCAGTGAAAGCAAGCCCCGACTACTAAAAAAACTTTATCCTATTATCCAGGACTTCTACATCTCTGTTAAATGATGCATTAAAACTGTTTACAGATAACTTAAACTTGGTGCACATTTTGTTAACAAAACTAGAGACAGAATTCACAATCGAAGACCAAATGCAGCTCGAAGGTTGAGTTGCTGGTTCCCTATATTTAGCTCCCATTTTCATCAGATCCCTAATTTCACTATTACTAATTATATTCAAATCCCCAGAAACTACGTATCCACAAGCACCATATAAAAAAAGAAGACGACTAACATGCACAGTCAGTTTCCAAAATGTCCTTTACTATATCTATACGAAAAGTTTTAAGAAATTTACCATAATTGAGTAAGGATTGTCCTCTGGTCTTGGAGAAAGTGAAATAAATCTTTAATGGGGTTCACTCCCTAACTTTATCTGGTTATAAACTCTCTATACTAGTATCCCTAAAAATAGAATGAAGCCGAAGCCTATCTTCCTGCTTGCTGGAAAAATCACAAACAAAGAACTTGCGGATCCCATCAATTTAGGGAGTAGACTTCTTCACCAGAGGCCAGCAACAAAAAACTTCGAAAAAATGTCATGTGAACCTGCTAAACTCTGGAGAATATGAGCTAAGATTTATTTGGAACATGACCTCAGAAGAGCATAAAAATCATGAAAAATCTTTCCTTCATAAAAACCATATCAATTATCTCTAAAATTTCCATTTTTGGAGCCTAACGACACCAACTATGACGCCCATCACCTCTGGGTCTCCTTCTGATTAGATGAGCAAAACACTCGTTACCGAAAACATTACCTTGAGAAACTGATCCAGTACCTTGTACCCTGTCATTAAGGCCCAAAGGATAGATCGCACATTGTGTCCTGATACAAAAATCCTCTTTGCGTCCTTTACAGCTCAACATTACACTCCTCTTTATTATCAAAATCATGAACATTAACTGAGTCTATAATTTGAATAGAACAACTACTATAAACATGCCCAACTTCATTGAAATGATTATATAAGTCTTAATACCAGACGATACAGCAGACCTATGTCCATTCAAACGTTGATGTAAACATTGAGAAGTTTTACCAACATATTGCAATCCACAGTCTCCACAAGTGATAAGATAAATAATGTTCTTTGATTTACATCCCAACAAACATTCACAATCAACAACAAAAGTCTTACCTGTCACATGACAAACAAAAGTTTCACAAGGTCTAAAAACTTCACAACACAAACATCTAGAGGAATTACACTTTTCAAAAACAGCTTTAGAAGTACCTGACAAAACCTACTGGCTCATTCTGACACTGTATGCTTTTTCGTTTTTCGTAAGCCTGACATTAATGTCACTCTTTTCGGTTTTTGAACAAGTCCGGTTGGCTCAGACCAGACAGAAGAGACAGGCTGACCAGGATACCTATTGGCGAGGGGGTGCCTCACTTAAGGCGGGCATTGCCTGGTATAGAACTGAAGTTCTCCCACCTACACTGACAATGCCTAGCGATCAGGGTATGACAGCCATTACCCAAACCTTAAAACTGGATCAAAGTCAGCAGCTGTTGGTTTTTCATGAACACGAGGGCAAGCAGCTCATGCCCCAAAAATTAAGAGAAAAATAGGGTGCAGGAATGAGGGGGGAAGGTATTAAAAGGAGAAGTAGGAATAAAAGAGGTTTGAAAAAGTAAAAGGAACTCACTGTGAAAGACTAAAAAGAGGAATGAAAGAAAAAGAAGAAACATCAAAGATGTAAGAAAGAACCCAGACAAGACTCAAGATCCAGAAATCACTCAAAGACCTAAATGGAGTAACAAGTGAAAGCTACCAGAGGTCCATCAGCAGGGCAGCAGGGAAAGCAAAGTTCACACAGCATCAAGATATGGTACAAGCATAATCAAAATAAAGACCAATTACTGCACCGTAGTCCCAAGAAGGAAGCCAGACATAACAAACACACACCACGCACGCACACACACACACACACCACGCACGCACACACACACACACACACCACGCACACACACACACACACACACACACACTTTACTGGTAAGTACTTACAAAAGCTATTATATTTGAAGTTATAACCTTTACTTATAATATAAGCAATTTTCTGATTTCCCAACTGGGCACCATTTTTCATCAAGGTTTCGATCCTTTCAGCCTGGAACCTTTCCAAACAGTGGATCCACAACCGTTCAACCATGACCTGTTGAACCCCTCTCGACCTCTGACACCTGCAGATCCTTTTGACCCTTTAGACTTGTAAGATCCTTTCAACATTTTCGACCCTGACACTCTTTAGACCTCTTCGATTGACCCTTTTGACAACTTTATATCCTTTAAACCCTAATTACACTTGTAGGATATCCTTTGGACCCCATAGGCGCATATGTCACCCCTCCCAAACAGTCTTGATGCCCCCACATTTTCTCCAATGTTTGTGGGTGACACCGCATGAACTTATCTTACGTATTCCCCCTCCATTTCTCTGGGGATCATGGGGGGGGGGGACACGTCCTTCCCCCCAGTTTACCTTACAGCCCCCTTCTTGTCTGAAAGCTGGCGCCGTTTCCTTTTTGCACTCCAGGTTTTCCATAAAACTCGGAGCGAGCATGTCGAGCCATTCCTATTTATGGTCTGGGGTGGCCCTGGTGCATGCATTATCCACCATGCAGAACCCCCTGCTTACCCCACAGCTCAACCAGAGCTGGAGCTGTGCTCACTATCTCAGTGGAGAGTTGCCCTGGTTCTTTCCTTAACCAGTATGTCATTAATAGCGACTCCCCCATTGGCATTCCTCCTCCATTCTCCTCCACGTCCCTCACAATTGCCTCACACACCACACTTACATCTTCACACATGCACTCGCTTTCACACTTGCCTCTACTCATGCCAGCATGCATGGCTTACGTGGCTTCGACACCCCATGTCAGAAGCTTAACGTGCACCGAGGTGCATGTCTTTGAGACCGGCGGTCTCAGTCTCCACCATAAATGTCCGTGCTGCAGTCTCAGACTCAGGAAACTTACGTGCAGCCTGCACTGCTCACACACATACACACACAGACAAGCACCCAACCCTGGGAAGCAACCTCATCCAGGCCTCCCTTATCTGGACTCCCTGCTCCCCATTAACAACATTTCTGTGTGTCTACATATCCAGTGGTGGCAAATGCTGACTCCACCCAGTGATTGTGCTTCCCTTCCGGCTCTCCCCACAAAGAGTCCTGCACCTGCGGGGTCACGTTCACCTCACACCTCTTTGCCCTAACACATCCTCATGTCTCCTCTCCGACACATTTTAATACCACTGGCGCTATTCACTCTAATCTCTTTCTCAGTTCCATTTCTGTCCTGTTTTCCACTGTCTTCATGTGAATTCCCCATATCTCCCGCACTGGCACTATTTATTTTATTTCTCCAGCCTGACCGGCCACCATTTCCCATTCCCTGTCCCACACGTCTGTCAAGGACATTGACAGGCTGCCGTGGCCCACCTAAATTTTTCCCACCAGCTCGACCTGGTGAGTCTCAATTTTAGCCTCCAACTTGTCCTGCTTAGCCTGCTCATCTCCCATGTTTTCCAGACTCCCATGTCGGATCCCAGCCGAGCTCTGCTCCCATGTTGTCCAGACTGTCCTGACCAGCCCTCATTAATGCCACCATAATCCTTCATGCCCTATGCCAAGTCCCACATTGTGGCCAACAAAAGGCTCATGTCTGTGGCCATTGGTGATGAGGGCCTGCTGCTGCTTCTGGGGGGTTCTGGTCTCCGAGGTTTATTTGGAGTACGTTGCAACCGGGTGAAGGCGACTCCACTTCGTCCTCTAATGTACCTTCTACTTCCATCTCATTCGGGGCCGCAGTGGCGTCTATCCAATGCACAACCTCTTGGTTTGAATTGTCCTGATTGCCTTCCATTACAATTTAGCACCAAATTTCATGCACTCATTTAAATTTTTGCTTTGAGGCGACGGTTTCCCATGCCTCACATCCGAATCGCACTCAACTCACACCAATGTTGTGGTCGTCAGACTCATCCCCGTTGCCCGTCAAAGCGGTTGCATCGGCCAACTGATTCTGCCAATCCGAGCATGTTCCTGGGCCTGTTTGCCACATTACTGTACTCAGTGGAATTCCCGAGCCAATCAGGACACTCTGATCAGTACCGTGCGCCCAATCCCCAAAAGTAGCACATGTTCAGATAGGATGTGAGATCAGATAGTTAAGAAGAATTGCTTTTTTTTCAAAATTTACTTCTATTCTCTTGTACCGAGATAAAAGGTTCATCTTGAAACATTGAGTGCTCTTTGAAAACATCAAATTTGCACTTCGACTGTTTCAGTGTAGAATGGAAGCATTGATGATACACGATCAGTAAATGAACACCATGAACGTACCTTAAATATTTCTAGGAGCTGTTCATGACTTTCTGGTGGAAAGGTGGCATTTTTGGTAATCATGGATTAAAAAGAGAGTTTGGAATTTGGCCAGGGTGCAAGCACAAAGGCCCATTGTTTTGCCAATTATGGCATCCGTTAGTTCTTATACTTCAGAAGCGAGTGTAATTACAACAACTTATTTTGCCATCACCAGTAAAGGATCATTTGCTCTGTCTATGCATGCATCATGGACTTAAAACATCAGCGTTGTGGCAGTGACATCATTACACCTGAATTGCAGTCTAAAAAACGCATTTACGGATCGAGCTGCAATTTAGCCAAGGGCCTACCCCTCCGAAAATAGAATGTGAAATTTTG
Source organism: Eptatretus atami (assembly GCA_035128595.1). NCBI lineage: Eukaryota > Metazoa > Chordata > Myxini > Myxiniformes > Myxinidae > Eptatretus > Eptatretus atami. The sequence continues at coordinate 143,119,143 of CM068957.1, forward strand.
AACGTTCATAGGAATCATTTGGTTTAAACCTCCCTCGGAGAGACGGCATGCTCATGAGGTTCTCCCTTTTCAGGAATTCCAAAAGGTGGAGCATGAAGCAACTGTGGCGCTCACTCTCAAACGGCCCATCATTTCATCCTACCAGTTTGCTTTGATGATGCAATGGACGTTTGCATTTAAACCTTTATACATACAGTCCCTTCCAGAACTTGGCATAATCCCGTTGATCGTGACCAGCTGTATAAGCCAAACAAAGTCATTATATATTTCTTAAAAAGCTGTTGAAAATATTTTCATTTTCAACACAACACAGCCTGCGGCCCTTTCTTGAACCCATTGTGCACACGAATACATCTGAACTGCATTTAGAAACATTTTTATGTGAAAAAAAGAGCCTTTCATCGAAAATATGGTCCTATTGTTCAAAAACATGGTGGAGCAATGAGAGAATTTAATGACCTTAGTGCTTTAGGTTCATGTTCTTTGAACCATTTATGTTGGTAAAGTATTCACGTGGGAAAGGATGATCATGAAGAAAGTGCAAAAAGAAAAATAACTCGTAATTATTTTATTCGTTTAGAATCTACAGTTCTTAATTGAAAATATAACTGATTTCAATATGATTGTTGGTTTGGAAGGATAACATGGGAATACCAGTCAAGGTATAAGGACTCCAATCAAGGTATTTCCTGATTATTGCAAACAAATGCATGTGGAGATAAAGAAACAGAAGGATCATTACAAGTAATCCAATGTTGGAAGAATCATAGAAGTGACTCCAACCGAGTTATTCAAATAATGTAATGCATTCAATGCAATAAAGATGAAGATTTGAACACCATGAATAAAATTTGTACAGCAATTGCTCAAACGGTAAAACTGAGGTTTTATGTGGACTTACCATAGGCAATGTATGTATGTAGGTATGTATGTATATATATAATATATATATATATATATATATAATATATATATATATATATATAACGGTAAAAAAATAAAATCAGCGGTATAGTTCGCTGGAGCTCTCTTTTTTTCTCGAAATGATGTTTTTTCATCAACCGCTGTCACAACGAGAACCCAATGGGTTCACTGGTCATCTTGTTTGAACTAAAGCCATGGGAGTAGCTCTAAATGCAGATGTGGAGATGACCCAAAGCCACGATAAATCATTGAATGCCGAACCAGGCCTCACACAGTTGCGATGGTTTACTGGATGCAGCAACGAGTCAGAGATAAAACACGTCGACATTTTTTTCAAACAGCTTATTTAGATATCAAAATCCTAAAATGGGTTTATCCCAATGTTGTTTCCATACGTTAAATAGTCGCTACCCTTTAACATAAGCCTGGTGTTGGCTCAGTGGTTAGGGTGGTGGCTTGGGGTCCAAGGGTCCTGAGTTCAAGCCTTGTTGCCCACTGAATTACTTCACCAGGGGGTTGACTCAGCCTGCCATCCTTCCGAGGTCGGAAAAATTATTACCAGCTTGCTGGGATGATCAAGTCATTCGAGTATCCTGTGTCAGAATGGCGACCCATCCAGCATTGTGCCCAATAGCCAAGGAAACTGCTTCGGCAGCACCGACGCTCTGTACAGAGTATGGTTCCATGGGTTCCAATGGAATGGAATGGATCCCTTTAACATATGGAAGTGTCTTCGTGATTTTTTGACCAAAACAAGAATCCATGGGACGAAGAATCGACACCCTCTTCAAAACTCAATCTCTAAAGTGCCTTTGAAATACAGTATATATATATGTAATATTTTATATATATATATATATATATATATATATATATATTAATTATATATAATATATATATATATATATCAGTGGGGAGAACAAGTATTTTGTACACTGCCGATTTTGCAGGTTTTCCCACTTACAAGCACGTAGAGGTCTGTAATTTTTATCATAGGTACACTTCAACTGTGAAAGACGGAATCTAAAACAAAAAATCCTGAAAATCACATTGTATGATTTAAATAATTAATTTGCATTTAATTGCATGAAATAAGTATTTGATACATCGAAAAAACAGAACTTAATATTTGGTACAGAAACCTTTGTTTGCAATTACAGAGATCAGACGTTTCCTGTAGTTTCTTAACCAGGTTTGCACAGACTGCAGCAGGGATTTTGGCCCACTCCTCCATACAGATCTTCTCCAGATCCTTCAGGTTTCGGGCTGTTGATGGGCAACACAGACTTTCAGCTCCCTCCAAAGATTTTCTATTGGGTTCAGGTCTGGGACTGGCTGGGCCACTCCAGGACCTTGAGATGCTTCTTACGGAGCCACTCCTTAGTTGCCCTGGCTTGTGTGTTCGGGTCGTTGTCATGCTGGAAGACCAGCCACGCCCATCTTCAATGCTCTTGTTGAGGGAAGGAGGTTGTTGGCCAAGATCTCGCGATACATGGCCCCATCCATCCTCCCCTCAATACGGTGCAGTCGTCCTGTCCCCTTTGCAGAAAAGCATCCCCAAAGAATGATGTTTCCATCTCCATGCTTCACGGTTGGGATGGTGTTCTTGGGGTTGTACTCACCTTCTTCTTCCTCCAACACGGCGAGTGCGAGTTTAAACCAAAAAGCTCTATTTTGGTCTCTCATCAGACCACATGACCTTCTCCCATTCTCCTCTGGATCATCCAGATGGTCATTGGCAAACTTCAGACGGGCTCTGGACATGCGCTGCTTGAGCAGAGGGACCTTGCGTGCGCTGGCAGGATTTTAATCCATGACGGCGTAGGTGTGTTACTTATGGTTTTCTTTGATACTGGTGGGTCCCAGCTCTTTCTTCAGGTCATTACCAGGTCCTGCCGTGTAGTTCTAGCTGATCCCTCACTTTCTCTCATGATCATTGAGGCTCCACGAGGTGAGATCTTGCGATGGAGCCCCAGACCGAGGAGATTGACTGTTATCTCTTGAACTTCTTCCATTTTCTAATTAATGCGCCGAACAGTTGTTGCCTTCTCACCAAGCTGCTTTGCCTATTGTGCCTGTAGCCCATCCCAAGCCTTGTGCAAAGTCTACAATTTGTCCCTGTGTCCTTAGACAACTCTCTGGTCTTGCCCATTGTGAGAGGTTGGAGTCTGATTGATGAGTGGTGGACAGCTGTCTTTTTATGCAGATAACGAGTTCAAACAGGTGCAGTTAATACAGGTAATGAGTGGAGAATGGGAAAGGCTTCTTAAAGACAAAACTAACAGGTCGTGAGAGCCGGAATTCTTACTGGTTGGTAGGTGATCAAATACTTATTTCATGCAATAAAATGCAAATTACAGTTATTTTAAAAATCATACAAGTGATTTTCCAGGATTTTTTTTTTAGATTCCGTCTTTCACAGTTGAAGTGTGCCTATGATAAAAAATTACAGATCTCGACGTTTGGCTTTTGTAAGTGGGAAAACCTGCAAAATCGGCAGTGTATCAAATACTTGTTTCTCCCCACTGTATATGTATATTTTATATATATATATTAATATTATATATAATATATATTATATATATATATATTTATCTCATATTATATATTTATATATATTTAACTCCATATTTATATGAAGACACGACCAGCCAAAAGTTTTAGAACACCCCATTTTTCCAGTTTTTACTGAAATTTAAGCAGTTCAAGTCCAGTGAATAACCTGAAATGGTACAAAGCTAAGTGGTAAACTTCCAGAGGTTAAAAAAAACAAGTTTAGGTTACCAAAAACTGAAAATAAATGTAAATGTCAGAGTTGTTAAAAAAAGCCCTTTTCAGGGAACAAGTAATGGTTAGCAACTGTAGCTGTTCTGCAGCAATGGAAGTAATTAAGCTTTTGAAAGTTGATGCAAACAATTCCTATAGGTGTCCCAACTTTTTGTTGATTAGTTAAAACCCTCTGTCTCTATAAAAGCAGTGTTGGAACAACTGTGTTGCTACACCCTCTGAAGCATTATTGGACAATATTGCACTGCAGGAAGTAGTATATTGACAGAGACAGAGACAGAGACAGAGCGAAGAGGTGGTGGGGTAGTGAGGGGGAGCTAGGAAGGGGAAGAGTGATTAAGGGGGAAAAGGGAAGAAGGGAGTGGGTTTGGGAGGGAGGAGGTAAGCATTGAGGATGGGGTCAAGACTTGCATTTGGTTGGGGTCAGTGGAGGATTGAACAAAAGTGGGGTACGTTAAAATAGCACATTAATACAGCACACGGAGAAGGCCCAGACATCGGGGAGGGGGTGTGGTCGTATGGCAGCTTCGCTGCCGAGGTAGCTATCATTTCTTGAAGCACGACTGTGTCGCTGATGCAGTGCCCCTTTACCAGTACACACACTGGAACTGGTACTCATTTCGCCGACATCGGGAAGGATGAAAGGCTGAGTCAACCCTCTGGTGTATTAATTCAGTGGCTGACAGGGTTGAACTCAGGCCTTGATCCCAAGCCGCCACCCTAACCACTGAGCCAACACCAGGCTATGGGGAGGGGGTGTTGCAGAGGGGAGAGTTTTGGGGGACGTTTAGCCTGAAGGAAGGGGGAGGGAAGGCAGCGTGAGAAGAAGGAAGGCAGCATGAGAGGAAGGGAAGCAGCGTGAGGGGAACGAATGAGGTGTGAAGGGAAGGAAAGGCAGTGTGAGGGGAGGGGAAGGGAAGGCAGTGTGAGGGGAGGGGAAGGAAAGCAGTGTGAGGGGAGTGGAGGAAGGCAGTGTGAGGGTGGGGAGGAAGGCAGCATGAAGGGCAGGCAGTGTGAGGGAAGAGAAGGGCAGTAAAATGCGCCCAAACAGAAACATTTTCTTTTTTAACCGCCGGTTTCGATATAATTTGACGGAAGCATATAAAACCACGCTATATATACCTTGCAAGGGCATGCCTGAACGCATGAGTACTCGCACATGCAGCGACCTTTGCACCCTCTGTTCAGCTCACTTCAAATCTGATTTGTTACATCTACACATGGGGTAGCAGTTTTAAATTCAAAACAAAACCATCAGTCCTTAACAGTCCCCTGAAAATAGAGGGGGAGGGGTGGGAGGAAGAGGTAGAGGGATGAGAGAGAGGTGGAGGAGTGGGAGAGAGAGGTAGAGGGGTGGGAGAGAGAGAGGTATAGGGGTGTGGTAGTGAGAGGTATAGGGGTGGGAGAAAGGGGGTAGAGGGGTGGAGAGAAAGAGGTAAAGGGGGTGGGAGAGAGAGAGGTAGAGGGGTGGGAGAGAGAGGTAGAGGGGTGGGAGAGAGAGGTAGATGCGAGGGGTGGGTGGAGAGAGAGGTAGAGGGGTGGAGAGAGAGGTAGAGGGGTGGAGAGGAGGTAGAGGGGTGGGAGAGAGAGAGGTAGAGGGGTGGGAGAGAGAGGTAGAGGGTGGGAGAGAGAGGTAGAGGGTGGGAGAGAGAGGTAGAGGGGGGAGAGAGAGAGGTAGAGGGTGGTAGAGAGAGGTAGAGGGGTGGGAGAGAGAGAGGTAGAGGGTGGGGAAGAGAGAGGTATAGGGTGGGAGAGAGTGAGGTAGAGGGGTGGGAGAGAGAGGTAGGGGGGTGGGAGAGAGAGGTAGGGGGTGGAGAGAGAGGTAGGGGGTGGGCGAGAGAGGTAGGGGGTGGGAAGAGAGGTAGGGGGTGTGGGAGAGAGGTAGGGGGGTGGGAGAGAGAGGTAGGGGGGTGGGGACAGAGAGGTAGGGGGGTGGGGAGGAAGAGGTTGAGGGGGGTGAGATAAAGGGGTGGGAGAGAGAGGGAGAATGAGGGGGAGAGAGAGGGAGAGGGGGAGAAGGAAGAGGGGTACGGAAAGGAAGAGGGGAGAGGGGAGAGAAGAGAAGGAGGAAAGAGTGTAAAAGGTGGGGGTTTGGGCAG
>CM068957.1:143125136-143146521 GCA_035128595.1 Eptatretus atami
GGGAGGAGGTAAGCATGAGGATGGGGTCAAGACTTGCATTTGGTTGGGGTCAGTGGAGGATTGAACAAAGTGGGGTACGTTAAAATAGCACATTAATACAGCACACGGAGAAGGCCCAGACATCGGGGAGGGGGTGTGGTCGTATGGCAGCTTCGCTGCCGAGGTAGCTATCATTTCTTGAAGCACGACTGTGTCGCTGATGCAGTGCCCCTTTACCAGTACACACACTGGAACTGGTCAACTCATTTCGCCGACCGGGAAGGATGACGAGGGCTGAGTTCAACCCTCTGTGTATTAATCAGTGGCTGACAGGGCTGAAACTCAGGACCCTTGGATCCCAAGCCGCCACCCTAACCACTGAGCCAACACCAGCTATGCGGGCAGGCGGCGTGTGTTGCACGAGGGGAGAGGTTTTGGGCGGACGTTAAGCCTCAGGAAGTAGGGGCGAGGGAAGGCAGCCGTGGAGAAGTAAGGGAAGGCAGCATGAGAGGAAAGGGAAAGCAGCTTGTGAGGGCAAAAACGTGACACTGAGCGTGTGAAGGGAAGGAAAGCCAGGTGAGCGGGAGGAAGGGAAGCAGTGTGAAGGAAGAGCATCGTGAGTGGGAGCTGGAAGGGAAGAGTGTGACGGGCAGTGCGAAGGAAGGCAAGCGCAAGTGCAAGCGGTTGGGGAAGGGCAGAGAGGAAAGCAGTGTGAGGAAGAGCAAGGCAGTAAAATGCGCCCAAACAGAAACATTTTCTTTTTTAACCGCCGGTTTCGATATAATATTGACGAAGCATATAAAACCCACGCTATATACTACCTTGCAAGGGCATGCCTGAACGCATGAGTACTCGCACAATGGCGCGACCTTTGCACCCCTCTGTTCAGCTCACTTCAAATCTGATTCTGTACATGCTACACCATGGGGTAGCAGTTTTAAATTCAAAACAAAACCATCAGTCCTTAACAGTCCCCTGAATAGCAGGGGCAGGGGTTGGACGAGAGAGGTAGAGGGCATGAGAGAGAGGTGGAGGAGTGCGGCAGAGAGAGGTAGCAGGGCGTGGGAGAGAGAGAGTATAGGGGTGATATGAGAGGCTAATAGCCGGTGGGAGGAAAGGGAGGTAGAGGGGTCAAAAGAGGTAGAGGGGAGACGAAGAGGTAGAGCGGGTGGGAGAGAGAGAGGTAGAGGGGTGGAGAGAGAGAGGTTAGAGGGGTGGGAGAGAGAGGTAGGGAAAGGGGTGGGAGAGGCAGAGGGGAAGGGGTGAGGCTGGAGAGAGAGCCTAGGAGGGGTGCGAGAGAGAGGTGTAGAGGGTGGGAAGAGAGAGGTAGAGGTGAGGAGAGGTAAGGGTGGCGCAGAGAGAGCGTAGAAAGGGGTGCGCGAGAGAGAGGTTAAGGGGTGGCCGTAGAGAGAGGTAGAGGGGTGGAGAGCCAGAGACAGGTAGAGAGAGGGTATGGTGAGAGGATGAGGTAGAGGGGCGTGGGAGAGAGAGAGGGTAGAACGAGCAGGTGGGAGAGCGGAGAAGAGGTTAGGGGGTGGCGAGAAGAGGAGTAGGGGGGTGAGAGCAGAGTTATGGGGGTGGGCAAGAGAGAGGTAGGGGGAGCGCAAGAGGTAGGGAGGTGGGCAGAGACGAGGTAGGCGGGGTGGCGAGAGAGAGGTTGAGGTGCGTGGTGGTGGCAGGGAGAAGAAGCGAGCCAGCTAGGGGGGGTGGAGCAAGACGGAAGAGTGTAGTCGGGAGGTAAAAAAAGAGCCGAGGAGAGGTAGGGGAGATGGCATGAAGAGAGGTAGGGGGGAGAGCTGTGGAGCGGTTGTGGGGGTTGCGGTGAGAGTAAGGGTTGGCCAGAAAGAAGGGAAATGAGGGCGAAGAGAGGAGGTGAGAACGGGAGGGTAGATCGAAAGAGGGCGAGAGCCGAGCTTACGAAAGGAGAGGAGGTGACACGCACGAGTCGCACGTAGAAAAGGAGAAAAAACAAAAAAAGAAAAACTGAGAAAAACGCTATTGGCTGGTTCGCGGGACACAGACTACGCTATGCGAGCGAGATACGAAGGCGTCGGTAGAGTGAGAACCGGGGGCTAGAACAAAGAAAGGCGACTGGAGCAGCGAGGTAGGGCGGGAAGTGATGCCTCACCACATGTCCGCTATACACTTCGGGAGGGGATGGGGATGCGAGGGAGGGGGCAGGAAGGAGTGAGAGAAAGAGAGGGAGGAGTGGAGCGAGGAAGGAGGGAGAGTGAAAATGGGGGAGAGGGTGAGAAAGGGAGGGGGTGAGTGAGGAAGAGGGGAGAGTGAGGGGGGGGGGGATAGCAACGCCTCACCACACATTCGTTATCCACTCCGGAGGGTGGGGGTGCGAGGAGGGGGGTGGAAGTGAGAGAAACAGAGAGAGAGGAAGGGAGTGAGGAAGGGGGGTAGAGCAAGAAAGTGTGGGGAGGGGGGAAGAGGAGTAGCAGGAGGAGATTGGCAACTATTTACTCTGTGCAGAGTGTTGGTGCTGCCTAAGCAGTCTCCTTGGCTATTGGGCACAATCCTGGACAGGTCACCACTGCAACACAGTGTACCAGCATGCTGGCACTCATTTTGCCGACCTCAGAAGGATGACAGGCCGAGTTAACCCCACGTGGTATTAATTCAACAGCTGAGCGGGACTTGAATTCAGGACCCTCGGATCCATAGCCCACCACCATAACCATTAAGCCAACACCAGGCATATTATTTAAAAGTTTATTACATTATTTTTCCAATTCTCTCTTGAATTTGAAGTTCACTTTTCCCGTTTCTTTACTCATTCTACTCCTCCCATTATGTTAATAGTTCTTTAAATTCTATCTTTAATTTAATTTATTTTGCCTTACTAACTCTGGAGAACCTACCTGTGGCCATTGGAGCCTTCGTGGTGATCCCGCTGGTTAATTTTTTTGGGGCACTCAATGAAGTTTCACTTTTGGCACATTCCTTCATTTTTTTTTCTTCACTCAACATAATTACCGAACCGTAGAAAAAGGTAAGTTTAGTGCTGTCGTCATTTCACATTTTCTTGTGTAAATATGCTGGAGAAGGCAGGATCACAGCTTTGTTTCCGTAAAATAAATACGTAAATACACTTACATAAGAATCGTTAATTTCTTTAAATTTTCAGATTTCACTCCAGATTTCGACACTTAATGAGTCCACACGCTCTGATCCTCAAATCCTCAGACAGATTTCGTTTATCGACTTTAATTAGTCCAAGAGAGTACATCATGGTTCCAGGGCAAGCACTTTTGAGCAGACTGTAACAAAATGGCAGCTTAAGACACATGCAAGGGAGAGCGAACTGACCAAGGTAAGCCTGTTTTTTTTTTCTCATGATGAGCACCCCATTAATCATCTTCAGAATGGGTGATTACATTTCCCCAAAGATCAAGTTTTTATTTCTGCACTCCCTTGGCACTCTCTTAGTATGCATGCAAAGTTTTGGGCTGCTAGGTTCCATAGTTTTGGAGTTATGGAGGAGACACACTGACACACATTGAGATATATTTACATTGAAGAAGATGAAAGAACAAACAAATACAGTATATATATATATATATATATATATATATATATATATATATATATTGTATATAAATATAGTATATATATATATATATCTTCTAGTATCATTCATTCCTTGTACTCAAGACATACATGAAGTCCCACAATACCAGAGCACTTGTTAAACAGAGCCCAGGCAGGAATTTATAATTTGTTCAGGGTCCGACAATATCTCACCGATTCTTTGGGAAGGAGACCATGAGATCATAAACATCAACCAACTAATGGTGGCAGACGTTAGATGAGGTTTAACGTCCATCCGAGGGAGGGCACAAAAATTAATGCCTCGCTTTGCAGGTGAAATACTAGGATGACAATTTATATTGGGCCAGGATTCAAACCCTGGCAAGACAGCCTGACTAAGAGATAACTACAGAAACATCAAGGTCTGTCGTTTTCACATCCATCGCGGATTTCTACGAATGACAAATCCTACCTTTTGGACTTGGTAATTGACAAACTTTACTTATAATGTCTTTTGTTCTTCCTCTGCTCCAACTCATTAATCTTATCATGTGCTTGTGAAGGTCAACATCTCTCTGGCTATTTTTAGAGAGACAACGAAGTACCGCTGGTGAGGTTGGCAGTTCACTCAGGCAGACTGGCAGGCACGACAAGCCATCATATCTCTTCAGAACTGGTCTCCTGTATCTGTGAACCCTGATATTACTGTAACTCAGCTTGGGAATTCTTCAAGATAAACCTGCTTTACCTTTTGCACAGATCCATCCCATTTCACCTTCAGTTATGCTTCCCTTATTCCTGTCCACGGTACACTGAATCCTGTGGAGAGGCACTTGTCATGAAACAACTTGCTTTCTCTTCCTGTAAGTCAAGTCCATCCTAAGGAAAGGTATGCAATTGTCAAGTAAGGCCCAAAGATCTCTTGTATGAAGCGTCCAAAATGTTGGGCAAAAAGGTTTTAATCCACCAGTATCTATGGTGTTGGCCTATTTGATGGTTTGAAACAGAACCTAACAAGTGGGAGAAAATGTAATCATTAAATCCATAACAAAGTCAATGGCAGCACCCACTGGCACAGACTGTCAGGCAACACCCTGCATGCAAAGATTCAAGCAATGAGCCAACAGTGCACTGTCAGTGCTGCTGCACATCTTCCTGCAGATGTTCTGTTTGTATGTTCTGCTTTGAAGGGATCATACATTGGTAAGGAGACCAAATGCAAGCATGCCTCATAATGTTGTGTGTGTGTGTGTGTGTGTGTTGTGTGTGTGTGTGTAATCCATAACTCCAAAACCATGAAACCTAGCGGCTCCAAACTTTGCATGCATACTAAGGGAACTTCAAGGGTGTGCAGTAATGAAAACTGGGTATTTGGGTAAATTTAAACACCGCTTTTTAAGATAATTAATGGCTTACCTTCATGAAAGGCTTATCCTTGGCAGGGCCGGATTTAGACATGTGGTGGCCCCTAGGCAGCCTTCAGTAGTGGAGGCCCACCCTACCTTAGAATACTAAAAAGGTGACAAGACATATTTTACAGGTCATCATAAAGTATATTTTCAAGAACAAAGAATCTGAACTTCTATATAAAATAGAGAATGAGATAAGATGAATATCTTGTATCTGTTCCACTAACTACCAACTACCATTCAGGCACTCACAAATACATTTTCCTTACAATTTTTTTTTTTTCATGAAATATGTGGAGGCCCCCTGGTTGTGGAGGCCCCTGGACAACTGCCCAGCTTGCCCATGCGTAAATCCGGCCCTGATCCTTGGTCAGCCCAACTTCACCTCGCAGGGTTCTTTGCCGCCATTTTGATTCAGCCTACTAAAAATGCCTTGCCTTGGAAACATGATATACTCTCACAGACGAATAAAGGATACAATCGAAATATGATTTCAGATTTGAGGATTGGACCTTGTGGACTAAATAAGTGTCGATATCTGGAGTGAAATCTCAAAATTTTAAACAAATTACGATTTTTATAACTAAGCGTACATCTTATAATCTTTAAACAAGGTCGTGTACCCCCCTTCTCCATATTTACACAAGAAAATGTGAAATTGCAGTTAACTTTTTCGACTGTTCTGTTTTTCTACTCTTTTTCCAAAGTGTAACTTCATAGAGTGCAATAAAAATAATTAAGCAGACGAAGGCTCCCGTTGGCGTGAGCAGTGGCCGTGGCGACTGCGGCTCGTTTCTCCATGGACACATCCGCAGAGTTAGAAAGGCAAAATAAATGAGTGTATTCAAATGAGTAAAGCAACAGGACAAGTGAACGATAAGGTCAAGAGATAATTGAAAAATGTTTTCAGTGGCGACAAAGCAATGAATCCCAACACCACGACAGGATGGCTGAGAGGTACCCACACTTGCTCTTAGCTGTCTAGCCTGGGTTTGAATTGTTTCAACTTTTTGTGCAAATTGCTTTCACTTAGGGTGTTATTTCATTTCATGAGGAGCTTTGAGCAATGTTATCTTCGATATAAAAGCGAATGAGACGTTTGTTACTTACGAAATCTAAAGATTTCGCTAAGTATATTGAGTACTTCGTCATCTGTTTGTGTGTGGTGGTGTGTGTGTGTGTGTTGTGTGTGTGTTTGTTTGTGTTTGTGTTTGTGTGTTTGTTGGTAGGCACGATAACTCGAGAACGGAAGAAGCTACCAATGTCAAATACACCACGTGATTCAGGAGGGTGATGGCTAGTGCTGATTAGATTTTAGTCAAAATCGGTCAAGGTCAAGGTCACAGTGAGGTCAAACATTCGATTTTTGATGGTTTGGTACAGAATCATCATAGAAACTTCTGGTTTGCGTCGCTACCTTCTCAAGAGACAGTTTTATTGGACAAGGTCAGAGGTCAAGTGACGATTCGTAAGTACCAGTCTATGACTGCTTGTTTGTTACTTACGAATCTAAAGATTTCGTAAGTATATTGATGACTTCCGTCATCTGTTTGTGTGTTTGTGTGTTGTGTGTGTTGTTTGTGTGTGTGTTTGTGTGTTTGTTTGTAGGCACGATACTCTAGAACGGAAGAAGCTACCAATGTCAAATACACCACGTGATCAGGAGGTGATGCTAGCGCTGATACATTTTGGTCAAAATCGGTCAAAGTCAAGGTCACAGTGAGGTCAAACATTCGATTTTTGATGGTTTGGTACAGAATCATCATAGAAACTTCTGATTTGAGTCGCGACCTTCTCTAGAGACAGCTTTTATTAGACCAGGTGAGAGGTCAAGTTGACGATTTCGTAAGTACCAGTCTATGACTGCTTCTTACTTACGAAATCTAAAGATTTCCAAATGCAATTGAGATACAAGAAAACAGATAGGATCATTAAAGTAATCCAATGTTGGAAGAATCTAGAGTTGCTCCAACCGAGTTATTCAAATAATGTATGCATCAATGCAATAAAGATGAGATTTGAACACCATGAATAAAATTTGTACAGCAATGCTTAAACGGTTAAAACTGACGGGTTATTATGTGGAGCTTACCATAGCAATGTATGTATGTAGGTATGTATGGTATATATATAATTTATATATATATATATATGAATATATTATATATATATTTAATAACTTGTAAAAAATAAAATCAGCGCTTATAGTGTCGCTGGAGCTCTCTTTTTTCTCGAAATGATTGTTTTTCATTCAAACCGCATGTCACAACGAAAGAACCCAATGGGTTCCACTGGTCATCTTGTTTGACACTAAAGCCATGGAGTAGCTCAAATGCAGATGTGGAGATGACCAAAGCCACGATAAAATCATTGAATGCCGAACCAGCCTCACACAGTGCATGGTTTACTGGAATGCAGCAACGAGTCAGAGATAAAACACGTCGACATTTTTTTTCAAACAGCTTATTTAGATACTCAAAATCTAAAAATGGTTGATCCCAATGTTGTTTCCATATGTTAAATAGTCGCTTACCCTTTAACATTTAAGCCTGGTGTTTGGCTCAGTGGTTAGGGTGGTGGCTTGGGTCAGGTCCTGAGTTCAAGCCTTGTTAGCCCACGAATTACTTCCCAGGGGTTGACTCAGCCTGCATCCTTCCGACGTTTCGAAAAATTATTTACCAAGCTTGCTGGGATGATCAAGTCATTTCGGAGTATCCTGTTCAGCAATGGCGACCCATCCAGCATTCGTGCCCAAATAGCCAAGAATGCCGGCAGCACCGACCTCTGTACAGAGTATGGTTCCAATGGATGGAATGGACCCTTTAAACATATGGGAAGTTCTCGTGAATTTTTTGACCAAAACAAGATCCATGGGACGAGATCGACACCCTCTTCAAAAACTCAATCTCTAAAGGCCTTTGAAAATACAGTAAGATATATATGTAATTATATATATATATATATTAATATATATATATATATATATATATATTAATATATATACGTATATGTATAATTTATATATATATGTATATTATAATATATATATATATATATTATAATATTATATATATATTTATCTCCAATATATTATTTTATATATTTAACTCCATATTTATATGAAGCACGACCGCCAAAAGTTTAGAACACCCCCATTTTTCCAGTTTTTACTGAAATTTAAGCAGTTCAAGTCCAAGTGAAGTAACCTGAAATGCTACAAAGCTAGTTGGTAAACTTCCAGAGTTAAAAAAACAAAGTTTAGGTTACCAAAAACTGAAAAATAATTAATGTCAGAGTTGTTAAAAAGGCCCTTTTCAGGGACAAAGTAATGGGTTGAGCAACTGTAGCTGTTCTGCATCAATGGAAGTTAAATTTAAGCTTGAAAGTTGATGCAAACAATTCCTATAGTGTCCCAAACTATTTGTTGATTAGTTACAAACCTCTGTCTCTATAAAAGCAGTGCTTGGAACAGACTGTGTTGCTACCACCTCTGAAAGCATTTATTTGGGACCCAATATTGCATGCAGGAAGTAGTATATTGACAGAGGACAGAGACAGAAGACAGAGCGAAGAGGGGTGGTAGTTGGAGGGGGGAGCTGAAGGGGGGAGAGGATTAAGGGGAAAAGGGGAAGAAGGAGTGGGTTTGGGAGGGAGGAGGTAAGCAGGAGGATGGGGTCAGACTTGCATTTGTTGGGTCAGTGGAGGATTGAAACCAATGGGTACGGATTAAAATAGCACATAATACAGCACACGAGAAGCCCAGACATCGGGTGAGGGGGTGTGTCGATATGGCAGCTTCGCTGCCGAGGTAGCTATCATTCTTGAAGCACGACTGTTGTGCGCTGATTGCAGTGCCCCTTACCAGTACACACACTGGAACTGGTACTCATTTCGCCGACATCGGAGGAATGAGAGCTTTTTGAAAAAAAAAGTTCAACCCTCTGGGTATTAATTCAGCTGGCTGAACAGGCTGAACTCAGGACCCCTTGATCCCAAGCCCGCACCCTAACCACTGAGCCGAACACCAGCTCGGAGGGTTTGCAGAGGGGAGAGGTTTTGGGGCGTTAGCCTGAAGGAAGGGAGGAAGCAGGTAAAAAGAAGGAAGAGCATGAGAGGAAGGGGAAGCAGCGTGAGGGAACGGAATGAGGTGTGAAGGGAAGGAAAGGCAGTGTGAGGGAGGGAAAGGCCAGTGTAGGGGAGGAAGGGGAAGCAGTTGTGTAGGGGAGATGAAGGGAAGCGTGTGAGGGGGGGAAGTGAAAAGGGCAGCATGAAGGCAGGCAGTGTGAGGGGAAGACAGGGCAGTAAAATGCGCCCAACAAAACATTTTCTTTTTTAACCGCCGGTTTCGATATTAATATTGGCGGACAGCATATTAAAAACCCACGCTATGATACCTTGCAAGGGCATGCCTGAACGCATGAAGTACTCGCCACATGCAGCGACCTTTGCACCACTCTGTTCAGCTCACTTCAAATCTGATTTGTACATGCTACACCATGGGGTTAGCAGTTAGATTTTAAACAAAACAAAACCATCAGTCCTAACAGTCCCCTGAATAGGGGGGAGGGGTGGCGAGAGAGAGGTAGAGGATGGAGAGAGTGGAGGAGTAGGAGAGAGAGGTAGAGGGTGGAGAGAAGAGAGGTATAGGGGTGGTGGTGAGAGGTATGGGTGGAGAAAGGGAGGTAGAGGGTGAGAGAGAAAGAGGTAGAGGGGTGGAGAGAGAGAGGTGAGGGTGGGAGAGAAGAGGTAGAGGGTGGGAGAGAGAGGTAGAGGGTGGAGAGAGAGGTAAGGTGGGAGAGAGAGTAAGGGTGGAGAGAGAGGTAGAGGGTTGGGAAGAGAGGTAGAGGTGGGGAGAGAGAGAGGTAGAGGGGGGGAGAGAGAGGTTAGAGGGTGGGAGAGAGAGCGTAGAGGATGGGAGAGAAAGGTTAAGGGGAGAGAGAGAGGAGAGGGTCGGTAGAGAGAGGTAGAGGGTGGGAGAGAGAGAGTAAGGGTGGAAGAGAGAGAGGTATAAGGGGTGGGAGAGAGTGAGTAGAGGGGTGAGGAGAACGAGGTAGGGTGGGAGAGAGAGGCTAGGGGGTGGAGAGAGAGTAGGGGTGGGCGAGAGAGTAGGGGTGGAAGAAGAGAGAGGGGGTGGGAGAGAGAGGCATAGGGGGTGGGAGATAGGGTGCGACAGAGAGGTAGGGGGGTGGGAAGAGAGGTTGAGGGGTCGTGAGAGATAAAGGGTGAGGAGAGGATGAATGAGGGGAGAGAGAGGAAGGGGAGAGAGGAAGAGGGCGGACGGAAAGGAAGAGGGGAGAGGAGAGAGAGAAGGGAGAAAGCTGTGAAAGGTGGGGGTTGGGAAGAAGGCGGAGAGATACGAAGGGGGTAGAGTTGAAAACGGGGGCGGTCAGAACAAAGAAAAGGTTGGAGAGCGAGTTAGGGGATGGGGAAAGTAGCCCTCACCACATGTCGCTATAACACTTCGGGGGGGGAGGGGATGCGGGGAGCAGGAAGAGTGAAGAAAGAGAGGGAGGAGTGGAGCGGGAAGGAGGAGAGTGAAAATGGGGGAGGAGGGTGGAAAGGGAGGGCGTGAGTGAGAAGAGGGAGAGTGAGGAGGGGGATAGGCAACGCCTCACCACACATTCGTTACCACCGGGTGGGTGCGAAGGAGGGGTGGAAGTGAGAGAGAACAGGAGAAGGCAAGGAGTAGAAGGGGGTAGAGCAAGAAAGTTATGGGGAGGGGGGAAGAGAGTAGCAGAGGAGATTGGAACTATACTCTGTGCAGAGTGTGGTGCCCTAGCAGTCTCCTTGGCGATTGGACAATCCTGGACAGGTTCACCACTGCAAACACAGGGACAGCATGCTGGCACTCTTTTGCCGACCTCAAGAAGGATGACAGGCCGAAAGTTAACCCCACGTGGTATTAATTTCAACGCTAGCGGACTTGAATCAGACCCGTCGGATCACTAGCCCACCCCCACCACCATAACCATTAAGCCAACCACCAGGCATATTATTTAAAAGTTTATTACATTTTTTTCCAATTCGCCTTGAATTTTGAAGTTCACTTTTCCCGTTCTTTACTCAGTCTACCCTCCATTATGTAATAAGTTCTTTAAATTCTATCTTTAATTTTAATTTATTTCGCCTTACTAACTCTGGAGAACCTACCTGTGGCCATTGGAGCCTTCTGGTGATTCCCGCTGTTGTTAATTTTTTTGGGGCACTCAATGAAGTTTCACTTTTTGGCACATTTCTTCATTTTTTTTTCTTCACTCACATAATTACCGAACCGTAAAAAAGGTAAGTAGTGCTGTCTCAATTTCACATTCTTTGTTAGTAAAGTATCTGGAAACGCAGGATCACAGCTTTTTTCCGTAAAAATAAATACGTAAATACACTTACATAGAATCGTTAATCTTTAAATTTTCAATTTCACTCCAGATTTCGACACTTAGAATCCACACCTCTGATCCTCAAAATCCTCAGGGGACAGATTTCGTTATCGACTTTAATTAGTCCAAGAGAGTACATCAGTTCCCAGGGCAAGCACTTTTGAAGCAGACTGTTAACAAAAAGGCAGCTTAAGACACATGCAAGGGAGAGCGAAATGACCAGGTAAGCCTGTTTTTTTTTCTCATGATTGAGCACCCATTAATCTCTTCAGAATGGTGATTACATTTCCCCAAAGATCAAGTTTTTATTTCTGCACTCCTTTTGACACTCTCTTTAGTAATGCATGCAAAGGTCTTGGGCTGCTAGGTTCCATAGTTTGGAGTTATGGAGGAGACACACTGACACACATTGAGATATATTTACATTTGAAGAAGATGAAAGAACAAACAAATACAAGTAATATATAATATATATATATAATATATATAGTATATTATATATATATATTATTATATATATATATGTATATTTATATATTAATATATATATAATCTTCTGAGTATCATTTCATTCCTTGTACTCAAGACATACAATAGTCCCACAATACCGGACTTGTTTAAACAAGCCCTAGTCAGAATATATAATTTGTTCAGTCCGACAATATCTCACCCGATTCTTTGGAAGAGACCATGAGATCATAAACATTCAACCACTAATGGTGGCCAGACGGTTAGATTGAGGTTTAAGTCCATCCGAGGGAGGGCACAAAAATTTAATGCCCGCTTTGCAGGGTGAAATACTAGGATGACAATTATATTGGGCCAGATTCAAACCCGGCAAGGACAGCCTGACTAAGAGAAACTTACAGAAAACATCAAGGTCTGTCGTTTTCAATCCATCAGCGGTTCTCGAATGACAAACTACCTGTTGGACTTGTTAATTTGACAAACTTTACTTTATTGTCTGTTTGTTCTTCCTCTGCTCCCAACTCATTAATCTTATCATTTGCGTGTGAAGTCAACATCTCTTACTGGCTATTTTTAGAGGAGACAAAACGAAGTTACCGTGGTGAGGTTGGCAGTTCACTCAGGCAGACTGGCAGCGGACCAAGCCATCATATCTCTTCAGAACTGGTCTCTGCTAATCTGTAACCCTGATAAACAAGATAAACTCAGACATTAAGGAATTCTTCAGATAAACCTGTTTACCTTTTGGCACAGACCATCCCATTTCACCCTTCAGTTATCTTCCCTTATTCCTGTCCACGGAACACTGAATCCCTGTGAGAGGCACTTAGTCATGAAACAACTATTGCTTTCTCTTCCTGTAAGTTCAAGTCCATCCTAAGGAAAGAGGTATTTCAATTGTCAAGTAAGAGGCCCAAAGATCTCTTGTATTGCAAGCTCCAAAATGGGCAAAAAGGTTTTAATCACCAGTATCTATGGTGTTGGCCTATTTGATGTTCTGAAACAGAACCTAACAAGTGGGAAGAAAATGTAAATCATTAGTTAAATCCATACAAAGTTCAGGCAGCACCACTGGCACGAGCTTGTCAGCAACACCCTGCATGCAAAGATTCAACAATAGCCAACAGTGCACTGTCGTGCTGCTGCACATCTTCCTGGCAGATGTTCTGTTTGTATGTTCTGCTTGAAAGGACATTACATTGGTAGGAGACTCCAAAGCAAGCAGCCTCATAAGTGTGTGTGTGTGTGTGTGTGTGTGTGTGTGTGTGTTGTGTGTCGTGTGTGTTGTGTGTGGTGTAATCCATAATCCAAAACCATGAAACCTAGCGGCTCCCAAACTTTGCAGCGATACTAAGGAACTTCAAGGTGTTGCAGTTAATGAAACTGGTATTGTGGTAAATTTAACACCGCTTTTTAAAAGATAATAATGGCTTACCTTCATGAAAGCTATCCTGGCAGCCGTTTAGACATGTTGGTGCCCTGGCTTCAAGTAGTGAGGCCCAACCCTACCTTAGAATACTTAAAGTACATAACATATTTACAGTCTTCCATTAGAATGTATATTTTCAAGAACAAGAAGAATCTGAACTTCTATATAAAATAGAGAATGAATAAGATGAATAATCTTGTATCTGTTCCACTAAACTACCAACTACCTTCAGGCATCACAAATACATTTTCCTTACAATTTTTTTCATGAAATATGTGAGAGCCCCTGTTTGTGGAGCCCTGGACAACTGCCAGCTTGCCATGCGTAAATCCGGCCCTGATCCTTGTCAGCCCAATTCACACTCGCAGGCTTTTTCCGCCATTTTTGATTCAGCCTACTAAAAATGCCTTTGCTTGAACATGATATACTCTCACAGACTGAATAAAGATACAATCGAAATACTGATTTCAGATTTGAGGAGTTGCGACCTTGTGACTAAATAGATGTCGATATCTGGAGTGAAATCTCAAAATTTTAAACAAATTACATTTTTAACTAAGCGTACATCTTATAATCTTTAAACAAGGTATGCTGTTACCCCCCTTGCTCCATATTTACACAAGAAAATGTTGAAATTCAGTTAACTTTTTCGAACTGTTCTGTATTGCTACTCCTTTTTCCAAAGTGTAACTTCATAGAGTGCAATAAAACATAATTTAAGCAGACTGAAGGGCTCCGTTGCGTGAGCAGTGTCGGTCGGCGACTGCGGCTCGTTTCTCCAGGACACATCCGCAGAGTTAGAAAAGGGCAAAATAAAGAGTGTTATTTCAAATGAGAAAGCGAACATGACAAGTGAACGATAAGGGTCAGAATAAATTGAAAATTTCAGGCGACTAGAAGCGAAGGAATCCAACACCACGACAGATGGCCGAGACGGTACCGCACACTTGCTCTTTCAGCTGTTCTAGCCGGTATATAAATTGTCACTTTTTGACAAATATTGCGTGTTTCAATTAGGGGTGATATTTCATTTCAGTGAGACTTTGACATTATGTTATCTTCATAAAAAGCGAATGGAGACTTGTTACTTACGAAATCTAAAGATTTCGTAAGTATATTGATGACTTCCGTCACTTTTGTGTTTGGGTTGTGTTTGTGTGTGTGTGTTTGTTTGTGTTTGTGTTTGTGTGTTTGTTGGTAGCACGATTAACTCGAAACGAAGAAAGCTACCAATGTCAAATTACACCACGTAGTGATTCAGTGAGGGTGATGGCTAGTGCTGATTAGATTTTAGTCAAATCGGTAAAGGTCAAGGCACAGTGAGGTCAAACATTCGCATTTTGATGGTTTGGTACAGAATTCATCATAGAAACTTTCTGTTGCGTCGCTACCTTCTCAAGAGACAGCTTTGTATGACAAGGTCAGAGGTTCAAGGTGACGATTTCGTAAGTACCAGTCTATTTGACTGCTTGTTTTTACTTACGAATCTAAAGATTCGTAAGTATATGATGACTTCCGTCTCATCTGTTTTGTGTGTTTGGGTGTTTGTGTGTGTGTTTGTTTGTCGTGTGTGTTTGTGTGTTGTTGTAGCACGATAACTCTAGGAACGGAAGAAGCTACCAATGTCAAAATTACACCACGGTGTTCGAAGGAGGGTGATGGCTAGCGCTGATTACATTTTGGTCAAAATCGGTCAAGGTTCAAGGTCACAGTGAGGTCAACAAATTCGATTTTTGAGGTTTGTACAGGAATTCATATAAACTTCTGATTTGAGTGCGCACGCTTCTCGTAGAGACGCTTTTATAGACCAGGTGAGAGGTCAAGTTGACGATTTCGTAAGTACCAGTTCTATGACTGCTTCTTACTTACGAAATCTAAAGATTTCTAGTATATGAGACTTCCTCCTCTGTGTTGTGTGTTTGTTTGTAGGGCACGATAACTCCTGAGACACGGAAGAACTACCAATATCAAATTACAGCACGTGATTCAGGAGGGTGATGCTAGTGCTGATTAGATTTTAGTCAAAATCGGTCAAAGGTCAAGTCAACAGTGAGTTCAAACATCGATTTTGATGGTTTGGTACAGAATCATCGTAGAAACTTCTGGTTTGCGCGCTTAACCTTCTTCTAGAGACAGCTTTTATTAGACAAGGTTCAGAGTTCAAGTTGACGATTCGTAAGACCTCTATGCTGCTGTTGTTTGTTTGTTTTGTTGTAGGCACGTAACTCGAGAACGGAAGAAGCTACCAATTCAAATTACACCACGTGATTCAGGAGGTGATGGCTGTGCTGATTAGATTTTGGTTCAAATCGCGTCAAAGGTCAAGGTCACAGTTGGAGGTCAAACATAATTCCGTAAATTCACGTGGAGAAATGGAGTATTTTGCTTCGGCTCACGTACGAGTTCGTTTTAAACTTCGGATTTTAATTTTGTCTTCGGTTTTTGCCGATCGCTTTAGGACGCTTTTAAACTCGGTTGTCGAAATTTGGTAAAAAATCGGATTTTGGAGACGTGTTAAGATTGTATAAAAATATTTCACTCGCTGCGTTCACGCTCGTCCCATGATTGCAGCCGCTCGAGCACGCGTCGTTGAGTTACGTTTAAGGTATAATGCGTTGGAGAAATGAGATTTTTGCTTCGGTCAGCGTTACGATTTTTGATGGTTTGTACAGAATCATCGAGAAATTCTGGTTTGCGTCGCTACCTTCTCTAGAGACAGCTTTATTAGGCAGGTCCAGAGGTCAGTGACGATTTCGTAAGTTACCAGTCTATGAACTGCTTGTTTGTTGTTTGTAGCACGATAACTCACGAGAACGGAAGAAGCTACCAATGTCAAATTACACCACGTGATTCAGGAGGGTGATGGCTGCGGCTGTTTAGATTTTGCGTCAAAATCCGGTCAAAGGTCAAGGTCACCAGTTGAGGTCAAACATAAATTCCGTAATTAATGTGAGAAATGGAGTATTTTTGGCTTCGCTTGATTTCGAGTTCGTTTTAACTTTCGATTTTTAATTTTGTTCTTCGGTTTTTGCGATCGCTTCGATGCTTAAAACTCGGTTGTCGAAGATTCTTGGTAAAAATGGATGTTCTGGAAACTTTTAAAGATTGATATAAAAATATTTCACGCGACGTGTCACGGGTTCGTCCCATGATGCATGTGCGCTCGAGCAGACGGCGTCGTTGAATACGTTTAAGTGTTTTGGTGTGCGCGGCTGACGGTGTTTTCGATAAGATGTGTTTAAAATCATTTTTTTATCCCAATAAGGTTATCGCCGCATCCTGACTCGCTAATAGCCGTCGTGGATTATGTAAAGATTGTTGGTGGATGGCGAATATTATGGTTTTGTGACTTTGATAAAATAATATTTAATAAATGCGTGGAGGAATGGAGATTTTTGCTTCGCTCGACGTTACGAGTCGTTTTACTTCGATTGTTAATTTTTGTCTTTGGTTTTTGCGATCGCTTAGGACGGCTTAAAACTTGGTTGTCGAAATTCTGGTAAAAATCGGATGTTTTGGAGACGTTTAAGATTGTGTATAAAAAATATTTCACTCGACGCGTCACGGGTCTTCCCATGATGCCAGTGCACTCGAGCAGACGCATCGTTGAGTTACGTTAAGGTATAATTGCGTGAGAAATGGAGATTTTTGCTTCGGTTGACGTTACTATTTTGCATGGTTTGATACAGAATCATCGTAGAAACTCTCTGGTTTCGTCATCGCTACCTTCTCTAAGAGACAGCTTTTATTAGACAAGGTCAGAGGTCAATTGACGATTTTTTAAGTACACAGTCGATGACTGCTTGTTACTTACAAATTAAAGATTTCGTAAGTATATGATGACTACCGTTTCTGTTTGTTACTTACGAAATCTAAAGATTTCGTAAGTATATTGATCCTTCCGTTCTGTTTGTTTGTTTTTGTATGTTTGTTTGTAGGCACGATAACTCGAGAACGAAGAAGCTACCATGTCAAATTACATCACGGTGATTCAGGAGGGTGATGGCTAGCGCTGATTAGATTTTGGTCAAAATCGGTCAAGGTCAAGTCACAGTGAGGTCAAACATAATTCCGTAAAAATTAAGTGGAGAAATGTGAGTATTTTGCTTCGCTCGACGTTACGAGTTCGTTTTAACTTCGATTTTAATTTTGTCTTCGGTTTTTTGCGATCGCTTCGGATGGCTTAAACTCGGTTGTCGAAATTTCTTGTAAAAATCGGATGTTTTGGAGACGTTTTAAGATTGTATAAAAATATTTCACTCGAAGCGTCAAGGGTCGTCCCATGATGCAGTGCGCTCGAGCAGACGTCACGGGTCGTCCATTGATGCAGTGCGCTCAAGCAGACGCGTCGTTGAGTCACGTTAAGGTTTCCGTGTGCGCGGTGACGGTTTTTTCCAATAAAGATGGTGTTTAAAAGTCATTTTTTTATCCCAATAAAGGTTATCGTCGCAATGCCTGACTCGCTGAGCGTCGGATTATGTTAAAGATTGTTGGTGGATGGCCGAATATTACGGTTTTGTGACTTTGATAAAATAATATTAAATAATTGCGTGGAGAAATGCCAGTTTTTGCTTCGCTCGACGTTACGAGTTCATTTTAACTTCGATTTTAATTTTGTCTTCGTTTTTGCGATCGCTTAGGACGCTTAAAAACTCGGTTGTCGAAATTCTGGTAAAAATCGGATGTTTTATGAGATTTATGTCGGGTGTCGTATCTGAGGGTATTATGCACTGAAGATTATGCTAATGAGGGGATTGTAACACACAGCATACGCGCTCGTTTGCGTCGCTACTTCTTCTCGAGACAGCTTTTATTAACAAGGTCAAGGTCAAGTTGACGATTTCGTAAGTACAGTCTAGACTGCTTGTACTTACGAAATCTAAAGATTTCTAAGTATATTGATGACTACCGTTTCTGTTTGTTTGTTTGTTTGTATGTTTGTTTGTTTGTTTGTAGGCACGATAACTCGAGAACGGAAGAAGCTACCAATGTCAAATTACACCACGTGATTCAGGGAGGGTGATGGCTAGTGCTGATTAGATTTTGGTCAAAATCTTCAAAGGTCAAGGTCACAGCGAGGTCAAATATTCGATTTTTGATGGTTGGGTACAGCGAGTCAAATATTCGATTTTGATGGTTTGGTACAGATAACTCGAGAACGGAAGAAGGCTACCAATGTCAAATTACACCACGTGATTCAGAGGGTGATGGCTTAATGGCTGATTAGATTTTGGTCAAAATCGGTCAAGGTCCAAGGTCAGGTGAGGTCAAACATTCGATTTTTGATGGTTTGGTAAGAATCATCTGTAGAAACTTCTGGTTTGCGTTCGCTACCTTCTCTAGAGACAGCTTTTATTTAGACAAGTTCAGAGTCAAGTTGACGATTTCGTAAGTACCAGTCTATGACTGCTTGTTTTGTTACTTACGAAATCTAAAGATTTCGTAAAGTATTGATGATTCCGGTTTCTGTTTGTTTTGTTTGTTTGTTTGTTTGTTTGTTTTTGTTTGTTTGTTTGTAGGCAGATAACTCGAGAACGGAAGAAAGCTACCAATGTCAATTACATCACCTGATTCAGGAGGGTGATGGCTAGTGCTGATTAGATTTGGTCAAAATCGGTCAAAGGTCAAGGTCACAGTGAGGTCAAACATTCGATTTTTGATGGTTTGGTACAGATAACTCTGAGAACGGAAGAACTCCAATGTCAAATTACACCACGTGATTCAGGAGGGTGATGGCTAGTGCTGATTAATTTTGGTCAAATCGGTTAACGGTCAAGTCACGGTGAGGTCAAACATTCGATTTTGATGGTTTGGTACAGAATCATCGTAGAATTCTGGTTTGCGTTCGCTACCTTCTCTAGAGACAGCTTTTTATTAGACAAGGTCAGAGGTCAAGTTGACGATTTGCTGTAAGTACCAGTCTATGACTGCTTGTTTGTTTGTTTGTTTTTTGTGTAGGCACGATAACTCGAGAACGGAAGAAGCTACCAATGTCAAATTACACCACGTGATTCAGGAGGGTGATGGCTAGTGCTGATTAGTTTTGGTCAAAATCGGTCAAGGTCAAGGTTACAGCGAGGTCAAATATTCGATTTTTGATGGTTGGTACAGCGAGGTCAAATATTCGATTTTTTTGATGGTTTGGTACAGATAACTCGAGAACGGAAGAAGCTACCAATTCAAATTACACCACATGATTCAGGAGGGGTGATGGCTAGTGCTGATTAGATTGGTCAAAATCGGTCAAAGGTCAAGGTCCAGTGAGGTCAAACATCCAAAAATGGATAACTCGAGAACGGAAGAAGTACAATGTAAATTACCACCACGTGATTCAGGAGGGTGGTGGATAGCGCTGATTAGATTTTGGTTAAATCGTTCAAAGGTCAAGGTCACAGTGAGGTCAAAGCATTCGATTTATGATGCTTTGGACAGAATCATCGTAGAGTGAAACTTCTGGTTTGCGTCGCTACCTTCTCTAGAGACAGATTTTATTAGACAAGGTCAGAGGTCAAGTTGACGATTTCGTAAGTACCAGTCTATGACTGCTTGTTTGTGTGTTTGTTTTGTTTGTAGGCACGATAACTTCGAGAACGGAAGAAGCTACAATGTCAAATTACACCACTGATTCAGGGGGTGATGGCTAGTGCTGATTAGATTTGTGTCAAAATCGGTCAAAGGTCAAGGTCACAGTGAGGTCAAAATTCGGATATTTGATGGTTGGTACAGGTAACTCGAGAACGGAAGAAGCATACCAATGTCAAAATACACCACGTGATTCAGGAGAGTGATGGCTAGTGCTGATTAGATTTTTGGTCAAAATCGGTCAAAGGTCAAGGTACACAGTGAGGGTCAAACACCAAAAAATGATAACTCGCGAAGGAGAAAGCTACCAATGTCAATTACACCAAGTGATTCAGGAGGGTGGTGGCTAGCGCTGATTAGATTTTGGTCAAAATCGGTCAAAGTTAAGGTCACAGTGAGGTCAAACATCCAAAAACATTCAATTTTTGATGGTTTGGTACAGAATCATCGTAGAAACTTCTGTTTGCGTCGCTAACTTCTCGAGAGACAGCTTTTATTAGACAAGGTCAGAGGTCAAGTTGACGATTCGTAGTACCAGTCTATGACTGCTTGTTTGTTACTTACGAAATCTAAAGATTTCGTAAGTATATTGATGACTACCGTTTCTGTTTGTTTGTATGTTTGTGTTTTTGTTTGTTGGTTTGATGTGTTGTTGTAGGCACGATAACTCGAGAACGGAAGAAGCTACCAATGTCAAATTACACCACGTGATTCAGGAGGGTGATGGCTAGTGCTGATTAGATTTTTGGTCAAAATCGGTCAAAGTCATGGTCACAGTGAGGTCAAATATTCGATTTTTGATGATTTGGTACAGATAACTCGAGAACGGAAAAGCTACCAATGTTAATTACACCACGTGATTCAGAGGGTAGTGCTAGTGCTGATTAGATTTTGTCAACATCGGTCAACGGTCAAGGTCACGGTGAGTCAAAAATTCGATTTTTGATGGTTTGGTACAGAATCATCGTGAAACTTCTGGTTCCTTCGCTACCTTCTCTAGAGACAGCTTTTATTAGACAAGGTCAGAGGTCAAGTTGACGATTTCGTAAGTACAGTCTATGACTGCTTGTTTTGTTTGTTTGTTTGTAGGCACGATAACTCGAGAACGGAAGAAGCTACCAATGTCAAATTACACCACGTGATTCAGGAGGGTGATGGCTAGTGCTGATTAGATTTTGGTCAAAATCGGTCAAAGGTCAAGGTCACAGTGAGGTCAAACATAATTCCGTAAATTCACGTGGAGAAATGGAGTATTTTTGCTTGCGCTCGACATTACGAGTTCGTTTTAACTTCGATTTTAATTTTGTCTTCGGTTTTTGCGATCGCTTAGGACGCTTAAAACTCGGTTGTCGAAATTCTGGAAAAATCGGATGTTTGGAGACGTTTTAAGATTGTATAAAAAATATTTTCACTCGCCGCGTCACGGCTCGTCCCATGATGCAGTGCGCTCGAGCAGACGCGTCGTTGAGTTACGTTAAGGTATAATTGTGTGGAGAAATGGAGATTTTTGCTTCGGTCGACGTTACGATTTTTGATGGTTTGATACAGAATCATCGTAGAAACTTTGGTTTGCGTCGCTACCTTCGCTAGAGCAGCTTTTATTA
>CM068957.1:143170594-143186695 GCA_035128595.1 Eptatretus atami
TTGAAGTGGTGAAAATTTTTGAATCTACACATGAAGAACTTAAATATGATAGTTCCAAGATTTTTTTTATTACTTTGTTTTTTTCAGTGTGAGAAATGTATTCGCTATATATTTTAATTGTAATGTTACTTTTCAGCTTTATGTCGCCATTGTTATGTATAGCTTGTAAGCTGTAAAAGTCAAATCACAAAAACACCCCATGATGTCTGTCAATTTTAATCTGATGATTAATTTCATCTCGTTCTTATATAATCTGATGATTGGAAAAAAGTCACAAGTCAGGCTTTGGCCAAATGCATTGCAGTTTGTTTAGAGTTTAGACAATGTTTACAATATATTTGTTCGGAGTTTGAATGTTGGAACAAGAGAAAACCGGCAGTCTGTTTGGAGAGTTTGTCCTCATTGAAGACTCAAGAATGTGTCACGTTGGCAGGGAGTGGGTGGGAATGGAGGAACAGATGAAAGCGCCTTTTGACTGGAAACTAAGTTTCATGACACTTGTCAGAACTGCTGCAGCACGTTACTCTCGCTGTGTTTACTCGACTCGTCTCTGGCCCTACTGTGTGTGCTCTTCCGACTAACAGTGCTGCTTAATAAACTCAGACTTTTCAGTTCACAAGTCATTTGTCCTTCATTCCATTGACCGCCTCCCCACACCGACTTCATATTGATATTCAAGGGTGGAACAGCTTAAGTTCGTGGCTCAATAAAGATGGACTGTTTTGTCAATGACATTCATCGAATTTTTATGTCAAAAGCCACGGTCTTGCTGACACCTCCTTCAGTATTGTTATTGCAATTAAAACCTCAGGTAAACCCCACCCATCATTATCCACCTCATACTGATAATCCAACAATTCGTTAATTTACGAATGACATGTAATAATTATTTAATTCGCGATTTAACGCACTTTTACGTAACTCTTGCATCCACTCAAAGCCATCTTTAAAACTGATATTTTTCCATCCATGTCTTCAGAACATCATTTTTTTTTAATCCAAGTCCAGTATTTAGGCAGATTATATTTATTTGTAAGTTAAATCATGGATTTACCTTTGCGTGTGTGTGTCATGACTCAATATTTTTTCTTTACATTTTGCAAATATTTGTAATAAAGAAATGGTGTGAACACTAGTAGCCAATCAGTGGAGTCCTTCCAGAGAGCCAATTGAGGTATAGTGAACACTGCAATGCACTCAACGGGAGCTCGTCACCACGATATGTTAGAACCTCGCGTGCTTTTCCTTACAAGTCTTTTCTTATTCATGAGTCACTCAACACTCATGGACCATTTTCCGAAAGGACCATTTAGAAAACACCCCCATCCACTTTCTCAACAATACTCTGGAAGAAGTCCTTTCTTTCAAGCTTCTGGGACTCACGATCGGTCATGACTTTCCTGGGAAAGCCACATTTCCAACCTGGCCTCCAAAGCCAGTCGCCGACTGGAATCCTCCGTCGTGCAAAGTCCTTCCTTGGACCACCTGAGCTCCTGACCACTTACAAAGCTTTTGTCCGCAGCCTGATGGAGTACTGCTCTCCCCTCTGGGCTGATGATCCTGCGTCTCACCTTCTCAGCTTCACGCTGTGGAAACCAAGGCATTTCAGATCATTGGCATCTCTCGCAGTGAGGCTGAGTCTTTGTGCCTCTCACTCTCTCACCGCAGGAAGGTCGGTGGTCTTTGTCTTCTACTGTCTCCTCTCCAGTCTCGCAACCCTGCTCTGTCTGAGATTTGTCTCAATCATATTTCCGCAGAGCGCTCAAGGTCCGCCAACAACCCCCTTCTGGTAAAACTACCAAAATCACGAATCACTGCTCACCTTCACTCTTTCATTCCTCTTTTTTCCCCCGCCTTTGGAATAAACTCCCTCACTCTGTTCAATCCCATTCTTCCCTCCAGGCCTTCAAAACAGCTGTTCACCACCACCTCTTATCGCCCCCATCAGTACATCCCCCATCCTCGATCTTTTCTACCCCCGTTAATCCACCCCAAACCCACCTCCTTCAAATTCCCTGCTTTCTTCCTGAAAGTCCCGGTAATGTCCATCTTGTATTCCCATGTCCCCACCCATCCTCTCTCCTTCCACAGATCTCCTAATGTCTCTGTTCCCACTGTTTTGTCCTTCCCATCCCACCCCTCTTGTCTCATGCCCCCCCCCCCCCCTTGCTGTGTGTTGTGTGTTAGCTCTCTTATGAGCCTTGACAATGTTTTCAATTTTATTTATTTTTAAACACAAAAAAAAAATATTTGAACATTGTGACATCAGTGAAGAGGCAGAGGGGTACATCAGTGAAGGGCTGCAGGAACGTCTGGAATCTGAGTAAGAAGTAGTACAAAATAGACACCACCAATCGCAACTATGTCTGACCAAAGAGACGGTTTCAACGTCCACAAACATTGACCTATCAATCATTGGGAAAATCATCTTTGGAAAGAAGGACAGTAGGCATCCAGGAATCCAGGATTCAGCTGATTGATGGAGATGTCTTTAACTGCCCTACAAGAGAGACTCTCACATACTGCATTGGGAGAGATTGCTAAATAGTAGCAGGAATGGTCACACTCTACGAAGAAAAGTTCTAAGGTGTACAAGATCTGCTCAGCCACACAAGGAAGGCCAGAGATTGTGTGATGCTAAAAAACAGGAAAGAGGTTTGTGTTCCACCTTATCACAAAGGAGAGTACTCACCAAAGGTCAACGTGCACAAGCTTGAAGAAAAGCTTGGATGCAATGAGAAACCACTCCATTGCTCATGGATGGAATGGTCTCCATGTGATGGAATGGATGTGGGCTTGAGAAATTGAATTGGGAAAAGGTGCTGAAGATTCTGGAGGATGTTTTCCATGACACCGACATCAATATCTCTGTCTGTTCTTGGTAAAAACGTTAGTAGCAGGCATGAGTTATGGCAAGGAGCAGTCGTTTGGATGAAGTGAATTTCGGAACGACATTTATTTTGAGGAGGAGAGTGTTACAAGAAAAACTATCACCCCATTAAAATTCAGAATAACGATGAGATTAATATTAAAACTCAGAAGCCAACCTGAATAATGATAATATTAAGTGGAGATGCAGCCTCTGGTCACCTGGTGGCAACAACACCATCACTCTTACAACACTTCCAGTTGCCAAGAACGATGCTTTGGACTGCGCCAAGCCTGCATCTCGTATTTTGTATCTCCGATTATTATTCCAGGTATGGATTTATTTCGCTGAAAATAGTGAATATAAAGGTACTGTACTACGTTGTTGGGTTTATTATTGATGTTGCAAGTTAGTCTGTATCGTACATTATTGTGTTGTTTTGAGTTGCAAGGCCGACCCACTCGGGGAACAAATGAATACAATGGGAGCGTTTCGTCAAACCATCTTGATCAATCCATCACAATAAATATGTTCTGGAGACAACGATTGTACAATGATAACAAGTGGATAATTACCTTGTTTTTAGTGGTGATGTTATTTGCTGTAATAGATCAGGAATAATGGAACCATTAATTGAACGGTAAAGAGAACCTAATAGGTCACTCTTGCAACACCTCTGGTTGCCGCGAATAGTGCTTTGGAATGCGCCAAGCCTGCATCTCATATTTTGTATCTTTGATTATTATTCCAGGAAAAGAACTCGGAATTGGAATGATGACTGCTCTGTTCCATCTGCCTCATCACCCTGCATAATCACACACAAGAATATGATTACAGTGAAACAGGAAGGGTCTTTTCAACTCTTGCTTTGTGTTTCCGAATAGTCATATTTCCTATGAGCCGCCATTTTGTCATCTCGATATTCCCCAACGTTGAGGGTACCAGGACTTGTTTTATGTGGTGTTTGTGTAGTTTTGTGCAGTGTCTTTTGTATGGTGCTTGTGTAGTGTATTTTGTGTGGTGTTTGTGTGCTGGTGTGTCATGTAATTAATAATTGACATAACTAGAACTGCCACTTTATAACTGCTGGCAGTGATGACCAGGTACCAAGACGATCCCTTTGATGCAACCCCACTTTGGTCAGACACTTGACCCTGACCCATGACATTTATTATTCAAGAATGAGATTAGAAAAAATTAAATTCAAATCAAATGGAAGATCAAATAGGTACAGTCCTGCATTGGGGTCATCAGAAGGAATCCAAGCAAGCAAAAAGCAAAGATGAAGTCATCAGGAGGAGCCTGGATAGGATTCGGGTTTCATATGGTACTCCTCCACCCTCATCCAGGCACAGCCAAGTGAGCCTTATTCCCCAAAAAATCAAAAAGAGCCCCGGAGATTCAAAAAATTAAATAATTCTGGCTGCCAGACCATGCATCTGATCTGGCTAAAATTTAAAATCTATATTCCCCATCAATATTAGATCATAATTGTGAAGTTTCATGTCAATTGATGAAGCGGTTCAAGAGAAAGAATTTTTTTAGGATTTTCAATCAATCCAATATGGCTGCCAGACCATGTGACCTAACAATTATTTGTGAACACTGTATCCTGGGGAACATGTGTGTGAAGTTTCCCCTAAATCTGTCCAGCTGTTCTGGAGAAGAAGATTTTCATAGGTTTTCGGGTAAATCCAATATGGCTGCCAAACCATGTGACTTATGACATCATAGGTGTGAACGTTTTGCTCCTCATGGATAGGCGATCACACCTGTAAAGTTTCGCCTCGATCTGTTCGGCTGTTTCAGAGAAGATTTTTGAAGGTTTTTACAACAAAAAAAAACAATATGGCTGCTGACCCACTTGACTGATGACGTCATCAATTTTTCTGTTAACCAATTTATTCCTAGAAGACCCTCAATTTTCTATACTGATCAGATGTAGTGTCATACGTTTGCAATTATGATGTCATAACGAAGGCACCTATGACATGATAAAAAAAAAATCACACTTGTTCCCAATGATGAGTACTTTCCATGTGCCAAGTTTAAATTTTTTCCTTGGTGTGGTTTTGGAGATACAGAGGTCCAAAGTTTTTCCTTTTTTCCCACATGGCTGCCACGCCACGTGACCTATGATGTCATAATTATCATTGAAACATTCTACATGAGTAGTCGCTCCTATGGTGAAAATTTTGTGTCAATCCGACTAGCGGTTGCAGAGAAAAACACGCATGTTCTGTGCGGAGAAACAAACAGCCAAACAAACAAACAAACAGACAGACCAAAATGCAAATGCCCTCTCATCTGGCGTGGGGAATAAAATAAGGCCAAATGAAAAAAAATACCAGTTGATCGACCCTGCCCACTTCCTTTTTTCAATCTGTGTCTTTTTTATTCTTATTTTATCAAACATCACGAAAAAAATAATCACACCAGTGTCTGAAGGAAGTGGTGCAGTGAAGCGGCTTCACCGCTTGAAAGGTAGCCCTACGGGGGACTGATGGTTACTTCCCCAACAAGTGGGATGACCTTACTGTCCTGACGCAAACTAAACAACACAAGAAAAACTGAACAACAAACTAGAAACGAACGAAACATGGACGACGCTCGCTATGTGATGTTTTCTCCCATTTCGCTGGTGGGAGCTGGACCAGGGAGCGCTGATGAGTCCACATCCCACATATGTAAATTTGTGTATTTAATGCTGACTGTAGATCTACATAGAAGCAATTCAAGTACTGTATCTACTTCAATTTAAATAAAATAATGATTTTAAAGATTGTTTTAAAAAAAAATTGCAGAAGTTTAGTGCAATTGAAGCATTCTTATACACAACCTTTTTTATTTTTAATACATGATCTTGCGTTGTGGAGGGAACAATGACACATATCAGACCAGAACACACCATTAAAAAGGCAACAGCAGGAGAAAAGGGAAACACCAATTGCAGGGCGGAGAGAGAAGGTAGGGAAAAAACAAGGGATGCAGGTAATGGTGAGGGTTGGGGAGAACGCAAAGGATGGACAAGATGGATACAAAAGCAAAATTTTGGGAGGGTGAGGGTGGTTTAACAGGTGTAGAAAAGATCATGGTTTTGGATGGGGGATGATCTGAAATAGTGATGAACATTTGTCTTTGAAGACCGGGAGAGAATGATGAGATCGAAAAGAGTGTGGAAGGTGGTTCCAAAGGCAGGAAAGGAGAGGAATAAATGAGTGGAGGTGAGCAGTGGTTCTGGATTTAGGCAGTTTCATGAGGAGGGGGTTGCTGGTGAACTGCATGCATCCTGCAGATACTTTGGGGTGACATAGAGAAAGAATGGAGAGGGCAGAGGGGGCAAGACCAAACATGAGGTGAAAGAAGAAAGAGAGACCACAAACCTGTCAGCGATGCAAAGTTATAGGCCCATCGACTCACCTTCCTCATGAGAGATTCCAATGATCATAAAAGCCTTGGCTTCTACGGCGACAAGCTGAGCAAGATGTGAGGAAGGGAAGCCAGCCCAGAGAGGACAGCAGTACTCCATCAAGCTGTGGATGAAAGTCTTGTAGGTGGATAGGAGCTCAGGTGTGCCAAGGAAGGACTATGCATGATGGAGGATGCCCAATCGTCATCTGGCTTTGGAGGCCAACTTTGAAATGTAGCTTGCCCAAGAGAGATCATGGCTGAGAGGGAGTGACTGAATCTCTTCAATAAAGTTATTGAGAAGGTAGATGGGAGGGTTTGCAGAACAGTCCTTTTGGGAAGAGAGAGAGAGCGAGAGAGCGAGAGAGAGAGAGAGAGAGAGAGAGAGAGAGAGAGAGAGAGAGAGAGAGAGAGAGAGAGAGAGAGAGAGAGAGAGAGAGAGAGAATTTCTCAGGATTGAAAGACATGTTTCAGGTATTTGACCCGTTTGTGATTTTGTGAAGGTCCAAGGAGAGGGAAGAGGCTGCTGCCTGCCTGTCAGAACGATGAGGGATATCACAGTAGAGAGTGGAATCATCAGCAAAGAGAGAAAGAGGATTTTCCAGAGTCAGTCAGATCATTGATGAATATTAGGAATAGGATGGGGCCGAAAACACTGCCTTGGGGTATTCCAGCCTTGACAGAGGAGAATAAATGGTTTAGTTGAGAGCCACACGTTGGCTATGAGAGTGGAGGAATCAGGAATCCAAAAGTGGAGTTGGCCTTGGATTCTGTGGGCGGAGATTCCATATTTAACAGGTCCAAGTACGGCAAAACTGGAGGTTCATGGAAGTACAAAGAAGTAGATGTTGTGTAATACAGTGTTCAAGTTATGATTGAATAAAAAAAAATAAATATTGTTAAGATCAAACAAATATATGAATTCTACCATTTTCCACCATTGATTGCAGTGTCTATTACATCACCAGTAGGGTGAAATATACTGATTCTGGCTCACTCTTTCCCCATGTAAGTGAATGGGGGATTTTCAGCGATTCATATTTTTTTTCCCTAAAAAGTAAACCCCTTTTTATCCCAAGGTATATTTATTTGTCTCCCCTTTAACCTAGGGGCACTCTATTCAAATAACCAATGCAATAAGATAAAGATTTTTCAAGTAGCAAAGTAGTATGTGATTTGTTAAAGGTGATTCTGAAGAAATATCTGAAACATGTAAGCCTCAGGGACACTCTTTCAAATAACCAATGCATATTGTTTAGCTCACTCATTGAACCTATAAACATTTGTTCATTCTCAAATTCCTTCAATAGTTTAATTTTCTTTGCACATAATCCCCATCTAAAATATTTAAAAATAAAACATTGGAATCTTATATTTTTCAAGATACCCCTTTGTGTCATTATGAAATGATATAACTTCTCTTAATGATCTCATCTGACCACCTCCTGAGTTGCATATCATTTTTTTTGCATAAACCACGCCATAAACAAGTTTTGTTTCAAATGTTTTCAGTTCGTGCCATGAAAATGAGGAAGTGTTTTTGGACAGTCATGCTGTGAAAAAATAGGAAGTATTCTGTGAGAGACAAGGCCTCGTGTTTATATTTTAAATCAGAACACTAACAGGCTTTAAACGTAAGTTTAATCAAAATCATTTGAAGCATTTTAATTTGTTTTTAAAATCAGTCATACTACTTGAGAATGTATCGCCCACGTATTTCCCAAGCTGTCTCGCCCGAAGCGTCATTTCTGTGGCCACACCCGATGATTAGGCAATTTCCTCATCGTTGCCTTATAAGTGATTCGCCAGACAAAGTTTCTGCCAGACGGGATTTTCATTTTTACCACCTTGTACCAATGGTTTTCAACTGAGACATGAACTCTTTCTTCTGACGAAGAAAACAGCTCACACAAAGTTGGTAAGTTTGTGTATGGGTTCCTCTTTGAACGATGAAGCAATTGATAAATAATTAAATCGTGATAATGCTAAAATATAGATATATATTTTTTCCTGGCAGGTCCTTGGAAGAAGAGCAGTTTACAATCACGACGAGGTACATGAAATTAATGCTCTTATTGAAGAGGTCAATCATCTTAGAAGAGAATTGAAAAACATTTTTAATGACTGGCACGAAGTCTTATCACGGCCTCTGATCTCGAGTGAATTAAACAACGGTGAGCACGTGTGTGTGTGTGTGGTGTGTGTGTTGTGTGTGTGTTGTGTGTGTGTGTGTGTGTGTGTGTGTGTGTGTGTGTGTGTGTGTGTGTGTGTCTGTCCCTGTCTGTTTGTCTTCTCTATCTCTCCCTGTCTGTCTCTTTGTATCTCTCTCTCTGTTTGTCTCTCTGTCTGTCTTTCTACCTACCTCTCTCTGTCTCTCTCCATCTATACCCTTGACTCATTATTTTTTTTTTTTTTCGCTCGATCACACAACATAAACTCTTGAAGCAATCTGGTACAACACATGATTTTCTGGAGGTAAATGTTTCTGAAATTTATTTAGTTATTTGTTTATTTATTCTTTATTAATAATCACTCTCTCTTTTGAATGTAGCCTATGGTTGTTGGTTGCATCATTAGTTTGGGACGGTTATGCCAGTACACTGGAATTCATTTTATTGGCCTCGGAAGGATGACAGGCTGAGTCGGCCTCCTGGTGTGTTAATTCAGTGGTCAACGAGGCTTGAACTTAGAACCAACACAGGCTTATTAATATTACCATGTAATTATCTTTATAAAACCTAATTATTATCCACTTTTTGTTCCAAAACAGAATATGGTGTCTGAGTTTCAAAATCACAAGACATCTGAAGAAGATTGCTGGGAAAGATTATACATTCTCGCAAATGAATATAATATTTTCAATTTTGATTAATTATATTTGTTTTGTTTACAATTATTTGATTTTGAATTACAAAAAGAGAATGAAGACATGAATAAGGAGAGGAGGGAGGGAAAGGGGGGGGGAGGGGGGTAGGTGCGCTCCCCAACGACCCATCACCCCCTCAACCCACCCCCTCCCCTCCCGTGTGTGTGTGGGGAAGGGTGGGGTGGATGAGGAGGTGGGGTCAAAGGTGGGGGGCGCACAGGGGGATGAGGGGGGTGGGGTGTGTGGGGGGTTTGGTGGGAGGCTTGTGTGGGAGGGTTTGTGTGGGAGGGGCTTGTGTGGGAGGGGTTTATGTGGGTGGGGCTTGTGTGGGCGGGCGTGTGTGGGCGGGGCGTGTTGTGGGGGCGTGTGGGAGGGTTTATGTGGGTGGGGCTTGTGTGTGGGGGCTTCGGTGGGGTTATGTGGGCGGGGCTTCGGTGGGGTTTGTGTGGGAGGGTTTTGTGGGTGGGGGTTTCGGTGGGGTTTGTGTGGGCAGGTTATGTGGGTGGGCTTGGTGTGCAGGGTTTATTGGGAGGGGTTTATGTGGATGAGGCTTATGTGGATGAGTTGTGTGGATAAATGGATGGGTGGAATGGAGTGGGTGGGGTGGATGGGTGGAGCTTGTGTGGATGGGTGGAGAATTTTTTAATTAAAATAAACATGTTGTGTGTGGGAACTAATTAACTAATCACTAATTATGTGAATATGATGAATGTGGGTGGAGCTTGTGTGGAGTTTGTGTGTATGGAGCTGTGTGGGGTTGTGTGTGGAGCTTGTGTGGGGTTTGTGTGGGGTGGTTTGTGTGGAGCTTGTGTGTGGGGTGTTATGTGGTGGGGTTTGTGTAGGCAGGGTTATGGGTGGAGCTTGTGTCTGGAGCGTGTGTGGGTTTGTGTGGGTGGGGTTGTGGAGTTGTGTGGGTGGGGTTATGTGGAGCTTGTGTGGGGTGGGGTTTATGTGGGTGGGGTTTATGTGGTGGGGTTTATGTGGAGCTTGTGTGGGGTGGGGTTTATGTGGGGGGGTTTAGTGGGTGGAGCTCGTGTCTGGAGCTTGTGTGGGTTTGTGTGGGTGGGGTTTTTGTGGAGCTTGTGTGGTGGGGTTTATGTGGGTGGGGTTTGTGTGGGCGGAGTCAAAAAGGGGCGGAGTCAAAAAATTTCAATTATCTTTGCTCTTTGTAATTCCTGTGAATAAAATGAACCTAAAATCTCTTCCCCTTCTAAATCATACATCTTATAAGTCCAAGGAACGTATCTATTACATAACAATTTAAAAAGTTCGTCATCCATCGTTTAATATAACCTTTTTCAAAATGAGATTTTCACCTATATATTCTTACGATATCACCAACTTTGAACTTAGGTTTCTGACATTAATCTCATTTTCATATTTTAATTTTTAAAATGTTTCTGATGTTTCATATTTGTTGACGTGTGAATTGTGTCATTATACTTATCCACAATATCCTGAATAAAAGATGAACCATTGTTGTGAACCGAGTTGTGTGAATTTTTTATATAGTCTCTCTTTTAAGGTACGATTAAAACGTTCAACAACAATGGCCTTCACTTCATTAAAGGTACTGTATAATGTAATACTGTTATTTTTAGAAAATTCATAAATGTCTTGTATAAAACTCTCTACCCTCATCAGTCCACAATTTTAGGTTTTCTCTTACTTTTATTAATAATCTGTTGAAAGGCTAACATAAGAGTATTACCTGTTTTGTTTTTTAAAGGGACAACCCATGCGTATCTACTCCTCAAATCAATAACGGTTAAAGCATACTTGTACCCCTTATCATTATTGAGTTCAATCAAATCAGCGGACCAGATATAATCAACTTCCTTGGAATAAACCTTCCTTCTCTGAAACTTTGTGAATATTGGTTTATGTAATTCATCAGCTAATTGCTCTTCAATCTTAATGACATCATTAGACCTATAAGTTTTTGAAATTCCAAGTCCAAGTTTCAATTTAGTACTGATCATCTTCTTCACGATGAACCGATCAACTTTTTCTCTCAAGGTTGGATTTTGTATCAGAGACAAATTATACAACATTTCTCTATCGGCTTCATGCTTTTCTTCTAAAGTTGTGGTATTCCAATAATAATCATGCCTCATGCACACTCATCAACCCTATGATGGTTTACCATGCTTTTGGATTATCTGCCTCATCTAATCTTTTATCCAAGTGTGCGTGCACAGAAGAAAACCCGGTGGTGAATTTCCCTGGTATTCCAGTAGTTGTACATTTACTTCCTGATAAAAACTTTGGATATCTCCTCCGAGTTTGTGTTTGGAGATAAATTGATTTTTTGAACCACACACCGAACAAAGACCTTTTTTAACCCTGTTATTTTACCTTTAAAATATGAAATATTTTAGTATTAGTTTTCTTTTTACATTGAGACAATAACTCATTTATTTATGAGAAAATTCCTACAGAGAGCGAAAACATTTTTAGTTTCCAACATGCACATTTGAATCTTAATTTTTAAAACATAAAGATCCTTAGAAATGCCTTCACTCTCTCCTCCATTTATTTAAGAAAAAATGAAAAACTTTAATTAACATCAATATCCTCTCCCTGAAAACGATGTCAACGGTCTTGTCGAAAATATTGCTAATAGACTTGTCAATTCTTTGTTTTCCTCCTCGGTGGGTTGTGTTATTTTCTGTAATACCACCAATATTTTTGTAATCTCACTGGTTTCCATATTTATTCATTCTCGCTCTTTCTCCTCTCCTCTCTTCCTCCTTCTCTCTCTTCTCTCTCCTCCTTCTCTTTCTTCTCCCTTTCCTCTTTCTCTCTTCTCTCCTCCTTCTCTCTCTTCTCCTTTTCCTCCTCTTCTCTCTCTTCAACTTCCTCGTCCCTTACTATCCTTGAATCGCTTACACCCCATAGAATATCATACATATATTCATCAGGATTTCTTGTTATTCCTGTATCCAAATAATTTTTTTTACAACAGGAAACCAATAAAATTTCTTTTGCATTTCTAAAAGAGCCTTACGTTTTCTTAACTTTATAATTTTTTCATTATTTAACATTCTAATTAAATCTAAAGTTGTCGTATCAACATCAGCATAATGCAATTCTTTTATTGAAAATACTCATTCTTATGTTGTAGAACATATTTATTAAAATACCGAATACCCTTTTCTTGAAGGTATGCTTGGACACAGAAATGATAATTTTCTTGAAGCCTTTGCTGTCATTTATGTATTAGAAATATATGTTAGAATAATTTATGACACGAAACACCTCCCCATCTTCCCATAGTTAAACATATTTGTATTTCCCTACTTATTATATATAATCCTGTTTTTCTGTTTTATTATATAAACAGGCAAAACCATTATTATATTTACCCTTATTAAATTCTTTTATTTGTTGTTTACTAATCGTGGCTCCACAAAACTCATTCTCTATACCAAGTGGATAATATTCTTCCTTACGAGACTGATTTAATTGTTCCAGGTCTTTTAGGTCAATTTTAAATGACCAATTATACCCTAAATCATTCATATCATACCCCATTGTTCTATCTCATACAAAAGATACGCCCTTCTTTATAAAAATTTATTTTAATTCGAAACTGTGAATTCTGTATGACCTGGAGATAAAATCAACACTTCTGTATCTTTGGAATACACGGCCGTTTTATTTAAGGATATATATTGTGATAAATCACTTAATCTCACCAAGTCATTCGCGTCAGTCGGGGTTGGATAATTTTTTAATTTAGAAGCATTTTTCATATATAATTTTTGGTTATATTATATTTATGTCGTTCAGCCTGTGCCTTTGTGTAATAATTTGATAAATCAATATCCAGGTCTTGGGATACACCAAGAGAGAACCATCTTTACCAACATATCATTTATATTAGATAAAATAATGTCATAAAAATTATTTTTGTTGAGTTGAAATAACACATATAGACATAATTGACCACAACACTTGGAATTTAATTCTTGGACTTGAAATGTTTGATAAACACCATTCTGTAAGAATTTTATGACTTCAACAG
This sequence comes from Eptatretus atami, assembly GCA_035128595.1. Classification (NCBI taxonomy): domain Eukaryota; kingdom Metazoa; phylum Chordata; class Myxini; order Myxiniformes; family Myxinidae; genus Eptatretus; species Eptatretus atami. Next base: position 143,183,768 of record CM068957.1, read on the forward strand.
GTGGTGGAAGACCAAAACTATCAAAATAATATTGTCTTGATTATTTAAAAATACAAACCCAATGAGAACCGTTCCCATTATTATCTTCTAAGTTCATAATAAATTCTTTGTATGTTGAGGCACGTTTGTTAATTCATCTCTCATACACAATAACCACATATGAATTTTAATTTCTTACAATATTGACAAGTTGTAAATTGATGTTGTATTCTTTCCAAATTCTTTAAACCACTCATCAATGCTCATTTATTTATTAGAAGATATAATCCATTACCCTTTTAGTTAATTTTACACCTGCTGTGCGATAGAAGAAAGCGTATCTCCAACACAATCTCGCTTTATCAGGCAGACCTCTCAAGTTTTCAGCAAAATCTACAATTACACCACTTCCACTAATTTGTTTCTCCAACTCTTTGTTATGTCTTTCGAATTCTTTGAGCCCGGAGTTGAGCCTTCCTTTCGTTGGCAGTTTTCACCGCTGTTGAAATACCACCCGTCAATGCTCCAACCGCACTTAAACCAGCAAATAAAGGAATTAGAAATGGGAGAAATCCTCCACTCGTCTCTCTTATTGAATATTTTTCAACATTGGTTTTGTCATTTTAATTTTAAGTGAGCCAGTATCGGTCAAGATTTTAACCTGTTCTCTTGTGAGCAAAAATCAATTCTTACTGCTCGTTTTCTCTGAATTGTATTAACGTTAATCGTTCAAGGCTTTTGATTTTGAACACAAGATGATAGTTTTATGAGATTGATTACCCCAGTTGTTACTTGCACTCATTTATTTAACAAAAAATTATGTGAGACTAATCATAACACCATTATCTGTATTAATCTGTAATTCTGTTCTTTCCAAAAGCAAACAATATGCATCAACTCTTACTCTCTCCTCTTTCAATGTATAGGGAAGTATTCACTCGATTAGACTTTATAGTTTCCTTTGAGCACTCAGTCAAACGCATAGATTGTATACAACTTTTAAATGCTGTCATATGCAAAATAGGTTCTGTATTTCCATTACTTTCACACCCTTTTGGTAGACGTATGGCTTCAACATAATCATTTTTTTCCAATTAATTTCCAATCTATCTCGTGGATAAAATGTTCCATCTAGAGAAACACGAAGTTGTTCACCATAGCATTATCACTCTGCATCATTATTCTTATCACTAGCAGTATCGCCATCTGGTTTTTAAAAAATGATCCACAGATATCGTGGCTTTCCTTCCAGAACACCCAAATTCCACGTGTAAGTGGTTTGTTTAGTTTAACGTGTTGACATCTTCTTTTGAGGTATGATACGCTGAGTGGTTTCTTTGAGTTAAGTCTTCTATTCAACACCTCTTCTGTTTTAAGATTCGGAGTATATTAACTAATATACCAACTCATTTCCTCAATTACAAATTTATTCTGATCACCAAAAGCACTAGCAACACCAAAAAGTAATCTATTTCATTATCATTCCTTTATAGTTGAAATCTAATTTAAGACCATACAGAACTTTATCATGATCACAAAATCCAAATATACCTTTAAGAGGAACTGCCACAGTTAAAACTATTAACTGCTTTTGTACATCAGTATACGTTCCTTTCCTCTGAGTATATCCAGGGTCTGTGGTTGTTCCCGTTACATATCAGAATAACCTTCGACAGCCCCCTTTCCCATTCTATCACTGAATGTATATAGTGTAAATTTCATCATTTCAGATACAGCAAGAACATAATCAACCGCTTCAACTTCTTGTGTTCCAATGTACAACGAACACTATCAAACATTTCCAGAAGAAATCATTTACGAGTGTAGCGTTAGTGTTATTCCCAGCCTTAGTGAATTTAAATTTACACAACAAGAAACTTTCGGATAGATTCAAATAGGTTTGTTGATTATTTATTTCAAAACTTTTTGTACATTTGCATTCCAGTCTGTTCCAGTATATGCATTTACCTTGAAGTAATCTTCTTTTTTAGTGGAGTTTGAGATGATAATAGTATCATCCAAATCATAGATACTATCAATTGCTTCCATACTTGTATATATTAGGAAAAAAGTGTTAAAACTTTTGAAACCTGATCCAAGTATTCGAATTATTTTCTGTCGTTCTTGGGGAGACAACTGAGTTTTGCCATTTTTAATTTCTTTTATTGCTTATAATTATGAGATTCCTTTTGGGCATCTTTTATACTCTTTATAGCACCTGCTACATTTCCCACAAGCAAAGCAGTTGAACCAATTAGGTCTTTATGTTTAAGAATAGTTGAACCGATACCCATTAGAGTATCAATATCATCTCCTAAATTGATGTCCACACCCCTTTGTCTCTTAGGTTTATAAGTATCCTCTACCAAGATACATACCTTCGCCCTTGTGTATGGGGAAAGGAACATCCCACTCCCTGTAATTATTTATATATTTCCCAACTCTGTGTTCCTCACAATAACCATCGTATTTATATGGAAAACTTCACGTAGGTGCATTCTAATGGATATAACTTCTCCATTAAAGAGAAATCATACGATTATCCTGGTCGGTTATCTAAAATTACTCTGTGTGTTTTTCTGACACAGGGAGATAAACCAAAATTTTTGGGTTCCATATTGAATTTATAACCAATTGGGGTTGAGTATGCAACTGAATGAAATATTGTATTGTTTTATTCCATCATTATAAGCACCATCAATCAAATCACAGTGAATTAATAAGAATTTATTCCTGAGATTTGAATGACATTATCACTGTAAAACGTCCATTAGTTTCAATCTTTTTGAGGAGAAACCCAAAAACTCTTCTACATGAATTATCAATTGTGAAATCAACCTTGTAGTTATTTTTAAGTTTAATCGTTGATTTTGAAGTTAGTTTTTGAATATCTATAACAATATTTTTTGGTTAATCACCCTGTTCTTTCATAAGACGAGCAATTTCGGA
>CM068957.1:143246781-143256890 GCA_035128595.1 Eptatretus atami
CTTCATCTTGCTCTTCCTAATTCCACACATCCTGCTCTCTTCCTAATTCCACATCATCCCTGCTCTCTTTCTAATTCCAACATCATCCTGCTTCTTCCTAATTCCACATAATCCTGTCTCTCTTCCTAATTCCACAGCGTCCTGCTCTCTTCCTAATCCACATCTCCTCTCTCTTTCCTATATTCCACATCAATCCTGCTCCTTTCCTAATTCCACATCATCCTGCTCTCTTCCTAATTCCACATCATCCTGCTCTCTTCCTAATTCCACATCATCCTGCTCTCTTCTTAATTCCACATCATCCTGCCTCTCTTCTAATTCCAATCATCCTGCTCTCTTTCTAATTCCACATCATCCTGCTCTCTTCCTAATTCCACAGTGTCCTGCTCTCTTCCTAATCCCAATCATCCTGCTCTCTTCCTAACTCCACAGCATATGCTCTCTTCCTAATTCCACATTCCTGCTCTCTCCTAATTCACAGTGTCCTGCTCTCTTCCTAATTCCACAGTGTCCTGCTTCTCTTCCTAATTCCACAGTGTCCTGCTCTCTTCCTAATTCCACCAGTCCTGCTCTCTTCCTAATTCACAGGTCCTGCTCTCTTCTAATTCCACAGCGTCCTGCTCTCTTCCTAATTCCACAGCGTCCTGCTCTCCTTCTAATTCCACATCATCCCTGCTCTCTTCCTAATTCACACATCATCCTGCTCTCTTCTAATTCCACATCCATCCTGCTCTCTTCCTAATTCCACATCATCCTGCTCTCTTCCTAATTCCACATCATCCTGCTCTCTTCCTAATTCCACATCATCCTGCTCTCTTCCTAATTCCACATCATCCTGCTCTCTTCCTAATTCCACATCATCCTGCTCTCTTCCTAATTCCACATATCTCCTGCTCTCTTCATAATTCCACATCATCCTGCTCTCTTCTAATTCCACATCCTTGCTCTCTTCATAATTCCACATCTCCTGCTCTCTTCCTAATTCCACATCATCCTGCTCTCTTTCCTAATCATCCACTCATCCTGCTCTCTTTCTAATTCCACATCATCCTGCTCTCTTTCTAATTTCAATCATCTCCTGCTCTCTTTCTAATTCCACATTCATCCTGCTCTCTTCCTAATTCCACAGCGTCCCACCCCTTTCCTGATTCCCTTGCATTCCGCCCCCTTCCTGATTCCCCAGCGTCCCGCCACATTACTGATTCACCTGATTATACATTTCATTTTAACGTACATAATAAATATACATCATACAGTACAAGTAAATTATTAAAATCTCCTTTCCCTTTCCACATTGAATGTTTTGGTTCTATGTGTAAACTATTTAAACATAAGCTGAGGGTTACTGACTTGTCTCATGTACATTTGTTCAAGTCAGTACACCAGATTTGAGAAAGTAACACTTTCAAGTAACTTTCAAGTAGATTTCATGTACTCTAGGAAATAAGCCCTGTGTCTTAATTCCTTGATAGTTTGCACCTCCAACGAGGTTTATATGTATAGTTATATCATCGAGACTTTTGTACATAGTATATCATGAGACTTGCGCCTCAAAGACTTGAGACTTGACATGAGACTTGCCCTCAAAGACCTTGACATTTGACATGAGACTTGCCCTCAAAGACTTGAGACTTGACATGAGACTTACCCCTCAAAAGACTTTGACACTTGACATGAGACTTGGCTAAAGTGACTTGTTGACATCTCTGGTTATGGTGTACAATGGAATGCTTGTCAATTTTCAGGCTTTGTTATTTGTGTATGATCTATTGGCGTATTGATTACTTGGCTTTGTTATTGTTATTTGAAATATAATGGAATATATGTAGATTATCAGGCTATGTGTTTATGGTGGTATAATCTAAGGTCTATCGATTAATTATCAGGCTTTGTGTATAGTACTGTATATGATCCAATGACGTATCGATTATTTATCAGACTTTGTGCAGATGTTAGTTGGTGTATCGATTATCAGGCTTTGTTTTATGGAATATGATCTAATGGTATATTGATTATCAGGCTTTGTTTATGGTATATGATCTAATGGTTCATTAATTATAGGCTTTGTTATGGTATATGATCTAATGGTACATTAATTATTAGGCTTTGTTTATTGGTATATGATCTAATGCGTATCATTAATTATCAGGCTTCCTTTTATTATTGATCTCATGGTACATTAATTATCAGGCTTTGTTTACTGTATATGATCTAATGGTGCATTAATTATCAGGCATGTTTATGGTATATGATCTAATGGTGCATTAATTATCAGGCTTTGTTTATGTTATATGAACTAATGGTGCATTAATTATCAGGCATTGTTTATGGTATATGATCTCATGGCATATCGATTATCAGCTTTGTGTGTAGTACTGTATATGATCTCATAGATATATTGATTATGAGTTTTATTGTATAGTATGTGATACAATGGGTGCATTAATTATCAGGCTTTGTTTATGGTATATGATCTCATTGCATATCGATTATCCAGCTTTGTGTGTAGTACTGTATATGATCTCATAGTATATTGATTATGAGGTTTTATGTATAGTATGTGATACAATGGTGCATTAATTATCAGGCTTTGTTATTAGTATATGATCTCATGGCATATGATTCAGCTTTGTTGATTATACTGTATTGATCTCATAGTATATGATTATGAGGTTTTATGTATAGTATGTGATACAATGGTGCATTAATTATCGGAGCTTTGTTTATGGTATATGATCTCATGGTACATTAATTATCATGGTTTTGTTTACTGTATATGATCTAATGGTGCATTAATTATCAGGCATTGTTTATGGTATATGATGTAATGGTGCATTAATTTATCAGGCTTTGTTTATGGTATATGATTAATGGTGCATTTAATTATCAGGCATTGTTTATTGGTATATGATCTAATGGGCGATTAATTATCAGGCATTGTTTTGTAATATGATCTAATGGTGGCATTAATTATCAGGCATTGTTTATGGTATATGATCTTAATGGTGCATTAATTATCAGGCATTGTTTATGGTATATGATCTCATGGTACATTAATTAATCAGGTTTTGTTTACTGTATATGATCTAATGGGCATTAATTATCAGGCATTGGTTTATGGTATATGATTAATGGTGATTAATTATCAGGCTTTGTTTATGGTAATAATGATCTAATGGTGCATTAATTATCAGGCATTGTTTATGGTATATGAATCTAATGGTGCATTAATTATCAGCATTGTTTTATGGTATATTGATCTTAATGGTGGCATTAATTATCAGGCATTTGTTTATGGTATATGATCTAATGGTGCATTAATTATCAGATTGTTTATGGTATATGATCTAATGGTGCATTAATTATCAGGCATTGTTTATGGTATATGATCTAATGGTGCATTAATTATCAGGCTTTGTTTATGGTATGTGATCTAATGGTGCATTAATTTATCAGGCTTTGTTTATGGTATATGATCTAATGGTGCATTAATTATCAGGCATTGTTTATGGTATATGATCTAATGGGTGCATTAATTATCAGGCATTGTTTATGGTATATGATCTAATGGTGCATTAATTATCAGGCTTTGTTTATGTATATGATCTAATGGTGCATTAATTATCAGGCTTTGTTTATGGTATATGATCTAATGGTGCATTAATTATCAGGCTTTGTTTATTGGTATATGATCTAATGGTAGCATTAATTATCAGGCTTGTTTTATGTATATGATCTAATGGTGCATTAATTATCAGCTTTGTTATGATATGATCTAATGGTGCATTAATTATCAGGCTTTGTTTATGGTATATGATCTAATGGTACATTAATTATCAGGCTTGTTTATGGTATATGATCTAATGGTCATTAATTATCAGGCTTGTTTATGTTATGATCTAATGGTTCATAATTATCAGGCTTTGTTTATGTATATGATCTAATGGTACATTAATTATCAGCTTTGTTTATGGTATATGATCTTAATGGTGCATTAATTATCAGGCTTTGTTTATTGGTATATGATCTACCAGAAAGAGGACAGGACACTGGAGAAAATGAAATGTACCGTATAACATTTTAACTTAAATTGTTATCTTGATATAATTTACCATTATGGACGAAGTTTAAATAATGCAAGTCAAATGACATTTAAATCATCAGAAAATTATTATATCAGATTGGGAGACGCACGTGGGGCCAAGTTTCCTTGATTCGACGTGAATGTCGATGACCTGGTTTGAATAAACTTATTTCCTACGTTCGTAAGACTGATACCTGCCACGGGGACATGGTGTGCTCTGTGCTGTTCTTTACCTGGAGAGTGGACATTTCCTTTAACCTTAGTGGAGGACGGTATGTGACTCGGTGCCATGACATCTAGCATGCTGAACATGTGCACATCTCATATATATATATACTATACATTCACCATTTATTTTAAACACTGTTTAATTCAATGTGTATTTAACGATTGTTTTCTGAACATTTGAACAAGTTATTATAACTCAAATCGCATGTAAATGCAACAAGTCTCAAAATCAATTTTATTTTGTTTGGTTATATTTGATGGTTTGGTAATGCTGGGTGGTTTGGTTATGCTGGGTGGTTGTAATGCTGGGTGGTTTGGTTATGCTGGGTGGTTTGGTAATGTGGTGTTTGGTAATGCTGGGTGGTTTGGTTATGCTGGGTGGTTTGGTTATGCTTGGGTGTTTTGGTAATGCTGGGTGGTTTTGGTTATGCTGGGTGGTTTGGTTATGCTGGGTGGTTTGGTAATGCTGGGTGGTTTTGGTATGCTGGGTGGTTTGGGTAATGCTGGTGGTTTGGTTATGCTGGTTGTTTGGGTTATGCATGGGTGGTTTGGTTAATGCTGGGATGGTTTGGTATGCTGGGTGGTTTGGTTAGCTGGTGGTTTGGTTATGCTGGGTGGTTTGGTATGCTGGGTGGTTTGGTTATGCTGTGGGTGGTTTGGTTATGCTGGGTGTTTGGTATGCCTGGTGGTTTTGGTATGCTGGTGGGTTTGGTTATGCTGGTGGTTTTGGTTAATGCTGGGTGTTTGTTATGCTGGGTGGTTTGGTTATGCTGGGTGTTTGTAAGCTGGTGTTGGTTACTGTTGGTGGTTTGGTAATTCGCTTGGTGGTATGATATTGATGGTTTCGTTATGTGGGTGGTCTGGGTTATGCTGGTTGTTTGGTAATGCCTGGGTGTTTGGTAATGCTGGGTGGTTTGGTTATGCTGGTGGTTTGGTATGCGGGTGGTTTGTTATGCTGGGGTGGTTTGGTTATGCTGGGTGGTTTGGTAATGCTGGGTGGTTTGGTTATGCTGGGTGGTTTGGTTATGCTGGGTGGTTTGGTAATGCTGGGTGTTTGGTTATGCTGGGTGGTTTGGTTATGCTGGGTGGTTTGGTTATGCCTGGGTGGTTTTGGTTATGCTGGTGGTTTGGTAATGCTGGGTGGTTTGGTTATGCTGGGTGGTTTGGTTATGCTGGGTGGTTTGGTAATGCTGGGTGTTGGTTATGTTCGGGTGGTTTGGTAATGCTTGGTGGTATGATATAATTGATGTTTCGTTATGCTGGGTGGTGTTTTGGTTATGCTTGGGTGGTTTGGTTATGCTGGGTGGTTTGTTATTTTGGTTGGTTTGGTTATGCTGGCATTATTCTGTGAAAAATGTTAAATAGTAACTTTATCTTGCACAACATTAGTCATTTGGAAAGATTCCACAACTGGACTTGTGCTGAGCTTTCCAATCACTGAGTCGTGTATGAAAGTAGGGCATGATTTGGACCCAACAGCCTGTTTTCCTGTGTAAGGCAGCAATGATCTAGTTAAAGAGCAAGCTTCAGACGATTTCACGGCCTGTCAACCTAAATGTGGATTGCCTCTGATTAGGCCTGGGACGTGGGCCAGATGCTGCGGTGGCTGTCAGCACCACAAAGGACACATTTGGAAAGGAATCATTAGATGAGCTAGCTCAGGTTTGGCTTACATACACTGGACAAAGGAACTTTCGTGTCCGGCATGTTTTCCCACAAGGAGGTAGCCATGTCCGTTAAGGGAACTCTTCCACATATAAAGAAAGAGAGAGAAAAAAACATTTCTTTAACAACGGAATTTTTCTTTATACATGAAAAGCAAGGAGTTTGTTTATCCTCCAGCATCCAATGGAACACCGAACATTGTCCCGTACTTGTGGACTTTACACATAGGAGGCAATTTTGGGACAATTTCATGTAGCTTGGGGCAATTATGACATTTTGGTTGTGCTGAGATGTTGTGGTTAATTGTTGTTTACTTTTAATCTTATGGGATAAGGCTCTGAAAAAAAGCAATCTCAAATAAGAAAGCTTGCAAAGTCAACGACACACGACACACGGGACTAGAGTGGTGCACAAGATGGTCTTTTATGTTTTGCAAGTTTAGAGTTGTTCTGAATGTGTTTCCAAATTTTCCTGGAAATTCAACAGGACTCCATTATGATTCCATCACTCATAACAATCTGCAACATACACCTTGAAAACAGACAGGGATGATATGGTTGTCTTTGCAGTCAAAGACGACTTGTTCACATGACATGCAAATATCTGGGTATGTGAATTTGTTTAGAGTAGGATCTGCTGTCCATGAATACCTGGGTATGTGAATTTGTTTAGAGTGCAATCTGCTGTCCATGAATACTTGGGTATGTGAATTTGTTTAGAGTACAATCTGCTGTCAATGAATACTTGGGTATGTGAATTGATTTAGAGTAGGATCTACTGTCCACTAATCCACCACACTCTGATATAGCAAGTGGTATATCTGGTATTAAGGGATATACGAGATGATCAGATCACTTGATACTCATAGCTTTAGACTGGGAATTTAATTTGTCTAGGGGCTTAGACAGATCCCACCTTGTCTTCCTCAAAGATAAAAACTGCGATGTTTAACATTCACCAATTGAGCTCCATCCAATGAACGGTGCACTTTGTGATGCAACCACGTACCTGTGAGCACCAATTCGATTCTTTATAATAGTCAGGAATCAAAGCCAAACAAAACACCTCAATGGTAAATGTGCCATCTCCACTCCATCCTGAAAAAAACTGAGTCATGATTAGCATACAGTGCAAGTAAGCAGAAAGCCATCAGCACACATCCTGCTGAAAGGACAACATGATGCTCGTTTTACTGGACACCAAAGGAATCAATTTGCAAGTGTTTTCGGAAATGGCATGCAGTGTAGGTGTAAAGCGAATAAAAAGTTGGCATGTCGTTTGTCACAAAAGCTGCTTCGTGGACTTGCACTTCAACAAAATTAATATGCAGGTGAATGGCTGAAGGAACAATCATTTCCCAGGTGAACTGGATGAGAGGGCTCCACCTGTGGAGGAATAGTAGGAAGCATCACACTCTGCATACCTATGTGTGAGGGCAATGTGAGTGCAGAACAACACACTGCTTGTTTTGTTCAACTTGATGGAGGGAGGTCAGTGTTGAACTGATGCTTTCTCCAAACTTCAGCGATTGTGTGTTTGAAAGCAAACAGTTCAAATTAAAGCCTTTCCCTTGTGTTCCCGAGAACCTGGTGTGATGAAAGGAGCAAGCCTCGGCTCAGGGCCAGTCCCTGGTACTTGGTGATACAGTTGTGCCAGTACAATGCACATGGCAACGGAATTACCTAATATGAGTAAATCCGATACAGTCCGATGGAAGTTCTGCCAAACACCAATTACGTGGCTCTGTCTTCGATCTGCTATCTTTTGTACAAAAATTCAAAAATACTCGGAATGCTTGGATGGACTTTTAGATATTCCCATTTGAAGTCTTATTACCTCCACCACTGAAGGTGAAGGAGGTTGTGTTTTCACCCCTCTCTGTCTGTCTGTGTGCAGGATAGCTCAAAAAGTTCTGGATGGACCCGGATTAAATTTGGACAACAGGTTGGGCGTGTGACAAGGACGAATGGATTCGATTTTGGTGAAGATCCGAATACGGGAATTATTAAAGTGATTCTTCACCATTAAGAGATGGGGCTAAAAATGATATAGTACAGTAGTGTACTCTATAGCACATTTCAAAAAATTTAATGGGCCCAATATGTTCTCGTGGATGAGGCATTGCATGGTGGAGGTATGTGCTCTACCGAGTGCCCTTCTCGTCTCATGATATGAGGACTCCAGGTTTGAATCTCAGAGGTCATGGACATTATTAATAAGCTGAAATTATGGAATTTTTGTGTGCAATATTTGAACAGAATGAGAAACAACTGTATTGTGTTTGTTTTAGAGACACCGAAATGGGTATAATTCCAAAAACAATGTATTCATCCATTAAACCCTAAACATGAGTCATTCTCATACTTTTAATATCTACACATGGCCATCATCATCCGCAACCTCCCCCCTGGTACCTTAGCTACCTGGACTATCCAATTTTTGCACTCTCCTTTCCTTTCTCCATTTACCTGTCTCCTCTTTCTCCTTGCAATCAAATCTTTTGGCCAATCTGTTTTTAGAAACCGATACAAATTGAGATTAAAATAATAACAGTCACAGTATGACAGCAATATCTCCATTTTTGTCAAAAGTTGATTTTATGTCACAAGTGCAAATCGATAATAAATTATTTAATCCCACAACTCAAAAGGGATAAAAAAAACTATCTAGTGAAGGAAAGTTGGGAATTTGAAGGAGGTGCGTTTGGGGTGGATTAGCGGGGGTATAAAAGATCGTGGTTTTGGAGGGGTGGAGATAAGAGATGGTGGTAAACAGATGTTTTGAAGACCTGGAGGGAAAAGTGGGATTGAAGAGAGTGTGGAAGTTTGTTCCAAAGGTGGGGAAAAAAGGAATGAAAGAGTGAAGGTGAGCAGTGATTCTTGATTTTGGTTTAGGTTTTTACAAAGGGAGTGCTGACAGACCTTGAGCAACCTGTGAAATATGGGGGGGGCATGTCTCAGACAGAAACAGTGGGGGGCCAGGCCGGAGAGGAGACGGTAGAAGACAGAAAAAACCACCGACCTGCCTGCGGTGAGACAGTGAGAGAGCCAAAGACTCAGCTTCACTGTGGGAAATACCAATGATCCTAAATGCCTTGGTTTCCACAGTGTGAAGCCGAGAAATGTGAGAGGTGGGAGCACCAGCCAGAGAAGAGAGCAATACTCCATCATGCTTGTGGGACAAAAGCTTTGTATGTGGTCAGGAGCTCAGGTGGGCCGAGGAAGGACTTTGCACGACGGATGATGCCCAGTCTGCGACTGGCTTTGGAGACCAGTTAGAAACGTAGCTTTCCCAAGAAGGATCATGGCAGATAGTGAGGCCCAGAAGCTTGACTGAAAGGAGTTCTTCAAGAGGATTGTTGAGAAAGTAGATGGAGGGTGGGGTGGTGGTGGGCTTCCAGATGGTCCTTTTTGGAAGACATTTGGAAAGTGTGAGATTTGTCAGGATTGAAAGACATGTTCCACTTGTTGGACCAGTTTGTGATTTTATCCAGGCCTGCAGAGGGTGAAGAAGCTGCTGCTTTCCAGCCTGAGGGACGTCAGATGGTATGGCAGAGGAAGGAGTCATCAGCAAAGAGATAAAGAGGATTTTCCAGTCAGAGAGATAATTGATGAAAACCAGAAAAAGACAGGGCCCAGAACACTACCTTGAGGAAATCCAGCCTGGACAGGAAGAGGAGATGAGGTGCCAGACCGTATCGAAGGCATGCGATCTGTCGAGTGAGATGGCTCTGATTTCATGTCTGGCATTGAGGATCTCCATCCATTGTTGTGAGATTAGAAGCAGCATATCCAGAGTAAAGTGACCTAGTCTGAAACCAAATTGAAATAAAGCCATTGGAGAAGAGGCCATGGAAGCCATGGAAGGGGAGCATATACCAGAAACAAACTTAACTAGATGCCATCAGGATTTGGAGGAGGGAGACAGGTATGAGAGTTCAGACTTCAGATTAGAAAGATGTTGTTTTCTGGTTCTCCTGAGGGTAGACACACACTTATTACGAGCTTTGTGGAAGGAACTGAGATTGCCTTTAGTTGGATTTGCCTTCCATGAGGCAAAGGGCAAGTTGTTTCAGGGACAACTGCCTCGCCACAAGCTTCAGTGTACCATGGGCGGGAGGAAGGCTCGGACA
>CM068957.1:143263781-143289843 GCA_035128595.1 Eptatretus atami
TCTCACCTCCACTACCCTCTTAACATAATCCTCCTTCAGGATTACCCCTACTCCATTTCTACTCCCATCCACACCATGGTAGAACAGTTTGAAACCACCTTCGATGCTCCTAGCCTTACACCCCATCCACTTGGTCTCTTGTATGTCTACCTTTCTCCTCTCCATCATATCAGCCAACTCTCGCCCTTTGCCAGTCATAGTAACACATTCAAAGTTCCACTCTCACCTCCACACTTCTACCTTCCCTCTCCCACTGCTCTGACACGCCTTCCCCCTCTCCTTCTTCTCCTTCGCCCAGTAGTTAGTTTCCAACGTACACTGCTGGCGACAGTACCGGTGGCGGTCGTTGGTAACCAGCCTCGACCGATCCTATGAAATCCGGGTTTATGATCTGCATATTGATTTGGCACAGGTTTTACACTGGATGCCCTTCCTGGACCAACCCTCCCCATTTATCCAGGCTTGGGACCGGCGCTGAGAGTGCACTAACTTGTGCAACCACAGTGACCTGAATATAAATCCTCTCAAATTTCAAGTCAATCGGTGAAAATTGAGATTTTAGAAATCCTCTTTAGTTGTTGATCTTTGGCCTATGTTGACCTAAAAAATAATGTTACGGCTGTGGAAAATTCGCAAACCACCATTCAGGTCCCGTAGGTGAGATATCTCTAAGTCTAAGTACATGTGTAAGTTAGCCCAAACCCGTTGTCTAAAGGGAATTTATGTGATTAATTCGGGCTGCGACGCTTTGAGATAGCCGTTTTTCTGTTCTATCTTTATTTTGAACCAGCCACGTCCCAACCGCCATCACACAAACAACCACCGCAACCACCACGCCACGCCAATCGTCACCAACTGCAACCCACGCTCCAACCCTCAGACAACAACGCCAACAGCCACGACCTTTACGTCACAACTCGCTCCCACATCATCGCATCATGCCATTCCCACACGGCACCATGACCATTCCCGCAGCACCTGTGAACCTGAGCGTCGGCTGTCTGGGGCTCGTTCAGCGATATGCACCGAGCCGCGAGTGCAAATAGCGGCCTTTCGAGGGAAAATTCGGATCAGGAATGCTACACGCCCCACTTTGATCCGTCCAATTAGGAGGCGCGGGGCGGCTTGGCTCCGCTCCAGGCGCGTCTGTGTGAAATCGAGATATGCAAATTCTAGGATCAGGGGAGGTTCACGCCCCCTTTCCTCGACCAATGGGCGAGCGTGGCTCCGCCCCGAGGTGATCCTGATCCGGAAATTTGCATACTGGTTCTCCTGCCGGCCTATAAAACGCCGAGCACAGAGAGTTTCAGCAGTCAATCAAGTCAAGTCGGGTTGGAGAACGGAGTTCGAGTCGGGTGGGGAAGGCATCGAGTGGTTTCTGCAGTCGGCTAGGAGAATTGGGGAAGAGGCCAAGGAGCTCGGGTCGAGGCAGGGAGACGGCGTCGGCGACAAGGTCGCGGTGGGATCGCCCGTCGCGGGACCCAAGCAGCCAGCCATTCCTCCTCCCCCAGGGTCATCAACAATCCCCCCTTTTCCCCGCGCTGAAGAGAGTCAAAAAGGGGCCCCGTTCCACCCACTCCAACGGTGCCAACGAAACCCGCGAAGGAGCAGAAGTCGGGCACCGCCGCGCAGCGACATTTGGGCTCGTCACGAGGACGCGGTAGGACCCCCCCCCCCCCGGTCTTGCGGGCCTGGCCCGCTCCTTCAGTTCACGCGCACATATTGGCCCACTGCCCGTCTGCCCCTTGTCTTTGAGGGTGGCCTTTTTCTTTTGCTTTTGAGTAAATGTTGTCGCGCCGTCTGTAAAGTAGAACTGTTTAAAGTGTTGCCGAGTGTTTGGGCGTATTCGGTAGTATCTCTGCGTCATTGTTTCTTTTGTGTACTTCATATATGTGCATTCTGATTCTGTTTGGCTGTATATGCGTGCTTTGTTGTGTCGTGTCTGTGTGTGAAATAAATGTGCATTATGTTGAATTGTTCCCGTTTCGCTGCGTCCTTTCCTTCGTTTGAATCTCCATCTTGCTTCACGTAAAAGGGTTCGTAGTGGGCTGATACATCGATAATTAATTGGAACCGTCGAGGCCGACGATAACACCGCTCGGTTATCCCGATAGCACGGAACGGACCGCTTAAGCGGCCCGTGTCCGGAGTCGACCTGCGGCGAGGTGCGATCGCCCTGTTTTACCATCCGCGTGGTACTTAGGTAGGTCGAGTTTGGCGAAAACCCTATCCCACGCGGGTGGCCGATTGGCACGATCGTGGTGAGGTCGAAAGGCCCACCCGTGACTGGCTCCGGGCGATATTCCCGAGGGTCACGACAGAATTGTCCGTCCGGTGGGCGAGGCGGCGCCATTCGAGTCACGTGGCCGTCAGCACCGCGGGTGGCGCGAATTCGCAACAATAATTTGGCTGGTTGAAATCAGTAACCTGAATATATAATCGTCTTCAAATTTCAAGTCAATCGAATGAAAATTGAGGATTTTAGAAATCTCACCAAAGTTGTTGACCTTTTGACCTCAAAAACAATAGCTTCTTCCTGATGACAAACTCCACCGTTTGCTGAAGATCGGTTTAAAATTGTGACCTGTAGGTGACAAACAACAAACAACAGAAAAACAAATCGACTGACCAATAAACTTGAAAAATCTTCGATTTTGCAAGTAACAAACAAATAAACCAATGTCACCCGTAGGGTGATCCGTATCTTGCCAAAGGTGACCACGTGTGACTTCTTTAAGGTCACACTGAGGTGAACAGAGCTGCTATCACCAGGAGCGACTCCTTGAGGAATATCTGCCTACGAGAGATTCCGATGAGAATCGTTCTACAGAGTAACCATGAAAAATATGCGTTTGCCTCAAAACGTCACCAAATCACGTCATAATGTCTCAAGCTTGATATATCTAGAAAGCACTCATCGAGGTGTTCAATTTGAAGGTACTACACGATATGGTTCCTAAAACTTGAAAATTTGACCTTGGGTCAAATATGTTTGACCTTAGGCGTTAACCATGAAGGTCAAGGCCAATCGCCACAAAAATTAATCAGCTGAATGCCAGACCATGAACTATATTCCCATGAAGTTTGAAGACGATCCGATCAAAATTACTCAAAAAATAAGGGTTTCGTCGACTCCCTGATTTGCGACAAAGTGACCTTGACCTTTGACCTTGACCTTCAAAATTTTATGCGCTGAAAGGGACCTCTATAGCCTCTGATATGCGAAGTTACAAAAATTTCCAATGAAAACTGTGCTCTGCAGAGTGATTTATACGTGATTACAGATAAAAAAAACAAAACAACAACAAAAAAACACATGAAGGTCAAGGCCAATCGCCACCAAAAATTAATCAGCTGAGCGCCAGACCATGAACTATTTCCCATGAAGTTTGAAGACGATCCGATCAAAATTACTCAAAAAATAAGGGTTTTGTCGATTCCCCTGATTTGCGAAGTGACCTTGACGTTTGACCTTGACCTTCAAAATTTTATGGCCCTGAAAGGGACATCCATAGGCCTCTGATATGCGAAGTTACAAAAATTTCCAATGAAAACTGTGGTCTGCAGAATTTTTTTTTCGTGATTACAAGAACAAACAAACAAAAAAAAAAAAATAAAAAAAAAACATACAGACTGACTAACATATCTTGCAAAAACTTCGTTTTGGCAAGATAACAAACCCAAATGCAATATCCTCTCCTCTGGCGAGGGTAACAAGAGAGTTCATAGAACACGATACCCCACAAAATGTTCAGATATATACAAGAGAATCTTGCCGTTCACGGGGGTTACATTCTTGAAAATCACCGTGAACCGCAAGTCTGCAAACTTAACCCGGAGAAATGGGGAAAATAGGGTTAGGGACTGCAACTTTAAAATTTGGCCAAACTACCCTTAAATTAACATGTTTGTGCATTGTTTTTGTGCTATTATTTTCATGAATAAAAGAGTTATTAAGAACATAAAATAAAGTATTATTTTCCTGCATTAAGAACAAAAAAAAAAGTTTATTTTCTTGAGTTATTAAGATCATCATGAAACTTACCTTTAATACTAATGATGATAAATTTGGTCCAATCATGCGATGGCGATGTTGATGATGACTGATAAAGACAAGTTGATGGAGATGATGTTGATGGAGATGATGTTGACGATGATTTTGGAGGGTTTGAGGGGGTTCTTGCGTTGACGCCTCATGTTAATCAGGAGAATAAATGAGGGAAATAGTTCACCAACCCACGAGTATTCGAGCGCATTGACTGCAATTCGCAAACCTTGCCTCAATCAATTCATCGTGATCGAGCGAATCTACGAAGAGAAATCCCACAAATGGCAAGGTCCTCCTGCACTTCAATTTTCATAAAATAATGATTGTAAAGAAAGTTGAAAATTGAATCTGGAAGTTTAGCACAACTGAAGCAGCCTTATACACCAACCACCCTTATACACTATGAGACGACGACGTTGAGTCACAATTTTGGAGATGGAGGCTTTATTGATCGGTACAAAGCTAATTATGGTGGACTCTTCTTCACCGCGATACACATGCCAAATCCTCTAATGCTATATATCGATACACAGCATGGTTATTGGAAGTATTATGAAGGCAATTTGTGTTCTAGTCTTCAAATATATAATTCAATTTCAACAAGTTGTTTCTCGGTCATAAACTGATAAGACAGACAGACATGAACCAATTGCTTAACCAATATTTAGAGCTGCATCACAGTGTTCAAATGTGATTTGATAACCTGTACAAGCTTGTCTCAGTGCCAGGGAGAGAGCATAATCGTTGATTGGCTGCTAGTCTCAACTAGGCCACAAAATATATTTGATAGTGAGATTATGAAATAATTCACAATATCATTTGGTAATCCCAGACCGATGGAACTCTCCTCAACATAAGGCGATACTACAGTTAATAATAATTGGTTGTCACAAGTCGTTTCTTCCAGGCCAAAAGAGCATACTTTTTCTTGGAGATACCATTTTAGTAATACATTTTTGTATTCAGAACAAAGCTTACAAATCCATACTACAACAGATACTTGAGTCAAGTAATACTCAACCTCACTGACTGGCTTTTGATGGTATTGTTACGGCTGTGAAAATTCGCAATACACCATAAAGGTTCCTTAGATTAGCTATGCCGGTAAGTGAGTGTTCAGATAGGTCCCCACCGTTGTTTAAAGGGATTCTTCGTGTTCACCGGGCTGCGACTCTTTGAGATAGCCGTTTTTCTTTTTCTATTGTTATTTTGAACAACCTCCACGCAAACAACAAGCCGCGTTGAAAACCGTCGAACGCAAAAGGAAACCAGAGGAGTTCCGATGGGCGCGCGATTTTTCCCGCCTGTTTCTCCGAGGAGTGTGACGGAGGCGGGGTGGGCGGCTCGCCCCCGATTGGTGGACGCACGGGGTGACGCGGTCGAATGAGGAACACCCCTTTTCGGGAACCTTCTCGAAAGAAGGTGGAGCCGAAAACGGGGAGGAGCGAAGGGCGGAGCCCACGCTATACAAGGCGGACCGCGCGCGAGGCTCACTCTCTCTGTCTGGGTCGTCGACGTCACTCTCTCTGTCTGGGTCATCAACGTCATCCTTTCTCTGTCGGGGTCGTGTTGGATTCTACTCGCTCTCTGGTGGACGTCATCCTCTCGCTTCATCTTCGGCTCTCTCTGGTGGCGAGTCGGGCTCTCTCGCTTGGCGTTGGGCGACCTGTCGGTGAAGCGCGGGCTGGTGGCGAGTCCGGGCGACGCCTCAGAGACGCAGACGGGAGGCGCAGCCCTGCGGCTGGGTGGTGCGAATCTGCGCGTCTGGCGAGGGACGCCGGAGAGAACTCACCGACCACGTCATCGCAAAGGCCCGAGAGCAGGCGCGGCTACGCTACTGCCGTGGGAAGAAGGCGTCGCGACCTGCCCACCGTCACACTCGAGGGGGCAGGTAACCAGCACGGTCTCGCGGGCCTTTTTGGTCATCCACGGCCCACGACCATAAAGGTTTACGAACCCCGTCTATCTCCCTGCCTATGGGGAGGGTTTCCTGTTGTTTTTGTATGCATGCTGTGGCGCCGTGTCCTGTTAAGAAACGACTGTGTAAGTGACTGTAGATAATAATCGTAGTCGTGGTATTGCTTGGCCTTCTATTTGTCGCATGTATATTGCATGACTGTACACGTGTTGCTGGAATAAATGTCCTTGTGTGCAATGTATCCCATTCGTCGCGTCCTCCTTTCACCCCATTGAAATGCCATCTTGCATCGTGGAATGAGTAGTGGGTTTTAAACACCCGATAAATAAGCTGAACCGTCGAGGTCGGCGATAACACCGCTCGGTTATCCCTGTAACACGGAACGAACCGCTTAAGTGGTTCGTGTCCTAAGCCGACCTGCGGCGTGGTGCAACCCCTCGTTAGGTTACCCGTGCGGGTATTTAGGTATATCGACATTCGGCGATTCACCCTATTTCGCGCGGGTAGAATGCGGACTGGGTTGTGGTGAGGTTAAACCCCCACCCGTGACTGGCTCCTGGCGGTAGTTCCAGGAGGGTCACGACTGAATTGTCCGTCCGGTGGGCGACACGGCTGCCATTAGAGGTACGCGGCCGATCGCACGCCAGGCGGGCCAGAATTCGTAACAGTATATTGAAGAGGTTCGTGCCCTGGTAGTTTGTTAAGATGAAATAGTCTCCATCACTGTTTGGCTTTATAATCATCTTTTTTTTATTTATAAATTTCTCCTTTTCTTCCCCACCATAACTCCACGCATGGCTTCTTTATCTATTGACCATCTCCTCGATACACAAATCTTGAAGAATCGCAACACTTTTTATTCTTCAATAATGCCAAACTTCCTCTCTTATTTCCTTTATACATACATATACATAAAAAAACTTTTTTTTAAATTCTTCCATAAAGCACCCCCAGCACTTCCAATATGACATGAACAGCCGATGAACCTCTGAGGTCTATTTTACTAGGGAATATGATTTATTGGATCATTATGAAGCCATTCAATGATGAAGCAAGGCAGGATGAAGAATTACACACATCTCTCATCAATTCTGTGCATTTCTGACAACAATCACCAATGAGGCAGAGATGACAATCACCATCATTTGTCTCAACATCAGACAGACCTCACGAGCGTCCAGGTGTTTCCTCGGTTGAACTTCAAATGTACTCATTGGAGGGATTATACAGACATTGCTTGAATTTTGCAAAACAGAACATCGATAATGAGGATGTGATCATATTTGGTGACATCGTAAGACATGGGAGAGGGCGGAATATGTTACCATGCTAAAGTCACAAATGACATACGATTAGTATTACTAAAGACTTCAGATTGATGTTTTCCTTTTATAGCACAAATTACGCAATTTTTTTTTTTAAATCCTTTGTTTAGAAAGCTTGGCAACTGCAAAAGGTTCATTTTATTGATGACGCGTGAAGGGAAGCGTTGTATTGTAACTTTAGAGAAAGCTTTTGGTTCATTGCAAGTTTTCCTTTCACTGCAACAGCTCAAAGATTGGGCACAAAATTATACTTTTCCAAAAGGCATTTAAATCGTGCATGTTTCCTGCTTGAGGCCACAACAGTCAGCAAACTAGTGGGTGGTCTCATGTACTGGAGCTACACACCATGAGAAACAGCACAAGGAAAACCAAGTTCAGGGATATTCAGGAAAGTTTACCTGTTCAAAAATACCAAAAGTGGATCAAGCAAAATACCAAGTGATCAACAAAATACCAAGCCAGTGATCAAAATACCAAGTGATCAACAAACAATACCAAGTGATCAAAATACCAAGTGATCAAAATACCAAGTGATCAAAATACCAAGTGTCAAAATACCAAGTGATCAAAATACCAAGTGATCAAAATACCAAGTGATCAACAAAAATACCAAGTGATCAAAATACCAAGTGATCAACAAAAATACCAAGTGATCAAAATACCAAGTGATCAACAAAAATACCAAGTGATCAAAATACATGTCAAATACCAAATGATCAACAAAAATACAAGTGGTCAAAATACCAAGTGATCAACAAAAATACCAAGTGGTCAAAATACCAAGTGATCAACAAAATACCAAGACGATGAGTGAGAGACCAAGTCAGGTTTATACATGTATCTACATCAATAAATGTGGTGGTGTGTGTGTGTGTGGTGTGTGTGTGTGTTGGTGTGTGTGTGTGCTGTGTTCTGCTGTGCTGTGTCGTCCGTAACTCTAAAACCATGAAACATCGCAGCCTAAAACTTTGCATGAATACTAAGAAAACTCCTGAAAATTGTGTTTGGGTTAATTAAAACACCCCTTTTGAAGATAATAATTAACAGCCTTATTTAATTACATCCTTTATCATGCATATCCTCAAACACCTCTCTGTCCCTTGATTGGGTCTTAATTCGCTATTCTTTTGGCCTGCTCAACCATGCCTCAACTTGGAACAGGCCGCAACAATTTCTTCACGATAAAGTGATTTTTTTTCTCCACTTTCCTCACTCATATCATCGAATGAATGATCATTCCGACAAATCGCTAGATACATCACAATGCTTATAAACACCCGGAGAGAGCATCATTTGAGGCTTTATTTCATTTACGCAAATGCCATAACGTCGAAAATCTCTTAAAGCCAAATTACAAAATGTAAACTCCAGAATTGAACTTAGCAGCAATTCCGACTCCTAAAAAAGTATTCATTTGGCCAATTCGGACATATTTGACATTTTGAGCGTCTCCGGGAGGTGTTTAATATGATGGATCGGCAATTGCTAATTGTTTGCCAAGCCAGCCGTTCCTCATTAACGTTTTGTTGGAGTGCTTCCTTGAGTGCTTAAGTCACTTGGCGAGTGCTCTACAATATTCGCACCATCACTGAATACTGTCATCGATCTACTTGAACAAAGTTCAAAGCAACTCACCCGCATTTGGCCCAGCGTTGTTCTGCGGTACATTGGGTGCTGACTGGGTCGCAGAAAATGTGCAATTGTATTTTACACCACATTTCCCCTTTTTGGATGATCTTCTTTCATTATACGACCCATCACTTCAGCAGAGATAAATACATGTAAAAAAATTAAACTTTTCGTTTATAAAAGTTTCTTCAACCATTTCATTGGATTGCTTGGTTGAGACACTTGGCGAGCGCTCTTCAAGCTTCGAGGGTGATACTGCGGTTCGATACCGGAGTGAGGAAGTCAAAATAAATTAGATGACTACAACGAGTAAAAAATGTTTCAGTTGTTACAAAGCAATGAATTGCCACATCACGACAAGATAGCTGAGAAGTACGCACGCTCGCTCTGAGCTGTCGAGCCTGGGTTCAAATCCCAACCCAGCTATAAACTGTCATCCCAGTGTTTCACAGGCAGGGCAATTCATCAATGTGTGTGACGTCTCAAGGATGAACTTAAACTGGGCATCACATCTGCCAGAATCCCACCCTCTCCTCCCCCCTGTCATCTCTCACCCTTCTGCCTCTCTCACCCCTATCCCACGAGTCTATCTCCATCCATATCCCTTTCTCTCCCACCCTCTCTCTCTCCCAATCCCTCCCCCCCCCCCGCCTCTCCAACCCTCTGTTAGGGGACTGTTAAGGAATGATGGTTTAGTTTTGAATTTAAAACTGTTTCCCCATAGGGTAGCATGTACGAATCAGATTCGGAGTGAGCCGACCGGAGGGTTGTAAAGGTCGCTACATGTGTGAGCACGCATGCATGCAGGCAGGCCTTTGCCAGGTAGATAGCGTGGGTTTTAAATGTTCCCGACTGGTCTCATATAGAACCTGGTGGGTAAAAAGAAATGCTGTTTGGGCACATTTCATTGCCTTCCCATTCCCACTTTGCCTTCCCTGCCCACCACCTCACGCTGCCTTACCTTCCATTGCCCTCGTGCTGCCTTCCATTCCCCTCCCCTCTCTACCCCCCATTGAATCTCCCGACAGTCTCCGCATGCTGTATCAACATGCTGTTTTAACGTACTCCATTTCGTTAAATCCTGTGCCACCCCCCTTTTCCCACAACCAAACACAAGTTGAAAACCCCTTTCCTCATGCTTACCTCCTCCAAACCCCCTCCCCCCCCACTTCCCCCGCTCTTCGCTCCTCCAGGAGTGTATGGCGACGTTTCGCTCTCCCTACTCCCTCCCCCACCCCGCCCCCCTGCCCCCTCATAATCCCGTCAGCAAAGCGACGAGTTTTATTTGCTCATGATGAATAAATCAAACAAGAAACCGGATTTGTACATTAACAGTGATTCATCTTACCCCTATGCGACACTCATGCCCGTGGAACGGATCAGATGTACAATCAACTTAACGAGATAATGATGGCCCGCATTTGCTTTCTTGACAAAAGACAAATTGGTGAGAGACAAGATGCACCCCCCCCCCACCCCCAGACCTGCTGCAATGGGTTCTGAGGAACTCGCCGCATCTCTCTCTCTCCGGTTGCACGACATTGGAGGCTCGTGCCTCCTAGAGGGTGTCGAGGTCCCCCATGACTGCAGTGAGCAGTGCCCCTGTGCACTGTTCTTTAATGCATTGACACTCAGCCATCGAGCACTATTCACCAACAGCTGCAAGGTCAGCACCAGCTCCCTCGGAACAAAGAGATGGTGATTGGCACCTCCACACACCCGCAACAGGCCCGTCCCAGAACAGCACGGCACAGCATAAAATGAAGGATGCCCAGGACCCGCCACCACAATCCATGCAGAGCTGTCAATACCACAGTGAGCAAAGTGAGGCGATGATGCTGATGACTAACCTGAGCGAGCAATCCCTTGCACCTTTATTTCCGGCCCCGACGCGTACCTCCTCATACGGGTCGTTCTTGATCTGCTTGGATTGTCCCCGATTGGTTCTTTAATTTGGGGCATGAACACTCTGTGAGCCAATCGAGACTTCCCCCTTAAATGGTGGCATTATTGAAGGGTGTGAAGCAGAGTGATCCGATCGATCACCAGGAACAAGCGCTGTTCCAGTAACCAGTTTAGGGTGGTTACAACTCGCTCGGGTAGGGAAAAGTTATTGTGCGAAAGGGGAGATGAAAGAAGGGAAAGAATACACGGCACAAGATGAGAAATTGGGTTAGGAAGAGTAACACTCGAAAGGTAGTAACACTATCTGTCACATACGCAATGCATGTCCATTCACATGGAATACGATGCGCTCAACTAAACAGATACTTACGAAATAACAGCTGTTACACTAAAGATGATTTAACCCCTAAGGATCATTTCCACAACAAGATATACTTTGTACATACATGATGCTTTTAATATTTTCGTTTTTTTAAATTTTCTGATCACCACAATTGTTCACCTCCACATCCTAGAAATGGAGGCTGTGCCTTTTCGAAAAGGGAGACGTGATCCAGTCATTTCCAGTCACTGATCCTCATCATATTGTGTTTTTGTAACTTTAGGATTATTCCTTGCATCCATTGTTCTTGTAGCTGTATCTTGTCATTGCGAGGTGAATGACAGTCAGCTCGTACCTGTTTTGTGTCGTCTGCTTCTGGTGCTTCTAGATATCAGAAGTATTTCTGGTGCTTTAACAGACTTCTCAGGTGTCTGGAGTGACTTGGTAGCAGCCATACGTCGGGTGGTGTAGTGTCAGTATAACACGGTCAGGAGAGCCGGCCATGGAAGCCGGTACACAATATTCACACAATGCAATCTCCAGCGCTAAGCTAGGGCCCATTGGTCCATCTCACAACAGGTAAGCTTTACCGTTGTTTATATTTGCAATCCTACGATACATAATTTGGCCAAAGTGTAGAACCGATGGTTAATTTTGTGTTATTCTGAATAACATGGCAAAATGTCTACCTGTTGACTGTTATGCCAGTGTGACATTGAGGATAAACTCTCTAGGTGGATAAAATACTCCAATGGCTCAGCATCTCAAACAGCTTCGAACAGTCTGGCCTCACACTGGCCTTCTCATGGTGTTGGTGTCACACTTGGTTGTATAGGTGAAATCAATGGCACCTTAAAAGGAGTTGCTTCAGGTAGATGGAGCTCGTTACCCTTGGTAGGCAGCTCATCCAGGAGAAGGAAACTCAATTAAAATCCACCGCTGCCTTGCGATTCAGGTTTTGAAACCAAAGGCTGGGGTAAGTGAGGTAAAGGCAGCAATCTTTCGTAAAGGAGTAGCTTTCCCTTCATTAACCAGTGGGTCACCCTTGGGGAAAAGTGCACTACCCCCATTTTAGCCTCCCAATCAGGGTTAAATGAAGCCATAGGAGTAGGTGTTGGATGGCCATACAGGCTGCTGGCATATATTGGCAGTGATAGCTGCATGACCTTGATGCTTGGCAGAGTAGTTTCTTATGGAGAACAATGGCTAGGATCAAGTGTCAAGTTTAGATACTGCCCGGAAAAAGACAAGGGCAAACCACTTTCGTACATGCCAAGAGAACAATCATGATAAGAAATCCAAAGGATAAAGCTGTGGTGCTGGCAGTCAGTCAGGGCAGGAATTCATACAGCGCACCAGTAATAGCTCATCTACTCTTTGCAAATAATGTCATGGAATCATTAAAGTCCATAAACAATGAGCGTCGGCAGATGGGTCCTCTGGCTTAACCTCCATCCGACGGATGGCACACACATTGATGTATAACCCTGCATGCAAGCCAACAGAGTGATTGTTTAAAGCTGGGTTAGGATTCAAAGGCAGAATAGATAGCTCAAAGGTGTTCACATACCCTAGCCTCGAGGATTCTGCCAGCTTCCCAAAGTTCTTCGAATAATCCTCAAACTTCCACAGGCCAACTCAATTTTGTTTTCGATAGCGTGTCCATGAACCTTGATGCACTTGCTCCAGTCGTCATTCAAACTATGTGCGCCAGCAAAATTGTTTTCAGATTGTTCCTTCTCCAGGTAGTGAACAACGCCAGACTGACTCAAGATTGATATGCCAGCTGTACCACCAGATCCACTTCCGATATCGGCTCCCTCGGTCAGGTACATCTCACTCGCTTCAATGAGTTCGTCCTTGTCGGCAAATCAGCAGCCAGTGAGGGTGATCCAGTTGCTTGAAGCCACCGTCACAAATGGGAATCTGTGCGACAAAGGCTTTGCGCACACATACTGGAAGTTGAACGAAATTATTTTCCCCAAATCCCTCGGTGTTCGTCTTCAATTTGGTTATCCCTTGGTGTCTGACGTTGATTGCCGATCAAAACATTTACATGAGATGAGCATAGTATTCTCCTATGATTGTAGTTTTGTGAAGTATATAGTCAATTAGCAGGATTCCCTTGGCCTTTCTGAAAAATAGACCCAGAATCTTGCGAGCGAAGTTACATGTGGAATCTGTTGAGTGGTGGTGATTCATCGTGCTTCCATTGCATGGATTCAAATATGGTTTCAGGATGAAGTAGTAAAGCCAAGTTTCATCATTATTTACATGACGAATGACAAAGAAAGCTGGGTTTGCATTAAACAGTTGGATAACATCACAATATAGAGCGCCGGCAGTTGCTGCGAATCGTGAGTGCTGAGGTTTCGGTGAATTATCACCTTGGACATTATACGTTAGAGTGTTCGTGGATTATGGTCAAAATGTTGCCTTGAGGAGGTACACAAGGATACACTTTCACCCTGCAAGGTCACCATGTGGATATAAATATCTATGCAAACAAGGTGGCAGTTCCAAATTAATTTAACACCTGGATATTAAAATCTATCTCGTCAAGGTCCATGATTGTACGACATAGCAAAATTCTGATATACTCACAAACATCAGATTAATTGGACTAATGGAATATGGCATGCCTGGTGTTGGCTTAATGGTTAGGGTGGTGGGTTTGGGATCCGAGGATCCTGAATTCAAATCCCACTCTGCTGTTGAATCAATACCAGGTGGGGTTGACTGCCTGTCATCCTTCCGATGTCGGGAAAATGAGTGCCGGCTTGCTGGTATACTGTGTCGGAGTGGCAACCCGTCCAGGATTGTGCCCAATAGCCAAGGAGACTGCTTCGGCAGCACCAACGCTCTGCACAGAGTATGGTCCCAATGGATGGATGGAATACAAGAACACATGCAAGTTTATGAGAAATAAAGCAAAAATACCACATTTATTAAACTTTTTGAAGGTCACTTGTAAGTTGTCCCTCAATGGAGATAAAGTTCATCATGATCGTTTCATTTAATGTAAAATACACCTCAATCCCATTTAAGATCCATCTTGAGAAAGCCGAACGATTTTCCCTTTGTGTCGTTTCATGTGAAGGTGTTGTATTCATTAAAATATTCATAACATAATTTGGCAAACCAAATAAATAACGTGTTAAAGGTTGGGAAATCTATGGACCTGCATGTGTACGATGCAATCAGGACACATTATTGCAAAGAGCAAAGAAAACCTTTCCTAACAGATACGAGGTGAGACATTCATGTTTGCAAACTAATCATCAGTGATGTGAAAACAAATAAGGTTACGAGCTTCTGCTATTGAATAGAAAATTCAAACAGTAGTGCCACCTGGCGTTGAGCAAAGTCACTACCTTCATTTGGATTGAACTTCGGGAAATGATCAGGATGTCCCTTTATATCGACAGTCCTGTTGAGGGGATGGCAGGACAGCCCGGTGGGTACATACACTCACTTTCGAGCTGTCTATGGTTCGAATCCCGACCCAGCTATAAACTCCCATCCTTGCGTTTCACATGCAGGGCGAGGAATCAATATGTATGCCGTCTCTCACATGGATCTTAAACGGGTACATAGTTAGTGGACTTAAAGATCCTACAGTGTCTTTTGCGAAGAGTAGGCGAGTTATCATGGGCAGCCTGACCAAATTACTAAGTCCTGCCCTGACATTCTTGGAAAGCAATGGCAAACCACCCAGCATAACCCTAGCCAAGGGACTGCATCAGCAACTCCAACACTCTTTCAAGAGTATTGGACATGAGCTCATCTTCACCAGGATTTAACACTGTTGTCTTGATGGAGCAGCGATAGAAGAAAACTACACATCGTCACCAATTAATGCCAACAGGTTTATTTGGACACAACTCAGACATGCAACCAAACACCAAACGAGATAATCCAAATGGTCACCCAAGATGGCGAGGAAAGAAAAGCTGATACAGGATGACATCGATAGGTTTGAAGCAAGAAATCATTCCTCAAGGTTGCGTTCCGATGTGATCAGAACCACATATTGGAGAGGTCGCAGGTCACATAAGATAAGTCAACAATTAGTTAGGTACCTTGAATGAAAACTGACAGTTCACATGGAAAGCACATTGTCTTGAGGCCTACATAGTTACCTGCTCAAACATGCCGCAGAGCTTCGCCGTGCTGCTCAATAAAAACTGCAATACAGAAATTGCCCATAAATCATTGGTTTACACACCAAGAAGACTTTGTATTTAAACATTAATGATTGTGCATCTATTTTTAACCCCCAAATCATGAAACAAGAAAATAAATTGTCATTCAATAATGGAAGTTGCTTGAAGATGGGAAGTTTGTCACTGTGTCACATTAAAAGCAACTGAAGGTGCAGCATCACGACTACCACCAACCAGTAACATGACCACCACCAACAATGTGAACTATGGCTTTTCCTAAATCTCTACTGGCTGTTATCCCCATCTCTGCTTCGACGAAAATGGCGGGAATATTGTGGCAAACTTCTCGAGTTAAAAGGCCTGGGTGAGACCCCCGCCAGAAATGCACTTGTTCCCTTAACACTTTGCCTTTGGTCATTGGTCAACTCACAAGCCACGGAGGCAGAGTCACTAGCTCCTGGAAGTGGTTTTATCAATTCGTCTTCTCTTGAAGGCTGGCATTCTTTCTTTGACTGTAACTTATCCATGGAGGTTCTGTTGCCGCAAATGTCATAAACCGCAAGAGACGTCGACTTTTTGATGAAAGGAGCTTGGCCGAAGATATCCGACTTATCTGGAGTTGAATCATCAATGGCCTTTGGAAATGGGGCCTGAGAAAATACATCCAATTCTTCCCGAGAGGAGGCTGCTTTGCTTACAAAGGCACGACTCTCATGGTGCACCTCAACATTCAAGGTCACTGGCTCTTCAGTGTCATCGTTATGAGCACTTATAGACTGAGAGCATGCTTCAACACTACTTTGATGACCTCTATCAGTGGCAGTTTGCAACTCTGCTGGAATACTTTGTGCTGTTGATGTGACCGCCCGAGTCAGTGCTTCATCATTATTTACTCGTCTCTGCTGGTCTTCAAAATGATCCATCTTCATGAGTGGAGGTGCCAAAGTGTGGGAAGTAGTTGAACTTGTTGAAAGTTCCTCTGTTGAGGAGAAATTAGGTATAACTTTTCCCAAACTTGTTGCACGGGGTTGTGAGAGCACACGAAGAGAAACAGACGGCGAAGGCCTTGAGGTTCTGGTCTCCGGTGAGGTAGTGTGCGATTGTCGAACCTTTGCTGGCTGTTGAAGGTGCAGTGCAGGTTTGTTATTCGAGCCTGAAAATGAACAACATTACAAGTTTGTTCACACGGAAGATTGATGGACAAATGATATCAACGAGTGAGGAACACTCAACACAACTAATACAGGTGGAGATGCAACACATATACAAAGCAAGACTATGCAGGGAGATGGCACATCAATTAAATTAAATAAAGCGTCATGGTCATCCAAAAAAACCAAAAAAAAACTACAACGAAATAAAAAAAACAGAACAGATAAAGTGAGTATTCAGGACAAGTCATTAAAATTAAGGAGATGAATGAAGCAATTCCTCAAAAGAAATAAAAACACAGTCAGACAAACGTCACAGGGTCTTACCTTGTGGGAGGAAAAATCTGCTTTTAAAGGAGTAAAAAATGAAAACAGCAATTGAAGTATACGTGGGGGAGGTGTGTGTGGGGAGGGGGAAAGGGGAAAGGAAAACCTTCAACACACCGATCAGTTTTTGAGAGTTAAAAGTTGTCGACGTATCATTCGTTCTTATAATATAGTCATCCAAGGTAGCCATGAGGTATTCCATGCCTTTAGATTGTCTAACCTGGGTACTATTCATGACGGAATGGGACAACTACAAAACTGGTGTCTTGTTCCATCAGTGCATCATGGATAGCTGCCACGGGACCTACGGACAGACAGCAAAAGCCAGTTGTCCTGTCTATGAGAGCTTGCTGGTGGTGCCTTTCCGAAGAATAAACCAATGTAAGCTGGAACAAAATTAAAAACACATTTCCTACCACTGGGATGGCAATGGAGAACCACTCGGTGTATTCCTGTCATGACTACTTCAGCAGCGCCGAGTCTCCAGCTCAGGAAAGAAAGGACTTCAAATTTGGAAATTGTAACAACAAAGTGTCGTATGTGGGCAGCTTCATCTACGGCTTCAGGTATTCATCAAGAGCAAAACGAGGAGAATCGAAAAATCGAAATGACAATGAGCCGTCAAGGAGCAGACAAAATGTCGGGTACTCCGGTCTCATGAATCAAGGAAATACAAAGCAAGCAAGATGGAGAAAAATATAATTCTGCCAGTGCATCCTCCACCACATCTCCACTCCAACAGTCATTCACATGGGCTGGGGGTTCCGTACATCGACTATCCAAGTAGCATGACAAATCACAAGATATCAAAACGAGTAAAGGCACACTGACGGGGGTCTAGTCGTAAACATTACACACATTGGTCAAGGGGGAGACCCAAACACCCTTCCCTCTCCCACTAGTTACTCCTCTGCATGAAACGAGCTGAGAAATGAGCTAAAAAAGAAACAAAAACAAAACAAAAAAGGTCAGTTTGAGACAAACATTGACCTTTGCATCTACGCGAAGAAGTGTTGGAAAAAACCCATAAAAGTTTTGCTCGAACGTATACGCCAAGTTTATCAAAACTCCCACTTTCAATCCTGGCGAATGGTTCCAGATATCATTCTCCAGCAACTACTCAAACACATTCTTGTGCATCTATATGTACCAAGGTGAACAGAATATATATATATATATATTCACCAAGGTGTCACACACAAACTGCACTCAATTTAATCAAATTTCATTGGAAAGTACGATAAAAGTCTTTTCTGTCATTCATTTGCCAAATAAGCAAAGAAAACTTTTGAATGACAAAGGCATAAGAGTAGGTGGCAGAGCACGTGGTACGTGCCTTAAGAAGGAAGCGTTTGGGGGTACTCTGAAATGCAGCACTGGACCCTAAGGTTACAGAGGCGAGCAACCACAGAAACTGGAGGACGTGCTTACTTTTTAAGTATCAATGAGACTCAGCAAACCCAAAGTGCACGAAAAACAGGTCTAATAAGCCCTCTCAAAAGTTAGACGCAAACATCGATCGAGACTGTGGGGTGCATCTTCATGGCTACATCATCAAATCATTGTGAAACTGCAATGTAAAGTCAGGAAAACATTGAGACGGCAATATATATATATATATATATATATACAGTATATTTTTGATATTGTTTTCAATTGTAAAAATAAATATTTAAAAATGAACGTTGACAACACAAAAATCAGATCAGGTGGGCAGATAGTCCTCCGACCTGAGAAAAGGTGTTCCTTCCAGCAGAGGGGGGATTGAATGGATTTGTTACCGTTATCTGGAAGGGCAAGCATCTCACTTTTTCCTTATAAAAATGGCAAACATGGCATCAGGCACTCAATAAGCACCTCCTCTACCCTTTTATAATGAAAGCTTTCCTCAAAACCATGCCAATTTGACCCTCTCATGCTGCTCTGCTCCAGTAAAACTACACCACCAGCATCATTAGCAAAACACTCGAACTGACAGCGAGCTGTTCATTGGTTATAATGCGGTTAAAAGGGACAGGACGTGCACTTGGACACAGGATGTGATCGCGCTCGCAGATGAGATCACAGCATCATGAGGCAAGTGATCTGTGGACCACAAGGGGAGATCATAACAAAATATACTATTTATCCATCACCGCAAGGGGTTCTCTTTAATATGGACCCCTCGGCAGGCAATCACACTGTTCCAGCCAATTGTCTGACTTACAAAAAAAAACACATTTGCCATTCCATTCTCTCATTGGTCAGCATCTTGTTTTTCAGCACTGTGCATAAAAGCAAAGAACACATGTTTATACTGCATGGTGCTGCAAAGACATAAAAACATACTTCGTCAAAATGCATCTGCACACATCACTCTGCCTTTTATAAACAAAAAAGTGCAACTAATTTCACACATCACATAAAACTCACAATGCCCATCATATAAAACGAGTGAGCCTGCGTACACGAGTCCTATTCTGTGTTGCCTTGTTTGTCGATTTTAATATATTTTTATTTTATTTTGAAATACCAACAGGGAAGGCTGAGACGGCAGAATAGGTACAGTAAAAGCTTTTTCACAGAATTTGCGAAGAGTCAATTACAGTGCACCGAGCTGGCCTCACACAGCCAGTCAGCGTCTCACGACTCGTCACCGAGCAACGTGAAGCATAGTTGGTGCTCGCTAGGTCTGGGTATTTATTGATGTGAATGATGAAAATGCTTTTGGCCAAAATATTTTTTAAAAACCAAAAAAAAACTGGACCCTGCACTGCTCGGTTCCTTGGCGATTGCTACGGTGCCATTTTTCAAGTTTTTTAACCAGCGGTTTGGGAGGAGATGCAGAAATGATGAACAGACAGGGCATCTTATAATATAGATGTGGAAATTGACAATATGAGCTGCAAGGTACAATGTTGAGTGGCCAGGATGCAAATGATGCGTTGGTGAAGATGATCGCAGTGGTGAAGAGATGCTCTAAAATTTTCTGCATCAATTAATTCCATAACTTTACTGGTAATCGATCAACAGATATGAAACTAGGAGAGCAGATCTACCCCGAATTACATACTGGCATTACAATGACTACTTGATATGCAGAAGTGGGACAAGTGTGTAAAAAAATAATAATAATAATAATAATAATAAAAAAATTGGGAAAAATCAAAATCTAAAAATTCCTGAAAATAAGCTAATTGTGCAGAGCAGGATTTCAAGACTGAAGAATTTAAGTGTTTTGACCAAGTCGTGCACGACATGCCAATTTTGTCATGAATTTTCACCTGACATGTGAAGGTAACGTGCGACAGCGATCAGGGAGTGAGGGTGAAGCCGGTGCAAAAACAGAAGTGAAGCATTCGTTCTTAAACTACTTTTAAGATACTGTACAGGTTTTATTATGCCGTATTTTAAATAATTAATCAGTCACATTATCTGTATGCACTCCATCATTCTCCTTGCACCACTGAATTAATCACCAGGTCCTCTTAGACATCTTGTGGAGTCCAAAGAAAGAATGCTTCAATGGGGAGGGGTGAAGCGACTTTCAGGCCACCATATAGATACGAGAAGAAAAAGATACGACTGATACCCTAATGGCCACCTTTACAAAATCCGACCAGGTTTTGGAAGATTGATACCAGTCAGAGAATTCTGGTTTCAAGTTGGCTTGATGTTGGGCTCTGGGTTATGTTAGGAAAGCTTCCATTTGCTTGGAATATTAAAAAGATAAGCTCGTTTCATATTTCATTTCAAGATGGTTTATGTAATTGTGACCTATGTAATTGCATTGCACCAATTCTGGCTCTTGTGTAAAGCAGACTTTGGTAGTTTGTCAATGAATGTGGCAAGAGAATTTGTGGTTGATAATTGCTCGATTATCACCATGTTGAGCAAATGTAGTCGATACGATGCAAGATAATTGCTTCTACTACACACAAATGAAAACATTTCAGAATTCTTATTCCACTGACACGTCTGATAACCGGTACAACTACGGTATCTATTTGGCATTTATTATCGACGTATTGCATACGCACACGAATGTCAGTTTTTCACACAAACCTCACTTCCCTCTCCTCTCAATCGTGCCCTCTGTCCCCTCCATTTTTAAACGTAGACACCTCCACCCCTTCCCTCAACCTTTGCCAACAAGATGAACAAGAGTATAATCAATTTTACCAGGAAGGAATATCAGAAAATTCTGAAATTGAATTAGAGTTCAGTTTTTTTTTCCTTCCTAAAATAGCCTTTTCACCGAAAATTTGAAATAAATTTATAAATGTTGAAAAATTAATCAAACTTGCAAGTTGAGGTACGTAGTACATTCAAAGTACACCACTCCGAAAACAAATCCTCCAGCGTGTGACATTGCCGTGGCAACTTTGGCAGCCGGCGATGTCGCCGTGCAGCACACGGAGACGGAATTGGGAAGGAGTGGTGAACAATAATTGAATGCATAATTAAAATAAATAATAATCGTAAAATAATTAATTTATTAATCAATTGGCTAATGGCACACCACAACCACCATTTCATCCGAATCTAACTTTTTGAAAATTAAGTAATTCATTGAAAAATGAGTAATTAATCGATTAATAAATAAATAAATAAAAAATACCCTTCATAGCCTAATCACTTGTTCAGTCATGTCCAAATATCAGCATCAAAACTCAAAAGATGCTTGAGATATTGCCCAGATGAGAAACAAAAGAAATAAGCAATTAATAAATCGATAATTTTTTTTTTTTGTATACCCTGTCGAGGCTTGTATGAGAACTAACATTCTGATTAAGATTAAAATTGACAATTAAGTAATTAATCAATTGATTCAATAATCAAAAAATAATTGCAAAATCCACCCCCCTCTCCAAAGGTTGCCATGGATACATCAAATTGTCCATTTCATTAAGATTAAAATTGACAACCTTAATCAAAGCTCAGGTCAACCGGATGAACATCGATTTATTTTTGAAATTGAAGATTTTAGAAGTTTGACCTTCACTTGAGCTTTGACCTCAAAAATGGTTGGTTTTCAAATTCAGCGACACAATAGGCAAATTGTGTTCAACTTTCAAGTCAATCGGATGAAAAATGACGATTTTAGAAATCTGACCTCAAGATGACCTTTGACCTCAAAACTAGTAGGCTTCTCAGTCGAGACTACCTCTACAACTTGGTGAAGTTTCGTGAAGATCGGTTTTAAATTGTGACCTGTAGATGATTGACAGACAAACAATAACAAAAACGACTTTAAAAATCTTAAATTTTGCAAGTAATCCAAATCAGGCCAAAGAGAACAAACGGAGTAAAAACTCCTTTCCTTTAGCGCACGACGATGACGTCATGGATTACCTGGATATGGAATTGGGAAGGAGCAGTGTGTGCAATATAATCTTTTTTTTTATCATGGGAAACTTGTGAAATTATCAAATCAACGAATACCAATGCAATGCAAAATGTCATGTACCAAGGTGAACAACAAAAAAAATCATTGAAATTTTACATCATCAAACTACTGCATAGTAAAAGTCATTAAATGTACAAACAAACAGAACAAAAAACGACAAATAAACAAAACAGACCATTTAACAATGTAGTCTTGTGGGACTCCGTCTCGGCAAGCCCTTTCACACACCGAGATCCAGGTGTTTGATAAACACGCCCTTGCCAAAGCTTTCACTTTTAATCCTGGCAAATGGCTCCGGATTATCATTCAGGAATAGGTGTGAATAACTTGGACACACAGTGCCTTCAGAAAGTGTTCACAACCCTTGACTTTGTCACATTCCGTTGTCACTACCTGAATTTAAAAATGGATTAAATAATTTTTTTTGTCACCGTTCTCCACAAAATACCTCAATGATAAAGTGAAAACATGCTTTGAGAATTTTTTACAAACTTATTAAAAATGAAAAGCTGAAATGTCTCGTGTCGGTAAGTATTCAACCCCTTTGCTCTGACACCAAATTGAGCTCAGGTGCATCCAATTTCCTTTGATCATCATTGAGATGTCTCACCAACTTGGTTGGAGTCCACCTGTGGCCAATTCAATTGATTGGAGATGATTTGGAAAGAAACACACCTTTCTATACAAGGTCCCACAGTTCACAGTACATGTCAGAGCAGAAACTCTACCATGAAGTCCAAGGAACTGTCTGTCCGTAGAACTCCAAGATAGAATTGTGAGGAGGCATAGATCTGGGGAAGGGTAATTTTGTAAAACAATTTCTAGAGTGTTTAACGTTCCCAAGAGCACATTGAGCTTCATCATTTGGAAATGGAAATAATATGGAACTACCCAGACTCTTCCGAGAGCTGGCTGTCCAACCAATCTGAGCAACTGGGCAAGAAGGACCTTGGTCAGGGAGGTGACAAAGAACCCAATGAGCACTCTGACAAAACTATAGAGTTCCTTGGCTGAGACAGGAGAACCTGGGCTGAGACAGGAGAACCTGCTGGAAGGACAACAATCTCTGAAGCACTTCACAAATTTAGTCTTTATGGGAGAGTGGCCATACAGAAGCCACTCCTGTGAAAAAGGCACAAGGCAGCACGCCTGGAGCTTGAAAAGAAGTCACGTGAAAGATTTTGAGAGTACGAGGCAAAATATTCTGTTGGCTGATGAGACGAAAATTGAACTCTTTGGCCTGAATGCAAAGCACAACATCTGATGGAAACCGATGATGAAATCTGATTAGCACAGCTAATCACCCATCCAACACCATCTCTACCATGAGGCATGTTGGTGGCAGCATCATGCTGTGGAGATGCTTTTCAGTGGCAGGGACTGAGAGACTTGTAAAGATAGAGAAAACAATGATTGGGACCAAATACAGGCAAATCCTTAAGGAGAACCTGCTTCAGAGTGCAAAAGACCTTGGACTGCAGTAAAGATTTACGTTCCAACAGGACAATGACCCCAAGCATACAGCAAAGCAACACTGGAATGGCTTCAGAACAAGAACGTGAAAGTCCTCGAGTGGCCCAGTCAAAGCTCAGACTTGAATCCTGTTGAGAATCTGTGGAAAGATGAAAACATTGCTGTTCACCGACACTCCCCATCAAACTTGACATAGGTTGAGCAAATCTGCAATGAAGAACAGGAGAAAATCCCCAAATCCAGACGTACAAAGCTGACACAGAAATACCCAAGAAGACTCGAAGCTGTAATCACTGCCAAATGTGTTTCTACCAAATATTGACTCAGGGGGTTGAATATTTATTGATGAAAGTTATTTCAGCTTTTCAATTTAAATTAAATTGTAAAAATTTGTGAAAACACGTTTGCACTTTGCCATTATGGGGTATTTTGTGTAGATGGTGACAAAAAAATTAAATTTGATAAATTTTAAATTTAGGCTGAAACACGACAAAATGTGACAAAAGTCAATGCATGTGAATACCTTCTGAAGGCACTGCAATGCACATTTCTAAGTACAAAATCAACACAGAGTGAACTTAGACAAAATTGTTAAGCTTGAACTAGACAGCTTCGTTAAACTGTCCTACATTAAATTAAGCTGCTTGGAGGGGGCTGGGCTATGATAAAGTTGATCCGCAAGTGGAATCTCTCACTCACCGAGGTCCCAAACTGTCAAATGAGTATCCACCAACGACACACAAGGATAGATAGCATATAGCTAGTTGACCCCCCCCCCCCCCAAAAAAAATTCAAGACCACCCCAAATTTCACCAACAATCATCTCACCCTCTCCGAGATGCCATTATCTGAAAGTGTTTGCCTGCACAACATTCGCTTAACAAATTGGACAAAAATCTGTCACGGAAAAATTACCTTGTACCTCCACTTAAAAATACAAATAAACCCCTCAACATAGAGATAGAAAATTTATCCTGGAGAGCAAAGCTCACATCATGTGAATACACGAAAGATATAACATTTTACGGAAAAGGATTAATAATACCTTGGCATCACTGACAACCGAAGTGCCATTTTGGAGGTGCACAGAATCGGAGAGGATATGAAAATGTTCAATCCAAAAACACGACTTCTATTCCGATTGCATCACCAACTCACCCATGAATGGATAGTGTGCGAGACACCGACTGGAAACGATGTAATTAAACACCATCTGTGCCAAATGTGGATGAAGCAGAACCATTCCTTCATTGTTGTGGAAAAACATTGTCATTCGGTCCAGGGCGTACATCAAACGTGTTACGCACTTAACTCCATGAATGCATGCAATTGTCCTTGAATCAAATTTATTTGGTATTCTGCAAAACAATCCAGTTTTTGTTTTATCCTACCTTCTTACACGCATGAAATACTCAGCGCACTGTTCTTTCAAATCGCTTACATAAACTGAGGTCTCGGAAAAACAAAGATTGGTCCATCTTTTCAGCATAAAAAAAATGTAATCGAGGAAAAAAAATGAATCTGCCATTACAGTAAATATTTGCAATTGTGATACAAAGATACTGAACTCAAAGATTGTTCCAAAAGTTTTATTTTTCTCTTGAAAAAGACAGACGAGCAATTTTACTTCACACATCAACTTCTTTGGAAATACACTGTGCCCATAATCAGAGAAGCTTCACATTTTCTCATTTCATTTGTGTCCACCTACGAGCAGATAATCCCATTGGCAGAAAAAAACAAAGGAACACACACCCATATATATATAATATATATATATATATATATAATTATATATATATATATATATATATATATATATATATATATATATATATATATATATATATATATGTCAATATCGTACAACATTGGGCTGTTGGGGTTATAGATCTTAAAGACCCAAGAAGTTGCTCACAACCAAAAGTAAACTAGATCTACTATGCCAATTGAACAAAAGTGCAAGAGCAGACCCAGTCTTTTGTGTTGCTATCCCAGCCGAATACCAGGTCTGCTCTTGCTTATTGCTCAAATCAGCAGAGTAGATACCTCAGTTACTTTTTGGTTGGAAGCACCTTATTCTTTCAATATAATATATATATATATATATATGCCATGGTCTCTCTCTGTGGCTTGGTTTATTATGCACCACCACATATTTTAAGTTACAAACTCCAAACTCAGGTACAAATACAAATTTGCATGAGGGGTAACACAGGCTATATGGCCTCAGCCTAGCACGGGGATGTGAGAGGGTGGGGCATAAATTCACAATGAAAATTTGTACCGTGTATCGCCACTTGGTAGTGGAGGCAGAGGGTATTACACTTTCCTTTTTTTAATGTGGTCAATGCTGAGGTTAAAGGACTCTTCGCATGGGTAAATTTGTCCTTGGCTCCACCCCCTTCA
>CM068957.1:143293390-143309946 GCA_035128595.1 Eptatretus atami
ACAGCCCTTTGTCTGTATTAAAGCAGTGTTGGAACAAGACTGTTGCTACAACCTCTGAAGCATTATTTGACAATTATTGCCACTGAGGAAGTAGTATATTGCTATCATAATGGTGAGAAAAAGACAATTAAGGGTGCTGTCACACCTGAAAAGATTTAGCCAGCGTATGTCCATGTATTGAAAAATTTGTCTAAACCCCGCTTGGCACACGTCGAAATACGTTATGGGTAAGTTTTGTTGTGTACGTTAAGAGCATTGCTGAAGCACGCTGGCATACGTCTAGTACGCGCGAGCTCGTCGACAAAATTTAACATGCTCAAAATTTTTCGACAGTATGCCAGCGTATGACTCACACATTCGCATACGCTGCCCATGAGTTGTAGGCACGGTTACGCGATCGTTGACACACGATTACTTGAAGTACTCAAAGTCGAAACACATCGAGATAATGTTTTAGCGTTACCCGAAACTTATTTCTACCTATGAGTTAACGTGCTTTTGAACCTATGTGTAAACGATCTCTATGCGTATGTAGACGTATTTGACGTCTTCCGGACGACCACAGAAACTTACTGAACGGTGTTTTCTAACTTACAGCTACCGCTATAATGGCGTATTGCAGCGTTTTAGGGGAATTGGTATATAAAAAATTGGGGTTCACAGGAGGAAAACCGTCATGTCCCAGACTCCCATGTTTTTTTTTTCTTCTTCGCATGACGGTGATGTTGACACTTCGATTTTCTAGTGCGGTTATAATACAAATATAATTAAAAGGCTGCTGCTCAACGATTTAAATCATAACCGGCACTAGAAACGATAGTGTCAACATCACCGTCATGCCAAAGAAAATGAAAACAAACAAACAAAAAAAAAACCATGGAGTCGCCGAACCACTTGCCACGGTTCCTCCTGTGTGAAACCCATTTTTATATACCAATTCCCCTAACGCATGCCAATACGCCATTTATACGGTAGCTGGAAGTATAGAAACCACGTTCAGTAAGTTCTGTGGTCGTCCGGGAAGACGTCAAATACGTCTACATACGTCAATATGCGTTGCGAGATACTTACTCATAGCGTTCAAAGCAACGTTACCTCATAGCGTTCAAAGCACATTACTCACTAGGTTAGAAATAAGTTTCGGGTACGCTAAACATTACCTCGACACGTTTCGACTAGGAGTAACTTACAGTAACGTGTCGGTCGACGATCGCGTAACGTGCCTACAACTAATGGCCAGCATATGCCGGAACGTGTGAGTCATACGGCTGGCCATACGTCGAAAAAATTTGAGCAATGCTTAAAATTGTCGACGTGCTCGGCGTACTCGACATATGCCAGCGTGCTCCTAACGTATTACCAACTTACCATAACGTATTCGACGTGTGCCAGCTATTCGGCAAATTTCCATACGTCGGCAATACACTGGCTTAAAACGTCAAGCGTGGACAGGGCCTGACGGTGATGTGACACTCGATGTCTAGTGCGAGTTATGATTTGAATCGTCGGCGGCAGCCTTTAATAGGTACGCACTGTGATTGTCGGCGATACGCTGCCGTCGCTATGCATACCCGTTAAGACTATCGTTGGCATACGTTGTGGAACGCCGACAACACGCTAAGCATTCGTTGTACTAAGTTATCTAAAGGTTATCGAAACGTTCTTGTGTACGTTACAATACGTTGTGCATACGTCCAAACTCGTTATAATACGCCAAAAACTATTAAAGCAAAAAACATCAATAGTTCAGCGCTACGCCAGCGTTTTACATACATTTTGATACGTTGCCATACGCTGGCCTATTAAACGCCAAGGTGATGACAGCCCCTTCAACGAAAGGAGACAGACAGACCATATAACCCTTCAAAGTGAAGGTCTTTCCTTGGAGAAATTGTTAAAGGAAGCCAAGCGTATCAGTGAGTACAGTTTCCTACACCATCAAAAGGCCACTTGTAAACTGGAGGAAACTGACAGGAAGAGATTCTGGCAGACCCAAAGCCACAACAACAATTCAAGAAGCCAAGTTGAGAGTCAACAACTTGTGTGATAGGCGGCTCACAGGACAGCAGCTTCAAGCACAGCTCAACACCGGATCGAAGTAAAGGAAGTCTCAGTTTCAAACTGTGCAAGAGGAATGACTTCGAGCTGCAGGTTTGACAGGTCGAGTGGCAGTAAGAAAGTCCATGCTAAGATGGCCAAAATAAGAAAAAGAGCGCTTTGCCTGGCGCATGACAGCCACCGCCAGTGGCACTTACTGAAAACTGGAAGGTCTTATGGACCGCATGAATAATAAACTTGAATCTTCGTTTTCATCACGCAGGTTGTTTTGTATGCCCATCGAGTAGGCGGAAAGCGATGGTTCCCGGGCGGTGTGACACAAACTTGTCAAACATGGCAGGGAGGAAAGCGTGATGATCTGGGGCTCTTTTGCTGGATCCAGAGTTGGCGACTTGCCACTAAGAAGTGACTGGCACCCTGAAACCAAAAGGGCCACCACAAGCATTTTTGCAGCACCATGCAATACCCTCTGCTCTCACCTACTTGGTCAGCTGGTTCATCCTACAGCAAGATAACGACCCAAAACATACCTCCAGGCTATAGTAGAACTACCTTGCCGAAGAAAAGAACAAGATGTTGGCTTCAAATCATGGAATGCGCCAGCACAGTCTCAGACTTAAACCTCATCGAGCTGGTTTGGGATGAACTGCCGACGAAAGGTGAAAGCAAGCAACCTACAAGTGCAACACATTTGTGGAAACTATCTGCCCCAACAGT
The DNA here is from genome assembly GCA_035128595.1 of Eptatretus atami. Taxonomy (NCBI): domain Eukaryota; kingdom Metazoa; phylum Chordata; class Myxini; order Myxiniformes; family Myxinidae; genus Eptatretus; species Eptatretus atami. The sequence goes on from CM068957.1 coordinate 143,296,166, forward strand.
GTGGGAGAACTGTTCCGAACAATATTTGATTTCCATTGAGAGAGAATTGCCACGAGCATGTTCGGCTCTTATATCTGCCAAAAGGGTGGCTACTTTGATGAGTCAAAAAATTGAGATTAAATTTTGTTCAACAAAAAACGATTCCATGCATTTCTTTTTTATCTGCAATTGTTTATTTGTTCAATGCTTTAATTTCAGAGAAACATTGAAACAATTAAACTTGCTTAAATTTCAGTAAAAAACTGGAAAAATGGGGGTGTTCAAAAACTTTTGAACAGCTAGAGTAGATGTATTATATATGTATGTATATATATATATTATATATATATATATATATATATTATATATATATTATATATAATATATATATATATATATGTATAGTCACCGATATCTTTAATCATGTAAAAGTTGTGCGAGTGGGCAGGTTAATTATAATCACAAAGATCCACTGGACTTGTATGTCAGTTGGATTAAGAAATAGCCGCACGGAAGGTACATTTGTGAGTATCGTAATATTGTGTGTGCGCACGCACGCACACAGCAGCACTCTGCAAAAGTTTGCCGTAAATTTCCACTTTTGTGTTGCTATCCTCATTAAAACATTTGTGGCGACATTTGCAAGTGTGAATATAGGTATAAAATAATTCCAAATTTTTGTAAATCCAATTAATATCAACAGCTTCCATTAAGTTCAGTGCTGTCCAACATAGATTTGGGAAGTTTGAAAAAAGTTTTATTTTTGCCTCTACAAGTTATATTATGTGCTCATAAGACCCATTTACCACAAGAAAATAGAGGAACAGTCCGTGATTTTGTACAGGGAAATAATAATTAAATGATTAAAGTAATCAGCAACCAGTTCATGAATGTGAATCCAAGAAACTGCATGTAAAAGTTACCAAATTAGTGAATATGAGAAATAGTATCATCAGCTCGTTTGCCCCCCCCCCCCCCTCCCCCTTTGAAAGTCAATGATTGGGCTTGGAGAATAGCCACAAGAAGCAACTTTCAACACAACGTGTGTGAAGATGCAAACACTTGAGAAGAAGGGCACACTGTGAAGAAAATAGAAAAAGCTGAAAATCTCTGGACAATGGTGTTGAGGAACACTTTGCAACGCTCGTAATAATATGGTAGGTACAAAGAAAGATAAGCCCAGGAAGACCACAGAAGAATCTCCCCATGTAAGACATGCACTTTGCAGGTTTCTCATCTTACACAAAATAAAGAATCAAGTCATCCGCTTACAAAGAAATTGAGAGGCAGACCTGACATTATACATCTCGTTCCAGCACAGTCCGCAGAAGGCCCGATTTAGCAGTCTCCTGGCAGCAGCTGCAGCAAAGCAAGAACCACTGCTGAGACCACAAAGTAAGGCAAAGACTAAAATTTGCAAAGAACACACTAAATCACACCAACTGCAAACAGGGAATCCGCGGGGTACTCTGGCCTGATGAATCAAGGTTTAAAATTTTTGATACAGCACACGAGTCGTGATGTTGAAAACCTGGCATAACATTACGACATGCATGTTGCAGCCTACTGTTAAACAAAGGACAAGCTCTGTGAACTGTCTCGGGTTGTATCTCAGCTTTTTGGTTGCGTGTAGGAAAACTTTTGTTAAAATCAATGGGATGCCTAGCAAAAGTTTGTACAATAGATACTGTAGCAGCATGCCATTCCAAGTGGAAAATAGTTCAATCAGAAGGAGAATCATTTTCATCCAAGATAATGATCCAAAACACACTTCCAATATAGTTTTAAAACAGTAGTTGGAGAACAAGGTTATCGCCCGCGTGCTGCTCAGTGTTGGAACACCCCACCCAAGAGCTGGACAGTGGACATGAGTTCATCAAGCGCACATGGTATGCTAGAAAACAGAAGAACAAGAGGAATCAACTAACCTGACAGAACTGTAATGTACGATAGGAATACTGGGCCACAATATTCCTGTAAGCTGGTTCAGTGTATGCAGGAAGTATGGGTAAAAGAGTGATTGGCACTCAGGAAAACAAAGGGTTGGACACAAAGTATATGACTTGATGCTATAAAATTGCAACACTGTTCTTGTTCTTCTGCTTAAGTAGTTTGTTTCGCATGCATTTATTCAAGCCTGTTAATCTATATATATATATTTAAAGTTGAAAGTGTGTCATAACTTTGTCTGTGACCATGCACGCGAAAAGTACTGGACTGATCCTCACAAACTTCACATGCTGACAGAACATGTACCCGGAGTGTACCCGATGTAAAAGCAAGGTACTTCCGACTTGCGGTTTCCGAATAAGACGTCATCACCTTGATTTCGTAACGTTAATTTTTCAAGTTCAGCCGATGACATGGGTCGGCCAACGCCATTTGCAAAGAATGAAAAAAATATGCCTCCAGTCAATTGAGACATGACTTCGACTTCCCGCGTTTCCGAATTATGACGTCATCACCTGATTTAGCCGTAACGTTTAATCTTTTCAAGTTCAGCGATTGACATGGGACCAACCGGATATTTGCCTAGGATAATGAGATTAATTAAGTCGGCAAATGATGGACATGAAACCAGCCTCACATTGTTGAGGCATTATGTTTTTTATCTGAAGCGCGGCAATAAATCTTAACATTTTTTTGAAAGTCGGTCTTTCTGCCATATAAAACATAGCGGGGAAAATATAATATTATTATGTGCTGTGATTTGAAAAAATAATAATGGTGGCAGCCTCTACAATTAACTGTGACATATACTCCTTCAGACCCGCCGTCATCACGGATTCCTGTGCCGGAGCATGGGTATCCCTGCTAGTTTACAATAATAAACATACCATGACTAAGTTATCACTGACAATTTGATGAATTTTTTCAGAAAGTATGAATATCATGGAATCACGCCAAACTTCTTGCAGAGTGTGTGCTGTGCCTGTGTGTGTGTGTGTGTGTGTGTGTGTGTGTGTGAGTGTGTGTGTGGTTTTTGTGTGTGGTGTGTGATGTGTGTGTGTGTATATAAAACGTTTGAGATGGATGAGAATCTACTCCCTGAAAGATGAATTATTGTAACGCAGTAAAGGATTTGCTCGAATAAATCTTGTGCGTTCTTAATAATGATGTAGCTTTTAATGGTGACAGATGAACAGAAGATTATAATTATATACAAAAACCAATGTATTTTCTCATATAAGCAAAACTTTTGTGAATAGGTTTCATTTCACAGTGCATTGCAATCTTCCTTCTTTAGTGTAATTGTAAAGCTGTGTGAAAATTTCAACCACAAATCACATACACTTAAAATTACAAATACATCTTATGGTTCAGCACCAAAAATCTTGACAAATGGCTTAAATCGAAAAATGTTAGTTGACTATATTAATATTCAAATAATTAACACTCCCAGAAGACTAACGATTGGTATGCCAAATCATAATATTTAAGATAATTTGGAATAAAATGGTTGAGATAGAATCGCTCTTCTCAATTGATTTCAGATTTTACCATTCATCTTGCACTTGCTTCATCATATGTGCCAACAATTGAATTAACTAGAACATTTAAAAGAGCATGGGGTTTTTTTCCACCTTCACGAGATTGTCCTTTCTCCAGAACTTACAAAACTATTGTTCTGTGTAAACTATTCCTAAATTTTTTCCAAGGAGTTGCAGAAGACTGCCATCTCACGTCAGGTCTGGTACCTGCTAGTCCTCCGTTATACATCTCTGCAGAGAAGGCCAGTTTAGTGAAGCAAAGCAATGTGAGAAAGCAAACCAATTGCACTGAGATGCGTGTACACGACAACAGAAATGATAGACAAAGACAGAAGGTATCCCAATGGCTTGGATACTTTACACATTTTTATTAGTTATGCAGGAAAAGTGGAAAGGCATTAAAATCTGGTCAAGAACAGGTTTAGTTGGAATTAATTCGGGAGAAGAGGAGCAGCGAATATATATTATAACACATCTGGACAATTGATAGGACAAGGGTTTAAAACACTGGAAGCGAGGTGCATGGCACAAGAGCGTTTGGGCCCCTTGAATTAAATGTTACCTACAACTGCCGTACTCAATTTTCATAACAATTCTAATTTGTTTTATATTGCACAGATGATTGTCATTCACACTTGACAGCCGATAATGTATGCACAGTGTTTGACAACGATCAAAAACAAAATATATAAGCTTCTTTTTCCATACGCCATCACATTTTGGAGTCGTTAAGTGAGCGGCAGAGCGAAGGAAAAACGAGGAATCGATCATAGTCTTATGCGGGGGACGAGACAAGGCGGTGAGTGAAATTTTTACAATAAATGCTTTTTCTAGGGTAACGCTGGGAAAGTTAGAACGAAGTGAATTGACTTGCCGGAATTTACCCCATTAACTGTGGATGAGGGATCTCATCACAGACCACAAAACTGTGCAGACACACATGGTAAGGGGAGATTGGCTCAACAGTTACAGGAGTCTGCCTGCTTTTGCTCCTTATTTACACTTGTATAACAGTCAAATATATGACTTTAACCAAAACAAAAAATCCAAAGCCACGAAATCCAAAGTCCCCCCCCCCCCGCCCCCAATTCAACTCAAACTTGAAAAAATGATTAATAACATAACCCTCCCCAATAATGCAGAAATCAACTGAAAAAATACTAAAGTTCACTTTGAGAGAAAAAGAATGGAATTTTCAAAAAGTGCAGGACTTTTACCACAGGTGTTCAATGGCTGATAAATACAAATCAAGATGGATTTCATCTGCCAAATTACACACCCACACACACAATGGAATGATTCTTGCAAAAAACCTTGGATTTGTTGAATGGTTACAACCTGGAATGGGAATGGTGAAATGAAGAAACCTGGACTATCCAAAGCAAATGCCAAAATTCGTTCACTTGGTGTTTCATGCATACAGAAATGGCACAATAGTATATGTTTCAGGCTCTCTTTTTGCACAGTCAAAAATGATGATTCGCAAGCAATTCTTATTGAACACACACCACACACACACACCACACACACACCACACACACACACACACGAGATTCCATTGGACTTCAGAAAGACGTGACAGATGGACGTCAGAGTTTTACCCAAATAATGAACACGTCAAAGTAGTTGAACCATGGCCAGCCCGTTGACATTTAATAAAACAAAACACCTTTACAAGAAAGGCATGAATGGAAATTATTTTAAAAAACACAAAAATAGCAACGATGGTGCTGTGGGGGAAAAGCTATTTGGATACAACATGGACATGTACTGCAATCTACCTGAAACAACATCCTCATTCATTTCCCCTCTCAGTGCAGACACAGAAACTGGAAGGTGGGGATATCGCTTAGCACAAAAATGAGATAAGCGTGCATATACACATGAGCGCTTAATACAGTCTATTGTCAAATTGTGGAAATAAATGTGACCCTGAAATGCAAATCATGAAAGTCCACAAACGGTGCATTGCAAACGACCAGTCCAGATAAATTACGACAAATCACCGTACCCCAAAACCATTAGCCCTCTAAATGCCCGTTTGCCATAATCACTCCTCACGAGCCAGAAAAAAAGTCCCTCCAGCAAAAACAAACACCCGGTTCTTCATGCAGCGAGTTTAGTAGAAGCGTGTGAAGGAGGTTGGTGAGAAAGATGGCAAAAGAGCCGCACTTTAAGTGGGAAGAAGGCAGAGGTGTATTGTACACAGAAGCACGGCTTACAAATCCAGCCCCAGAAAGATGAAGCAAGCATCGCGAATACCAGACATGGATCTTTCGACCACCAAACTGCCGGCGGTGTGGAGGCACACCAACAAATCGATGGTGTTTCACCTGCCAAGGCATTTCCATCCGCAAATTGTTTGCATCATTAGAATACGGTTTTGCATTCAAAAGAAAGTTTTGCTTTGCATGGAGCAACGGAAGGATGTTATCCGCCACCAAATCAAATTCACCATTACATTTGGAATGAAAGGCAAAATTATTTATCATTTTAAATGATGCGTGAGGGAAGGGTTCGGGAGCGGATAATCATGACCGACGATAAGCTTACAGAGATAATCCATGCATGCAGGAGCCCAGGGGTTCATAAAGCCTCGGCTGAAGGTGAAGTCACAGCAGAGATGTATAGCCATCCAAAAGGAAAGAAAAAGAGAACAGGTGATGAGGTAAGGAAAGAAAGTAGCCCAAAGGAGTGAGGAGATGGGCCGTCTTCTCTTAGAGGTCATGAGCGTCAATTCAGCTGGATCGACAAGCAGCAACCGGCCTACTAGCGTCGATAGCCCTCCATCCGCCGAGCCCTCGCTGCTGTTTCCCGTGAATGATCTGTGAGGACAGTACAGTGACCACATTAGAAACAATTAAAAGTCCAGCATTGTAGTAATAGGGCTCATGGGATGACCAAACAACACTCCCTTGCTGTCAAACTAACCTTATACTATGGAATGATGAGAGGGTTAATGAAAATATTTATTCCACCAAGTGCATCCAAATGCCATGCGTTGTCACCTGAAATTGAATCCTTGTCAGATTATAAAGTGTTCTGCGTTTTCAATTACACTGCCACAAGACACGTGTCAAAAGCCCTCCTTAAAGTACAACAGTCTAGTCCCATTGTCCAACCATTCTCACATGCATGACCAACATGTGGCGAGCTACATCGCTTAGTGCAAACAAGCACTTTCCAGTTTTTTGTTTCTTAGGAAGTGTCGAAAACCATGGACAACACTTCTCATCCATACACCCACAATTAATGAGAATCATTGGGAATGTATGGTGTCAAAAATGATGGGGGAGCATATGACCATGAGCAGCCAGCACATGCACAGAGCATAATTTACTGTGTCATAAATAAATAAACAAACCAAATTAAAAAACATTTCAGAGCGAAAACTTGGCAATAACAGCACAAAGTTTAGAACGGCACTCATAGAGGAATACCTCTGCCAGGTTGAACAGTTAATGTTTTGTTATCCACTTGATGCGCGCTGCGAAACGAACCAAAATCCAATCCACTTGTTCTTGTCACCTATTCAACTCATCCATCCTTGTTTGTCATAACTCATCCACAACTTTTGAGAATAGTGATTATATTAGTTTTTGGCCAGATCTATCAATTTCGAAACTAGGCCTGGTGCCTTTTGAACTTAAAATTAATAGATGGTTGAATTCAGCGACCCGACATGAAAAGCTCCTCAAATTTCAATCAATCGATGAAAATTGAGGATTTTAGAAATTTGGCTCAAATTGGCCATTAGGCCTATGTGGACCTTTTTGGTCGTAGCACATTTTACAAACTTCAATGCGGGACCGGTTGCAGGGTCGGTGACATTATTCTCTGAAAATTTCAGAACAATCGGGTTGAGTTGCGTTCGGCTCGAGGCGAGCGGACAAACAAACACACAAACACACAACAACAAACAAACAGAGGCGATCAAACATTACTGTCAAAAAATTATTTATTTACCATGTATGAATGCAGCAGAGACCATGATGATAGTTTGTAAATTGTATTGTATGTACTCAAATGTGCAGCATTAAAAATTAAAGAAGCTGGCAGTTTTAAAAGTATACCATGACAAATGAAAAACACCTAAACTGGGAAGAACTGAGGATCATCCTTACCATGCAACCAGCTACCCACACTAAATAAGGTATACAATGTTAATTTGAAGTGAAGGGTTCAAACTTGTGTGCGGAAAGCAACGAATCTGGATCGTATGTCGTGATGATTTATATAGAACTATTGTTCCACGATGTGCGTCGCATGGACGTACTCGCAATTCACTACATGCTCGATAGACCATGTCACACTTGCTTTGAGGCGGCAGTGTTGTGTTTGGACTGTGCATGTCTGCATACATGTTTCATGGGAATTTGCTCCTGTATGGATCTTTTGCAGATTTTCAAATGGATGAGCAGAGCTTTTGCTTATGAGATGGGTCAAGGTTGCATCTCACAAGCACACTCTGATATATAGATATATATATATATATGTTGCTAGAATTTCACACCCGCCGGCGCAGCGAACTGACCGCATCTAACCAATAGCGCGTCGCTTCGCCCACCGATACGGACAATCCAGTCGCGCGCTTTCCTGGGGTCAACGCGCGAAACCAGCCACGGAGTGTTGTTTTTAACCACACCACAACCTTGTCCCAACTCTACCCGCGCTCAGGGTCCGATCGCCAAATCTTCGATTACCTAATTATTCGCGCGGGTAGGTTACCGAGAGCATTTGTACCTCACGTGGGACGCTTGCGAAACAAGCCGCGAAAGGAGCTCGCTTCCTTTTGGGATAACGAGCGGGGCAGGGTCGCGGGGTATTATCGCGCAGTCCCGTTGCGACCCGCTTCACTTTACCGGCTATTTAAAAAAACCAACTATATTCGAGTGCAAGATGGCGGCAGTTCAATGAGGGAATGCGACGCAACGAACAGGTTTACATTCAACAAGGACATTTATATATAATAAAGCACGTATGCAATTAAAACAGGCAAAAAAACGCATGCAATTATACAAAGCAACAAAAGCATGACAAAAGAACTACAACCCGTCTATACCAGCGTTTTCTCAACGGAGGCGCCCGTTGGCCCCCAAGGGCGCTATCGGCCTTCGAGCGGGGCCATGAGCGGACGCCGAAAAACTGCGATTCAGAATCAGAAGCTTTGTAATGTGCAATTAAGGTGACGACAGTCTCCGGGGGCATAGTGTCAAAGTTAAAAAGGGTAGATGCAGTTTAACCACGATTTTTAAAAAGAAGGCGAGCGCCCACAGAGCATTCATAGTAAACCAATGTTTACAAAAACGTTTAGAAGCAATTTTGTTTTTTTCAATTTTTTTTCTCAGATGTCGAAGTTCGAAAATGCGAATGACAGCTATGTCAAGTTTGGATTCACGAATGTCAGTCGAATGGCGTGGACTGCGCGTAATGTCTGCACTGCTCTGGTCCGTGCATGTCAAATGCCGTCACTACGTCCTTCCAAACTTTCAAAACCATCGCAACAAGAATGCATCCCGGAAGGAAGGAAGATAATATCGACGCTCTGTCGGAAACGCATCACGATATGACGTGAAGCGACACTTCCCAAATTTGGGATTCCGGCCAGAAAGAAAAAACCTGCTCTTCAATCCAGCTTACGAAGTGCATACCGAATTGCTAAGGCAAGAAGCCGCACACTATTGCGTCGAGGACCTTATCAAGCTGACAGAGAAAATGGTAATTGATGATCGGACCAGAGGCCGAAAAAGCAAGATCCAGCGCAAGTTCTCGCTTCTCTAATGACACGACCTCCGACGACAGATTGACGACAATGGCCGACTGATGTGCTTGCAGTCAAGTTTGCTCCGAAATCAAACAAAGCACGCTCCAGCGCTAAGCCTTCAATTAGACGAGTCTACCGACACCGCCCTGGAGAGCCAGTTGATCCCTTCGCTCGCTACGAGAGAAAGGAAAGATGAAGGAAGAGTTCTTGTTCTGCAATACCCGACCACCACAACGACAGCGGCAGATATAAAACCATGGGACTCTTTTTTTTGAAGCTAATGGACCGAGGTTGCCAGAATTTCAAGCACCATCTTGTACTGATGGTGCCCAAGCGATGGTCGCGTCAGAGGACGCGATCGTCACGCTTACGGAAAACGAATGGCACCCATGTGACGTCCTCCCACTGTCGCTACACCGATACGCTCTTGCGTCAAGATTCTCCGCCTCGTTTGCTGGAAGTCATGACGTCGCAGTCCAAAGTGATCAACTTCATTTGCTGCCAAGCCTGTTAGAAGCACTAGAAAGCCAAAGCACTAGAAATCGAGTGTCAACATCACCGTCATACGAAGAAAAAAAACCAAAAAAAAAACAGGGAGTCTGGAACACTGACGCTAACCATTACCTAACGTGTTCGTCTTTATGAGTAACGTAAAGGTAACGTGTCGTCAACGTGTCAAACGATGGCCGTAACGCTGCCTACATACACGTTCACTCATAGGTTAGAAATAAGTTATCGGGTACGCTAAACATTACCTCCGAACGATGTTTCGACTTATGAGTAACTTACAAGTAACGTGTGTCAACGATCGCTAAACGTAGCCTACAACTTATGCGCCAGCGTATGCAGAACGTGTGAGTCATACGCTGGCATACGTCAAAAAATTTCAAGCCATGGAAAATTTGTTTCTAACAGTCTCAGCGTACTCACGACGAATGTCAGCATACTACGGCGTATAGCCAGCGTGCTCTTAACGTATACCAAACTTACCCATAACGTATTCGACATGCTTGCCAGCGTTTTAGCCAAATTTCATACGTCAGCATACGCTGGCTTAAATCGTCAAGGTGTGACAGGGCCTTTAATGGCTGCATCATTGCGCGCCCATCGTTTGCATTCTGCTGCTCCATGTCAGATCCTCAACATCTTTGGCTTTTCGACAGTCATTGCCTCATTACTACATCAGTTCCCCAACTTACATCACATCATGAACATATTGAATAACTTTTGCATAACCTCATGTAACCACCGAATGCAGAGGCTTGAGTTACGCATGCAGAATTATTAAAATGAGGATTAAAAATTAACTATACATGCACAGAATATATATATATATATATATATATATATATATTATATATATTATATTATATTACCAATTTTACACTTAACACCACCAAAGGCAAGGGCAAGAAAGAATTGCACAGGCTTGCTGATGACTGGCGGAAAAATAATCTCAAACACACAAGACGTACATGTGGTACATGGTTTTAGTATAAGACAGTAACAACCAGAGAAGCAAACCAACAGATGGACGAGCAAACATTTTTCCCGCGCGCTGTGTCCACCTGAAAATAAATGTTGAAGCTGAATGAAACATTACAATAGTGTAAACACCGAATATCGAAATCTTTTATTGATGGAAGTCGTACTTTTTCATCACTGGTGTTCTTTTGGTCCGTTAATAGATAAAGACGCGGCGTTCCTCCACTTACTGCCGCGACTTTGTTTTTACGTGCTAGGCATGGAATGGGATCAAACTCGGAATCTTTGCTTTCGGAGACCTCCTCGTCCACATCGGGACCAACATCCGCTTATCACTGTGTCAAGGATTGTAGTTACGGCGATGTGTTATTCAAAAGCAACGCGAAATGGACGGTGCGAAAAGAAGAAATATTTTAGTGAGGGGTTTAGCTATCAAACAGCAGACTTCCAAGTAAAGTAAATACAAGTTAAATATAAAATTGTCCTTCAAAACCTCGATTGGAATGCACGAAGTAGAGGCATTCGTGTTTCAATCTGTATTAAAACGCTACTTAGCAGCGAAGGACAAACTTGCCTCTCTCAATTGTAACATCAGTTGATCTGCTGGTGATCTGAAGTGCTAGGCAAGGTCGAAAGACCACCCTTCTATCCTTAAGCTAGGTACTCACCATTTCCCGCCTTTCTACGCTATTTCTATCAAACATCCTTCCATGTCTTCAACTTCTCCGCAACTCAAACCACATCATTCCCCATTCCCTTCATGCTTCACAATGTTGTTTCTTAATTCAACTACCCTCCCCCCCCATTAACTGGACCCAAAGCAAAACTGTGAGCTGAAGGAAAGGAAAGGGTGTGGGGAGGAGGGGGGTGGGGGGTGGGGGCAGATTAGTTATGAAAAGAAATAATGTTGCAAACAGGATTGTGCCAAATTGCTTTTCCTCTGCCAGTTCCAAAATAAAAAGTTACAGACTCACTACGCTTACCCGCGGCAACCCGTTGCTCGGACTGCCGGAAGGGGTCAGCAGGAAGCAAGATATCAGACAGCAAAGAGCACTCTGGCGTTTTCAAGCCTTGAATGAAGCTTTTCAGGGATTTAGGCTGCCGGAGCTCGAGTGCAGGCCGAGGTCGGCAGATAGTGGCCAGACCTAGCACCAAGCCGGCAGGATTCGAGATTAAATGTACAAGCTCACCCCGACTAGCCAAATCAGCATAGTTGTTAACTCAAGATATTACCAAGCCATTATAAAATGTTTAAACGATTGCACTGCATGCCATCACCCAAAAGCATTGGCAAAAGCAGCCAAGCAGATAAAAAAGGAAGAAAATACGCAAGGAACTAAGATCGGCAAACATGCGAGCACATGCACACAAACATACGACGAAAGAAAAAAAAAACACCCAATACACAACAACAACGATTAACCTCACAAATGAAAAGTTCCTTCACGATTAGCAACTTGGAAAATAAAAATGCACACGATTTTGCCCAGAAAAATAAACCACCAAATCAAACCTTGCAATCAGCAGAGGAAAACGAAGGATCATTCAAAGTATTACATGGTTTTCCTTTACCTTGCTGCCTCAGAATGGGCAGAAGAGGAAAAAGGATCAGAGTATCAGCAAAGGAAGAGGAAGGAGAAGGAGAAATTGAAAGCAGCAAATGGACCAATCTGCAGCCGCCAGATCTGCAAACAGTCAAGCCGTGAAGACAGACGGAATAAAAGCAACACAGAGACAGAATGAAAGTGAAGATAAAGGGTTACCTACTGACATTCTGTCTACCTTGTAAGACCCAAAACAGTGACATAAACACCATGTGACACCAACATTCATTTGTTTTAGGCTTTACACCCGAAGCTTGCATTAACAGCACTGCTGTTCATAAAATGTTTACAAACAAAAAAAAAAACAACAACATTGCCAAGTATTGGTACCATGCTTACCTTGGGTTGGAAAACCTGTCATGTTAGTAGCCATCTTTACAAATAGATCACCATACGGTGAGACTTGCCTGATGACGCATCTGCTGAAAGCTTGATTTACGTTGATACAGCTAGCCATTACACCACCACAACAATCCAACCTCATAAATAACACATATGCAACTGAAAAACTTTGGCGACAGTTGCCCAAACCTACTGCGAATAAGATCCCAAAATATCATCTGATACATTTTCAGTACAGTACTTCCTTTTTTGGCGATTTTTTTTTAATTGTCAAAGGCCTCAGGTGTCACTTGTAATTACAAATATAATCTGGAGCCAAGTCGATAGCACACCATTGCAAAATCCCCACACTTCCCACCTAAGAAAAGTTGGAAAAGATTGGCAAAAAATTTCCACAAGGAGATGAACGAATAATAAATCAAATATTGAGTTAAAAAAAAAACCAAATAACCTCTTTTGACCCCTGTCTCCCAAAAGTAACATCCCGGCGCATTGAACCAGGGTCCCAATCCACCCCCCAACCCCCACCCCCACAAAGAAAAAAAAGCAAAATTAACCAGTGTTCCTCAATGTTGATTGCATGTACAAAAGTATTCATTTAAAAATGTGCCCATAATTACTTTTTTTTGGCATTTACCTTTCACCTCACCCCTTGGCCCAGGGTGGCGGACAAAAATGATACTGCTCTCCACATTCTTGCCATCGTTGTGATCCATAACTACCAAGTTTGGTGAATTTTCTGCACAATCATTCAGGAGGACATTACGTGACGATAGACAGACAGAGGGAGCCGATTAACAATGTCCTCCCCGACTCCTTTTATTTTTTTTAAAGTGTGTGGGTAACAATGCTGAGTCTACGTCGGATATATAGATAATAATTAGATCTGAGAACCTTTGCAGACTCACTCACTCACTGACATGCATCTCTCTCTTTTTTATTTGGACAATATTGCACTGCAGGAAGTAGTATATTGCTATCATAATGGTGAGAAAAAGACAATTAAGGGGCTGTCACACCTTGACGATTTAGCCAGCGTATGTCATGTATGAAAAATTTGTCTAAAACGCTGGCACACGTCGAATACGTTATGGGTAAGTTTTGTGTACGTTAAGA
>CM068957.1:143337353-143354902 GCA_035128595.1 Eptatretus atami
CGTTTTAAACCGACCGTGGTCCGCCAATATTTCAACCCGTAGTGTAGGGTCTATTTGTCTATAACCAATTTCCCTAATAACTACACGATTTCGACTACCGGGGAAACCACGCCCTCGGCACGTCTTGCTCGAACCGGGTCACTCTACCGACTGCGGCAGAGATTCCAACTACCGACTACCAACTCCGGTTCGGGTGCAGCGAGCAGAAACTGCCAAAGCCGTGCCGGCTGGAATGAACAGATTATCGGGGAAACCCGGCTAAACTCAGATCCGAACCATGCTGGACCAATGCAAGAGGGATGGGAACGAACTGGGGGCATTTCTAACAAGTTTTATTTACAGTAAATGAAGACACAAAGCAAGACTTGACGCGAATATGCAAGAAGTATTTACAATGATCCAAAAACACTTATTCAGTTCTACTTAAAGACGGGCCACACGCAGACACATACCAAAAAGAAGTATTTACAATGATCCAAAAACACTTATTCAGTTCTACTTAAAGACGGGCCCACACGCAGACACATACACAAATGAAAAGAAACCCAGAGTCTTTATTGGACCCTCGTAGCCGTAGAGAGAGACAAGCTGGGGGCCAGAGTTCGGTGGTATACCTGACCATCGGAGGAAGGGCGTGCTCCACGATGCGGCACCTGACAAAAGGTCGTTGGTCCGGTCCCCAGTCGCACGTCGGGGACTCGAGGTTTGTGGTGGAGCTCAGGTGGTGAATGCCGGGGTCCACGGAGGGGGTCTGGGTCGCTCTTCCTTCCTCGTAGAGGGCCAGCAGAGAAACGTTCGTCACACCACCAAAAACTCTCCAAAAAAACTTTTAAAAGACTCTCCAAGACCTCAAAAAGACTCTCCCAAGAGACCTCAAAAAGACCACCTGCCTCAGAGAGTGCTCGCGGATTTATGGACCTCCCTCAGCGGGGAGGGGCCTCGGTGAACACACCTCGCTATCCACTGATTGGACAGGTCCTAGGCCACCTTTCCGGGGGCGGGCCTTGGCCCCTGCCGGAAACCAGCACTCCTCCACGCGGGCCCACACTCGACAAGTAACAGTATCAATGCTGCAACGGCCCCTGCCAGGAAACCCAGCCAGTCTTCCACGCGGGTTCATACTTGACGAGTAACAGTATCAATGTTGCACAGGCCGTTGTGCAAGAGTTACAATGTTTGTGGAAGCGGCAAGGAACGGCTCCAAGACCCTGCCTTGGCAAGTCAGAGTGCTTGTAGACAGCGGGTGGATAGTGGATCGTGATGGGGAATGGAATGGTTGTTGGTTGTTCGTTGATGTAAAGATTTAATCACCTAACTAAAAAGAAATTGCAATGCACACCTTTGATTCTCCCACTAGAGTACTCGACAAAAGGAAGGGGATCTGACTACACACATACTTAACGACATAACTGACTTTTGGGACCTGTATGTTGAATGCACATTGTTTCCAGATCCCTAACAATATAAAGCTCTTTCTAACCACTCTCTCACTCACTTACAGTGCCTTTAGGAAGTCTACACCCCCTTTCAAATTTTTCATCTTTTGTTGCATTATAGCCTGGAATTAAGTTGCATTAAATCAGACTTTTTCCATCTTTATTGACACATCGTAACCCACAACTTCCAAGTGAAAAACAAATTCTACAAATTTCAGAAAATTAATTGAATTAAATAAAATGAAATATAAACCACTCCAGAGATTCTGAAGCAATGTGGCAAAACGATTTGTGTTCTGACGAAACTAAGAAAGAGCTTTTTGGCCAAAATGCAAAACGTTACATTTGGTGCAAACGCAACAAAGCACATCACCCAAAGAACACCATCCATGAAGCATGGTGGTGGTAGCATCATGTTATGGAGATGTTTCTTAACAGAAGGGACTTGGGCCTTTGTCAGGATAAAAGGGAAAATGGATGGAACAAAACAAAAATATCCAAGAGGAAAACCTGCTGTCCTCAGCAAGAAGGCTGAAATTGGGACGGAAGTTCACCTTTCAGCATAATAGAGACCCGAAGCACACAGCCAAAGCTTCACTGGAGTGGATAAGGAAAAAAACATAAATGTCCTTGAGTGGCCCAGCAGAGCCCTGACCTAAATCCAATGAAAAATATGTGGCATGACTTAAAGAATGCTGTCCACCAAATCTCCCCACGCAACTTGACTGAGCTTGAACAGTTTTGTACAGAGGAATGGGCAAATATTGCTTCCGGTTCCGGTTTTTGAGCGAAGGTTGGTCCTCTCCAGGGGTCTCTACTGACTTTCTCAAAGATAAGTTTCCGGTCATTGTTTGTCGCGTTTTGACTGTTTATTTCGTTTCCCCCATGTTTAGTGTGTGTTCCTCGTTCGGTTTTGTTTCAAAAATTGTGATATTTTGTGAGTTTTCGTCGACCTTGTCATATCGAGTTTCCCTGAGGCCTACCCATCTTCCTGTCTTGTGTGTGTTCGTGTTTATTTGTATTTCCTCCTTATTACCATCAGTTTTTATTTTCTCCACATTTCCCTCCACCCGCCTCCTGTCCCTCCTAACTGTACCCTTTGTTGCATGTCTTAAAATGTGAAAAATACAAAAATAAATAAATAAATCTTTTCCCTTCTCACCTGATACCCCACGTAACCATGCGACTTCCTATACTGACTTCTTCATCCTTCCTTTGCCAATCTACCATCTTCCTTCTACTTTTGCCGACCAACATTCACCATACACCTTCACAATTTTTTCTTCAACCTTTCCTTTACCTAATCTTACCAGAATAAAAAAAATAAAAAAATAAGTCTCAAAATGTTTCAACTTCCTCTTTCACGTGTGTGGTTCTCTGTAATATATCATAATTCACCACTCTTCTTCTTCTACTCCAAAAGACTTTTAAATTCGACCTTTCCTTCATCACATGTCTAAAAAGTCCAACTGTTACGATGTTTCTTTTCTCCATTCTCTGATGTCTCCTTTATTGCATCCCTCACATAATGCCTTTAATCACATCTCCAATGATAAAAAAAATTAAAATCCCAGTTTGCAATGCATGTTCATATTCCAATCGTCCTTTTTTTCAAACTTCAGTGCCAATTCACTCCACCTCCTCATAACTCCTCACCTGTTATGCCCTCTGGTTACCACTCCCATCTTGCCCCTCATCCTACCTTGGCTCTTAGCACTTCTTCACTACCTTCTGTTTTAGTATCTATCAGCTCCTCCTCTGGTGTCCCAAACTGTGTGGTGCTCTAACATCTGTGGGCTCCATTCTAACCATTCAGATATCAAACCCTCAATCAGTACATGCCTCAACATCTCAAACATGTTCTTTCCTTCCTCTCATCATACCTCCCCCTCTTCCCAAACCTCAAATCTTGATCTCCACTGCCCACTCCCTTCTTCACCATACCACGACCAAGTTCATCCCTCCCCTCTCCCCCCTTTCCCATTGCCCTCCTGCCTCTTGGCAGTGGCTCCTCTCATCGTCTACCCTCCCTCTCAAAGCTTCTTTTCACCCCTCCATCTCAAAACCTCACTCACCCTTCTACCTCAATTCTCCCCTCTCACTCCCCCTTCTCAAAGTCCCCCCTCCTCATATCCACAAAGCTGCCTCCTTCCCCTGCTATCTTCCATGTCACCCCCCCCCCCAACTCCTCCAATCTTCATCTTCCCTCTGCCCCCTCTCTTATTACTCCCCACTGTGCCTCATCCCATCACCACCGAGCCTTTTCTCCTCATAATCCAGCCCTCTCCTCCAAGCTCTTCCGAAATCACCCACACTGTCAACAACTCTCTCTACCTTCCCCATTCTCCTCGTCCGCACTCCCCTCTCATCCCCTGCACCCAAAAGCCTCCACCACTCTCTCTTCCTGAACAGTGTGGACGTCAAACATCTGGGGCCTTCGCTCAAACCTGGCAGATTTTTCCGTAGAGGTTGCCACTGACAAACCAGACAATCTAGTGAACAGAAAATTTTCTCCCTCAAGACGTCTCTGACTCCCTAGTTACTCTGTCCTCCGGTATGACAGACCTGAGCCTCGTCCTGATGGAGTTATTGCTCTCTTCATCAAAAACTCTACTCCTCACTCTCCATGCACTGCCCTCACTCCCCCACACCCCCAGGAATACCTCTGGCTACAGCTTCCCCAACACACCCACCTCATGTGTGTTGTACAATCCACAAAACAGTGATTACCATTTACACCTCGCTCGCCGAAAACACGGACTAACTTCTATCCTCTCATCCCAACTCTCTTCCTCATATGTGGTGACTTCAATTGTCATCATGCCATTTGGCTGGGTGTGGGTACCTCTCTCACCTGCCATGGCACTTCAGCAAGATTTCTACGACTCATTGGGACTGACTCAATCGGTCAACTTCCCGAACTGGATCTCAAACAACGGTACTGGACCTGTTTTTGACCAATTTCCCTGAAAATATCTGTTCTTCCTCTGCAAAAATCGGTTCATCTGACCACGTGCTTTTCAAAGTGGACATCTCCCTAGCTATTATTGGAGAACCACCTCAGCGCCGTCGACTCTGGCATTTCACTCAGGCCGACTGGCAGGGACTTCAAGCAGCCATCAAACTTCTAAACTGGTCTCCCATCTCGACTTTCTCCGACATCAACTCATCCTGGGAATTCATTCAAAGAAATTTGCTCTCTCTCATGCACAGATTTATCCCATCTCGTCTTCAGTTATCATACCCTCCCTCCTGCCGAAGGTACACTGAAGCTTGTGGTGAGGCAGTTGTACTGAAACAACTTGCCTTCACCACACAGAAGGCAAACCCAACTGAGGGTAATCTCGGTTCCTTCCACAAAGCTCGGAACAAGTGTGTGTCTATCCTCAGGAGAGCCAGGAAACAACATCTTCCTAATCTCAAGTCTGAACTCTCAAACCTCTCTCCCACCTCAAAATCCTGGTGACATCTACTTAAGTCTGTTTCTTGTGTATGTTCTACCTCCATCCCCTCCTTACCTCAAATGGCCGCAAAGCTGACAATGCATGGAAAAAGGCTGAATGCCTAAACTCTGTGTTTGCTTCTAAAGATTGTGTCCCAAACCCATCACTTTCCGTACCCACCTTAACCTTACCCAGTTACACCCAGCTGTTCCTGGACTCTTTGTCCTTTTCTTCTGACAAGGTGAAGAACTTGCTGTCAAACCTCGACTCTGATTCTGCAACCGGTCCAGACGGCCTCAGCCCACGTGTCCAAGAACCTGCTCTGCTGCTCTTGCTCAGCCTCTCTGTTCTATTCACCATCTCATTTGCTCAAGATCATCTGCCATACTGTTTGGAAATAAGCAAAGATTATCACTCTGCCTAAAAAAGGTGCAAAAACAGTTCCCTGCAACTACAGACCAATCAGCCCTCTCCCAGTCATTAGCAAGGTTATGGAATCCATCATCGCTTCAGACATTAAATCCTTCCTCTTCTCCAATGGCATGATTTCTGATCAATTTAGATTCAGACCAGGTCACACTACCCTGGTCTTGCTGCACCTGCTTTCTCAACAATGGATGGAGATCCTCAATGCCAGGCGTAAAATCAGAGCCATCTCCTAGATACATCTTGTGCTTTCGATACGCTCTGGCACCCCGCCATGGTCACCAAACTCTCTTCCTATGGTTTCCAAGGACATCGCCAATCATGGCTCGCAGACTTCCTCTCTTGTCACAGCTAGCACGTGGCCCTCAATGGAATTCTCTCAACCCCTCTTCCTGTCCAGGGTTTCCTCAAGGCAGTGTGCTGGCCCCTGTGCTTTTTCTGGTTTTCATCGATAATCCCTCCGACTGTCTGGAAAAGCCTCTATCTCTTCGCTGTTGTCTCCAACCTCTGCCGTACCATCTGTGATCCCTCAGACCGGCAAGCAGCACTCTCTTCTCTCTCTGCAGATCTGGATAAAATCACGAGCTGGTCCAACACTTGGAACATGTCTTTCAATCCTGACAAATCTCATACACTCTCCAAAAGGACTGTCTAGAACCCCCCCCCCCCCCCCCCCCCCCCCAATCTACTTTCTCAACAATCTCCTTGAAGAAGTCCTTTCATTCAAGCTTTTGGGTCTCACCATCTGCCATGATCTTTCCTGGGAAAGCCACATTTCCAAGCTGGCCTCTAAAGCCAGCCATTGACTGGGCATCCTCCATCATGCAAAGTACTTCCTTGGCACACCTGAGCTTCTGACCACATACAAAGCTTTCGTCCATAGCCTGATGGAGTACTGCTCTCCCCTCTGGGCTGGTGCTCCCGCCTCTCACCGTTCTTGGCTTCACGCTGTGGAAACCAAGGCATTTAGGATCATTGGTATCTTCTGTGATGAGGCTGAGTCTTTGGGTCTCTATGGGGGACTGTCTGTCTGTCTCTCTCTCACCACAGGCAAGTCGGTGATTTTTCTGTCTTCTACCATCGCCTCTCCGGCCTCACCCCCCACCCCCTGCTCCGTCTGCGATCTGTCACAGAAAATATGTCTCCCCATATTTCCACAGGATGCTCAAGGTCCACCAGCAACCCCATTCTGGTAAAACTACCAAAAATCAAGACTCACTGCTCACCTTCACTCTTTCATTCCCCTTTTTTCCCACCTCTGGAACAAACTCATACTCTCTTCAATCCCACTCCTCCCTCCAGATCTTAAAAACAGCTGTTCACCACCACCTTGTATCTCCCCCCCCATACAAAACCATGATCTTTTCTACCCCCGTTAATCCACCACAAACCCACCTCCTTCAAATTGTCTGCTTTCCTTCCTTCAAGTCCCTGTAGTGTCATTGTTGTTTACTCTGTGTACCCCACCCCATCCCTCTGACTTCCACATATCTCCAAATGTCTCTGTAACCCACTGTCTGGCTTCCTTCTCCCACCCCTCTTGTCTCCTGCTCCCCTTGTTGTATGTTGTGTATGTTAGCTTTTTTTGAGCCTCGACATTATATATATATATATATATATATATATATATATATATATAAAATAAAAATCAAGGTGTGCAAAGTTGGTAGAGACCTATCCCAACAGACTCACAGCTGTAATTGCTGTCAAAGGTGCTTCCACCAAGTATTAACTCAGGGGGGTGGACACTTATCTAACCAAGATATTCTAGTTTTGTATTTTGAATTAATCTTCTGAAATTTGTAGAATTTGTTTTTCACTTGGAAGTTGTGGGTTACGATGTGCAAATAAAGGTGGAAAAAGTTGGATTTAATGCAATTTAATTCCAGGCTACATGGCAACAAAAGGTGAAAATTTTGAAAGAGGATGGAGACTTTCTATAGGCCATGTTTATAAATACTTTCTCGGTGGGCTAGAAAATTGAAATTTTGCAAACTGACGTCACTCAAAGCCACAGCTCCAGGAAGGGAAAATAAAACTGTCCATAAGTGTCTGTCAATGAAAGTTGACCCGTGAAGCTTCCGTCCTGCTCACGGAGGGTTAAGTGACCAAAGACAATGGCACGTCATGATTTTGCACAGCACGAATAGTCCCCTAACAAAGCAGGTGTTTTTAGGTTTTACGGCAGTGCGATTCGAGAAGTGTCTGCGGGGTTTTGTCGACTATTGCACTGCATTAAGTGCTACAGTGCATATTTTAATATTACATGTTTACTTATAGTCAGACCTCTGTGCAAGCCACCCTGGTTAAAGCAAACCCCTGCTTATGACAGTTGTGACATTGAGAAGATGTATTCAACAATCTTAAATTACATCACAAACGGCCTGAAAAAAAAAATCAATTGTTGAATCTTTTGATCGGAGTTTGTCTGAGGAAAGTACAACATTGAGGGAAAACACTGTGAACAGCACAAGTAAAGGTATGATATCCAAAAACCAATAAATAAAGTTAAGATAAATCAGACGGTACAAAAAGTATGATTAATGAAAAGTATTCATGATGGACCCTTCCGATAATGTTCGGTTACCTGGTTTGGCAATGAAGGGGACGGCACCAAAGAGGTCCATCTGGGAAAGAGGCCTTGTCTGTGGTGGTTTCAATCCAGGAATGAGGCTATCTTCAGGCATTTGTGGCAAAGCTCCTTGCTTTCCCGGGCCTGGATTAAAAAGGTGACAAGTGTTCAAAGCCCAACATTTATATCCATTATTAAATAAACACAAACAAAATAGATTTTGAATTGACCGTCATGAAGCTGAGCAAATGATGCAGCCTGTCATCTATTGTTGAAGGTTTTCCACAAATAGGAATGTGTAAAAAGGATGAACATTTTCCTTTGTTCAGTTGGATGCCACCGATACGTTCAACTCTCGTGACATTGAATCATGCCTGCTGAAACATGGCTTTTATGTGGTTTCTACCGACGACATCAAACATGCTTTTAGCTGTAAAATGCATCTTTGCATGACATGCTTCACCTGTATTTGACAGCTCACAAAAGTTAAGCTCAAAAGCCAGAGATGGAAATAATTCATTGCGAAATTCAAAGTTCCATTAACTGCCAAATTACTTGTTTTTCAGAAAAAATACTTTGTGGACAGGACTAAGTGGAGAGGGGCCGTCAGCCAACCAACCCCCAAATACAAGAAAACAGTCATTAAACGAGTGGTAATAGTCGTCATAAAATCATGTGAATTTAGGACGATTAGATATAGCAAGTCCCCTTGTTGAAAGGGAAGTTTAGTTCCCCATTAGAATCAAAAGGTTGCAATCGGGAGAAAGAATAGAGCAACAACAGCATTTAAACAGAAGGTTGACAAACTGTAAATGGAGAGGGAGACTTCACAGTAGAAATGTGTTTTTAGTGCAAATTAAAAGTAGAGAGTCAGTCTGATGGAGGAAAGTGTTAACGGTACAGGAAGGAGAAGGGGGAAGAGGGTAGTGGGGAGTGAGAGAGGGGAGGGGGGAGGGGAGGAAGCGAGAGAGGGGAGGGGGGGGAAGCGAGAGAGGGGAGGGGGGGAGAGCGAGAGAGGGAGGGGGGAGAAGCGAGAGAGGGGAGGGGGGATTTAATGATTAATTCCGGCTACATGGGAACAAAAGGTGAAAATTTTGTTGGGGAGGGGGGAGAAGCGAGAGAGGGAGGGGGGAGAAGCGAGAGAGGGGAGGGGAGAAGCGAGAGAGGGAGGGGGGAGAAGCGAGAGAGGGGAGGGGGGAGAAGCGAGAGAGGGGAGGGGGGAGAAGCGAGAGAGGGGAGGGGGGAGAAGCGAGAGAGGGAGGGGGGAGAAGCGAGAGAGGGAGGGGGGAGAAGCGAGAGAGGGCGAGGGGGGAGAAGCGAGAGGAGGGGGGAGAAGCGAGAGAGGGAGGGGAGAAGCGAAGAGAGGGGAGGGGGGAGAAGCGAGAGAGGGGGGGGAGAAGCGAGAGAGGGAGGGGGGAGAAGCGAGAGAGGGAGGGGGAGAAGCGAGAGAGGGGAGGGGGAGAAGCGAGAGAGGGGAGGGGAGCAGAGAAGGAGGAGAGGACAGGGGGCAGAGCGAGAGAGGGGAGGGGGGAAGCGAGAGAGGGAGGGGGAGACGAAGCGAGAGAGGGGAGGGGAGAAGAGAGAGGGAGGGGAGAAGCGAGAGAGGGGAGGGGGAGAAGCGAGAGAGGGAGGGGGAAGCGACGAGGAGGGGAGGGGAGCGAGAGAGGGGAGGGGGGAAGCGAGAGAGGGGAGGGGGAGAAGCGAGAGAGGGAGGGGGGGAACGGAGAGGAGGGGAAGGAGAGAGGGGAGGGGGGAAGCGAAGAGGGAGGGGGGAAGCGAGAGAGGGGAGGGGTGGGGAAGCGAGAGGAGGGAGGGGGAAGCGAGAGAGGGGAGGGGGGAAGCGAGAGAGGGGAGGGGGGGAAGTGAGGGGGAAGCAGAGAGAGGGGGGAGAGGAGGAGAAGCGGGGGGGAGGAGGGAGAGGGAGGAAGAGGACGAGGGGGGAGAGAGGAGAGGGGGAAGAGGAGGAGAGGGGGGGAGAGGAGGAAGAGGAGGAAGAGAGGAGAGGGAAGAGGAGGAGGGGGGGAGAGGAGAGAGGGGGGGAGAGGGGAGGAGAGGGGGGAAGAGAGGAGGGAGGGGGGAAGAAGAGGAGGAGGAGGGGGGAAAGCAGAGAGGGGAGAGGGAGGGGAAAAGAGAGGGAGGGGGGAAGAGGAGAGAGGGGGAAAGAGGAGGAGAGGGGAAAGAGGAGAGGGGGGAAAAGGAGGAAGAGAGAGGGGAAAGAGAGGAAGGGGAGAAGAGGAGGAGAGGGGGAAAGAAGAGGGAGGAGAGGGGGGGAAAGAAGAGGCAGGAGAGGGGAGGGAAAGAGAGGAGGAGAGGGGGGGAAAAGGAGGAGGAGGGGGGAAAGAGGAGGAGAGGGGGGGAAAGAGGAGCGAGAGGGGGAGGGGAATGGAGGAGAGGGGGAAGTGGAGGAGAGGGGGAGAGGAGGAGAGGGGGAAGAGGAGGAGAGGGGGAAGAGGAGGAGAGGGGGGAAAAGAGGAGGAGAGGGGGGAAAGAGGAGGAGAAGGGGGGGAAAGAGGAGGAGAGGGGGGGGAAGAGGAGGAGAGGGGGGGGAAGAGGAGGAGAGGGGGGGGAAGAGGAGGCAGAGGGGGGGAAGAGAGGAGAGGGGGGGAAAGAGGAGAGGAGGAGGCGGAAAGAGGAGGAGAGGGGGGGGAAGAGGAGGAGAGAGGGGGCGAAAGAGGAGGAGAGGGGGGAAAGCAGGAGGAGAGGGGGGAAAGAGGAGAGGGGGGGAAGTGGAAAGAGGAGGGGGGCGGAAGTGGAGGAGAGGGGGAAAGAGAGGAGAGGGGGGGAGAGGAGGGAGGGGGAAGAGGAGGAGAGGGGGGAGAGGAGGAGGAGGGGAAAGAGGAGGAGGAAGAGGGGGACAAGAGGAGGAGAGGGGGGGAAGAGGAGGAGAGGGGGGCGAGAGGAGGAAGAGGGGGGGAAAGAGGAGGAGAGGGGGGAAGAGGAGGAGAGGGGGGGAAAGAGGAGGAGAGGGGGGAGAGGAGGAGAGGGGGGAAGAGGAGGAGAGGGGGGAAGAGGAGGAGAGGGGGGGAAAGAGGAGGAGAGGGGAAGAGGAGGAGAGGGGGGAAGAGGAGGAGAGGGGGGGAGAGAGGAGGGAGAGGGGGGGGAAGAGAGGAGAGGGGGAAGAGAGGAGAGGGAAGAGGAGAGAGGGGGGAAGAGGAGGAGAGGGGGGAGAGAGGAGGAGAGGGGGGGAAAGAGGAGGAGAGGGGAAAGAGGAGGAGAGGGGGGAAGAGGAGGAGAGGGGGAAGAGGAGGAGAGGGGGGAAAGAGGAGGAGAGGGGAGGGAAAGAGGAGGAAGGGGGGGAAAGAGAGGAGGAGGGGGAAAGAGGAGGAGAGGGGGGAAAGAGAGAGGAGAGGGGGCGGAAAGAGGAGGAGAGGGGGGGGAAAAGAGGAGGAGAGGGGGAAGAGGAGGAGAGAGGGGAAGAGGAGAAGGGGGGAAGAGGAGGAGAGGGGGGGAAAGAGGAGGGAGAGGGGGGGAAAAGAGGAGGAGAGGGGGGAAGAGGAGGAGAGAGGGGAAGAGGAGGAGAGGGGGGAAGAGGAGGGAGGGGAAGAGGAGGAGAGGGGGGGAGAGGAGGAGGAGAAGGGGGGAAAGAGGAGGAGAGGGGGGAAGAGGAGGAGAGGGAGAGAGAGAGGGGGGAAGAGGAGGAGAGGGGGGAAAGAGGAGGAGAGGGGGGAAGAGGAGGAGAGGGGAAAGAGGAGGAGAGGGGGGAAGAGGAGGAGAGGGGGAGGGGAAGAGGAGGAGAGGGGGAAGAGAGAGAGGGGGGAAAGAGGAGGAGAGGGGGGAAAGAGGAGGAGGAGGGGGGGAAAGAGGAGGGAGAGGGGGGGAAAGAGGAGAGGAGGGGGGAAGAGGAGGAGAGGGGGGAAGAGGAGGAGAGGGGGGGAAGAGGAGGAGAGGGGGGGAAAGAGGAGGAGAGGGGGGAGAAGAGGGGAGGAGAGGGGGGGAAAGAGGAGGAGAGGGGAAAGAGAGGAGAGGGGGGGAAAGAGGAGGAGAGGGGGAAGAGGAGGAGAGGGGGAAGAGGAGAGAGGGGGGAAGAGGAGGAGAGGGGGGAAGAGGAGGGAGAGGGGGAAAGAGGAGGAGAGGGGAAGAGGAGGAGAGGGGGAAGAGGAGGAGAGGGGGAAGAGGAGGAGAGGGGGGGAAGAGGAGGAGAGGGGAAAGAGGAGGAGAGGGGGAAGAGGAGGAGAGGGGAAGAGGAGGAGAGGGGG
The DNA here is from genome assembly GCA_035128595.1 of Eptatretus atami. Taxonomy (NCBI): domain Eukaryota; kingdom Metazoa; phylum Chordata; class Myxini; order Myxiniformes; family Myxinidae; genus Eptatretus; species Eptatretus atami. The sequence goes on from CM068957.1 coordinate 143,349,427, forward strand.
GGAAAGAGGAGGAGAGGGGGGAAGAGGAGGAGAGGGGGGGAAGAGGAGGAGAAGGGGGGAAGAGGAGGAAGAAGGGGGGGAAACAGGAGGAGAGGGGGGGGAAGAGGAGAGAGGGGAAGAGGAGGAGAGGGGGGAAAGAGGAGGGAGAGGGGGGAAGAGGAGGAGAGGGGGGAAGAGGAGGAGAGGGGGGAAGAGGAGGAGAGGGGGGGGAAGAGGAGGAGAGGGGGAGAGGAGGAGAGGGGGGAAAGAGGAGGAGAGGGGGGAAAGAGGAGGGAGAGGGGGGGGAAGAGGAGGAGAGGGGGGAAGAGGAGGGAGAGGGGGGGAAGAGGAGGAGAGGGGGAAGGAGGAGGAGAGGGGGGAAGGGGGAGAGGGGGGAGAGGGGGGAAAGAGAGGAGAGGGGGGAAAGAGGAGAGGGGGGAAAGAGGAGGAGAGGGGGGGAAAGAGAGAGGAGAGGGGGGAAAGAGGAGGAGAGGGGGAAGAGGAGGAGAGGGGAAGAGGAGGAGAGGGGGGAAGAGGAGGAGAGGGGGAGAAAGAGGAGGAGAGGGGGGGGAAGAGGAGGAGAGGGGGGGAAGAGAGGAGAGGGGGGGAAGAGGAGGAGAGGGGGGGGAAGAGGAGGAGAGGGGGGAAGAGGAGGAGAGGGGGGAAGAGGAGGAGAGGGGGGAAAGAGGAGGAGAGGGGAAGAGGAGAGAGGGGGGAAGAGGAGGAGAGGGGGGGAAAAGGAGGAGAGGGGGGGAAAGAGGAGGAGAGGGGGGGAAGAGGAGGAGAGGGGGGAAAGAGGAGGAGGGGGGAAAAGGAGGAGAGGGGGAAAGAGGAGGGAGAGGGGAGGGGGGAAAGAGGAGAGAGGGGGAAAGAGGAGGAGAGGGGGAAAGAGGAGGAGAGGGGAAAGAGGGGAGAAGGGGAAGGAGGTGGAGAGGGGAAAGAGGTGAGAGGGAAAGAGTGGAGAGGGGAAAGAGGTGGAGAGGGGGGAAAGAGGTGGAGAGGGGGAAAGAGGTGGAGAGGGGAAAGAGGTGGAGAGGGAAAGAGGTGGAGAGGGGAAAGAGGTGGAGAGAGGAAGAGGGGAGAGGGGCAAGAGGTGGAAGAGGGAACAGAGGTGGAGAGGGCAAGAGGTGGAGAGGGGCAAGAGGTGGAGAGGGGCAAGAGGTGGAGAGGGGCAAGAGGGGAAGGGGAAGAGGTGGAGAGGGGCAAGAGGTGGAGAGGGGCAAGATGGTGGAGGAGGGCAAGAGGTTGGAGAGGGCAAGAGGTGGGAGAGGGGCAAGAGGTGGAGGAGGGGAAGAGGTGGAGAGGGGAAAGAGAGTGGAGAGGGGAAAGAGGTGGAGAGGGGAAAGAGGTGGAGAGGGGAAAGAGGTGGAGAGGGGAAAGAGGTGGAGAGGGGAAAGAGGTGGAGAGGGGAAAGAGGTGGAGAGGGGAAGAGGTGAGAGAGGGGAAAGAGGTGGAGAGGGGAAAGAGGTGGGAGCAGGCGGAAGACAGGTAGCAGGGGGAAGAGGTGGAGAGGAGAAAGAGGTGGAGAGAGGAAAGAGGTGGAGAGATGGGAGGGAAGAGCGAGTGGAGAGGCTGCTGGACAGCAGAGCAGACGGTGGTGGGCGGAGAAATTTTCATTAAGCAAATGATGGCCAATTTGTCAGCTTATGGAACTGGGGTACCTCCTGATTTGCTCATTGCAGATTCAAAAGAAGATGTTTGATCAAAATAAACTTAAGAAAAGACAATCTGTTATATAATTAAGTGCCAACACATGTTTAAGCGATCAATAAGAAATTCAATCAAATTATGGAATTGGACTCAATGTGCGACGTATAAATTACCTAATCGACTTTAGCTTGGGTAGTCAGCACAACATCACAGATTGAATGAGTCCAAATTCAGGATTTGATTTAATATCTTATCGATATGTTTTACTGGATGAATCACAACTTTTATCAATTTTTGTTTAACCAATAGCACTTTGCAAAAGTTTGGGTTATTTTCACTTTTGTGTTGCTATCCTTCATTAAACATTTGTGAGAAGTTGAAGTGCACATTAGAGGTATATAATAATTCAAATTCCTGTAAAAGTCAATTTAATATCACAGTTAACTTTAAGCATACAATATATATATTTTTTTTTTAAACATAACTCTGATCACAACTTTCCGCACATCTCTCATATTCTTCACCCACAACTACATTCCATCCTTTTCACCGTACTGCTTCTCAGTCTGGGAAGGCTGATTGAAATGGATTTCTCTTTTCTGGCTGATGTGCCATGGGCATTTGCTTTCAGACTGGGGTTCAGATTTGGCTGCTGAGGAAATATCGCAATGGATTCACTTTGAGAATTATTTTCCTTCATGTACCTTTCAGAGAAAAGCTCATTCACAACCTTGGTTAGCTCCTGCTTGTGTAGCAGAAATTGCTCATCGTAACCATATTTTCAAGCAGTACCATTTGCTGGGGACCTTTGATTCAAAGCACCCGTTTTGTGAAGCCAGTTCTCACTGTAAGAGAGTTTTGCAGGATGCCAAGCAGCAATACGCAGTCTCTTATCCGTATAGTTGTCTGTTGCTGGATCTATTCCAACTCAGTGGCTTGGCTCTAGACTTTTAGCGGATTACCAACAGTGTTCTTCACCACAAGTCCTCCATACATCCTCTCTTTCATGGTCCCGAGGTTTTTACCTCCCGTTTGGATAGGGCCAATCTTTTTGCAGAGCCAATTTGCCTCAAATTCTTCACTTAACGATGATGGACATTCCCTTCCTGTTTTTCCATCTCACACTAGTGGGGCAGATAACAGCAATTTTTGAGAGGAATCGTGCAAATGATGATACAAGCATCAAATTTGGCACATTTGTTCTCCAGGGGATTCTAATCAAATCTGCCTGATTGGCCATTTGAAAATCCAAGATGGCGGCCATTTTCAAGATGGCCGCCAAGTTAGCCTCCCGAAGTTGACTTTTTGCTTAGAAGTATTTGTAGTTGTCCGATTTGCATGATCTAGGTGTGGATCCCTATGTTTTCAAGCCTGCTGGAGTGGATTTTCCTGTTTTTAAAGCCCCCTGACACACACTTTTTCTGATTTTGCACCACTTTAATGATTGTAATATGAAGCTAAGGCCTTTCTGCAACCGCGGCCCTGGCTAGTAAATGTTCAAAGTTATGCATACATGCGAATGTTCCTCCAGCTGCTACAGTTCACATATGCAGCTACAGAGTGCTGTGCAGGGGAGCCCTGACTGAAAGCACTTGCATCTCCGGTTGCAACTTTCTTACAGGAACACTTGGTCAGTTCCTGACAGCTGGCTGCAATAGCGGTAGTGTTGTCCAACATATCTGCCACGTCTCTCCTTTCTGTGTCCATCCCCATTCAGCGGACTGCTCGTGTCTGGACTGGAGATGGTTGCCTGGCCCAGATGATCCCAGCCTGATAGGCCGCACGCTTTGCATGTTCTCTGAGGGCTGCCTGTGTTGGTGGAATTGAGTTGTACGGCCTCTGCTTGCGGGCAAAGAGATCAAGTCTTGCTCCATCCACCCAGTGGCTGTGCTTGATCTGTCATACATGAGGACAACGAATCTCTCCAGCCTCTGCGGTCAAGATCACGAATCAATGTTGGATGCTGGCTGAGATTGGTGAATGTTTCAGAAACATCATCAAAGACGTTCCAAGTCTGCCATGCAGTTTTCTTCCCTTTACCGCGGAAGGCAGACACAACGTCACATCCAGTGAACGCATGGAAGTATGGGATCCCTCTAGCTTTCTCAGGCCCTATTGCAGAAACTACCTCATGGACTGGAATCCATCACACCTTGGCTCCTTGGCCAAAGTCAATCCACATGTTCTCAAGACCTAGTTCCTGTAAGAATGGCAGTACAGATATTGCTACGACTAGTACGTCCGTGTCATTTCCTTAATGATAATGGACTTGCTACCATCCATCGTTGCATCCCTGGCGTGTACAAATATTCGAGTATCAGCTTCTTCATGACAACATGGAGACACAGCATCCAGTGACTTCCTTGTGTTGCTAATGGCATCTTCTCCTTTTGTGACAATGACTGTGCTTGTCGTCTGTGCTTCACACATCTTTTCCGCAAGGAAGTGAAACACCTCAGTCTTGTTGCTGTCATCTCGAAGAAAGCTTCTCCAGTTACTTGGGTCTTACTGGTTCCTGTCACTCTTCTTCTGATTCCTTGCCACCTTTTCGACCTTGCCTCGGACTTCAGACTTGACTTCTTGTACACATCAAACACTACGTCCACCCTCTCGTACCTGGCACCATAGGATTCCACCTTTGGGATGATGTCTTCTTTAGCATAGTCATCAAATATCTTTGAAGTGCGTGGAGGTAGGGCATTGATAAGTGCTGAGCCATCAATGATGACTGCATCTCCCCTTGGTTCTCTGTCTTGGATGTTCACTTGCGCTTCAAGAATTTCAGCCAGCTATGACTTCTGACATGTATGAAGCTTGCCGCTGTCACTGAGAGATGCAGTGTGTGACTGATTCTCATGCTTGAAGAATTCTTGCAAGTCACACTCCCTGTTCTGGCATGAGATGAACAGTCGTGAGAACAGCTGACAGTCGTCTTTCAGGACTTTCTCCTTCGAACTTCCCCCAGCTTGCTCTTGTTTGAAGAAAGAAACAATGTTTTTCTTGATTGGATGATAGAAAGGACATTCACCTTCATTCTATAGCCCCTCCATGAATGAATGGAACTGCTCTTTGCCCCGCTGGTGATGTGTAGCTACCATTTCAGCTAGAGTTGGGTCTGCAATGTTCTTCATGTCTAGTACCAGTAGGTCGGCTGATTCTTCTTGGAATGGGTTTCCCATCTCCTGCATTACTGCAGAGAGTGATTTCACCTTTTCAAAGAAAGATTTCTGGGCACTCAGTGTCTGCTGTTGTTGGTTGCATCTTTCATACCAGACATGGCCTCGTATCCAGCTACTAGACGACTCACTTCGGGTCCAGCGACCATCCACCTACAAAGTGCTGCCGGGTCTTCTGTCAACCCAATTGCTCCTCCGTCACCTTTGATGACTGCATTATTTTGCTCGTGGGCTTGGTCGATTGCCAGGGCAGAGAATTCTCTTCTAGACTTGTGGATAACGAAGTTCCCTTTGTGAAACTCCGGCCACATCTGGCATGTTGTTGCTCAAGCGACATCATATCTCGGAGGTGAACTGGGATCCATCGTGCATAGTTGACATTGTTATTCACAAAGAAGTAAGGCGTCAGTTCTGAAAGTGCTTCACGGTACAGGTTGAAGTCTCCTTCTCTGAATGAGCGGATCAGGTGAATTGGTGAGCTCCATGTCCAGCACCAGACTCCAGAACTGGAACTGTGGACTCTCTTGCCTCCGTTGTTCACACCAATCTTCAAAGGTGAGATCTGATCTGTTAGACTCTTCAGAGCGGTAGTCATGGTACGCTACCTTCATCAGTTTGTACAAGCTGCATGCAGTGATCTGGTGTGCTTGTCTTGTCCTGGTGACACTGGA
>CM068957.1:143384619-143395133 GCA_035128595.1 Eptatretus atami
GACAAATAAGCTCACTATTATATAAATAATTCCAAAAGCACACCATTTTAAAAAACTTCCAACATTGTTCCACCTTTTCAAAAAAGGATGCATAAAGTTCATTGGATTCGATAATTACCAGGTACCCATGACAGGAATTATTTCATTACACAAATGACAAATAGTAAATTGAATAAAGAAGAAAAAAAAAAAGGAAAAAAAAAATCAAGGTAAGAAAACTGTGACTGGCACAATTTAACCGAATCAATTTCTGCGAAAATGAAGCGTCACAGCTTGATCAATTATACCTGTGCTGCATGCTGCATGGCAGCAACTTGCTGCATGTACTGCAACTGCAACTGCTGTTGCTGAAAGAGTTGCTGCTGTGGATGGAGTGCTTGGAACTGCAGTGATATAACAAGGGTGAGAAGTGCATTGCCCCATTAAAGTACCTTCACTGCTAGAGTGTGGAAGAAACGGCTCCAAGCATCTTCGAGAGAGAAAGAGAGAGAAAGAGAGAGAGAAGAGAGAGAGAGAGAGAGAGAGAGAGAGAGAGAGAGAGAGAGAGAGAGAGAGAGAGAGAGAGAGAGAGAGAGAGAGAGAAACGCAATAACATACAGTGCCTTCACAAAGTATTCACACCCCTTGACTTTTTCACGTTGTATTACACAGGCCCCCCTAACAAACGGACGCAAACGTGTCAGACAGAAGGAAAACCCATCATCTTGTTACAAAAACAGCTAAAATTGAAGAAAAAGCGACCGAAATTGAAACCAACACAGTAATTACAGTCGTAATAGCAAATATAATGGTAACAACATGTTTTTTCTACACACAAGAACGGTCATGACGGAAACAAAAACGGTTGTAACGGAAACAAGCACACAAAGTCCGAAATAGAACGGTGGGAACGAAGCATGAACGGTTATTTCCGTCGCGAATAGTCCGAGACCGAAACAAAAGCGGTTCATTCCAGTTACTGTAGCGCGAGCAAGATGGCGGATGCAGTAGAACGACCTGTTACGGTATGTAAATTTTTAGTGCTTGTGCCTCGAACAAAAATTTAATATAGATAATATATAGTGGGTAGTTCCTGATGTAGTTTTAACAATTTATTAAACCTAATTTTGTTGTGATGATAATGTTTGGTTTGCCTGTATTCGAGCCCCGAGTGTAGGATCGCTAGTTGTGTATGCCCAGTTCAACATAGGGGATCGTGTATGGATCTTTTTACAGTTTTTACTTCATATTAACTTGTTATTTTATTGGAATTTGCAAATTATTATTACTATCAAACGTACCTCTTGCAAATATAAACGATCAATCGTTACTGATCGCTGCAGCACGGGGGCACGAATTTCACGAAATGTCAGCCACACATTAAGTCAAGAGGGCGCATTTATCGCTGCTTGTATAATATCCCGTACCACAAACGGGTTTTCATTAACAGACATGATATATTCAAGGCAGACTACGTTAAAGTTAACTTACCATAACTTCAAGAACTTTTCAAGCCGCCATGTTTCCCACGTTATGATAACCGGAATGAATCGCTTTCGCTTCGTTCTCCGCCGTTTCGCGACGGAAATAAACCGATGTTGCTTCCATGCCACACCGTTTTATTGCGGATTGACCGTTCTTGCCTGTAGAATAAACGTGTTGTTTTCGGTTATATTTGCTTTTGCGACCGTAATTACTGTGTTGGTTTCAATTTCGGTCGCTTTTTCTTCAATTTTACTGTTTTTGTAACAAGAATGACGGGTTCCATCCGTATGACCACGTTTTCGTCCGTTTGTTAGGGGGGCCTGTTACAGCCTGAATTTAAAATGAATTGAATTGAGATTTTAAAATTATTTCTAGATTATACCCAATTTTTTTTAATGTTGTGTACAAACTTTGGTGATGAAGGTTGTGGTCAAATTTGAAATCACGGGTGATCTGAACCCATGGCTATCCACACTATCTGCTGGAATATATTGTTATCAAATGTAAAGAAACTGGTGTTTGGAGAAAATCAAATACTGTAAGTGTATTTTTGAACAACGACATGGATGATCTTACTTTACACACCAGTTTGCCTCTTTTTGATCGACTTTAATGTATACTTTATTACCTCCTGCAAATGCTTTATCTACCGCTCTGTCCAATGTGGTTCGGAGCGTGTCATGTGGAATGTTTGTGTATAATGTGGAAAAATCATAAGTTGATAGATATTTAACCTTAGTCTTGTTATTAATGTTGTGGATAATGCCGATTACAGGTTTGGAATTATAATCAATGATGTAGAATTTTTTAATACCAGTATAAAACCTCGCCTTTTCATGGTAGTTTTTCAAGCATTTATAAATGAGTTTCATCGTCCCTGTAATACTACCTGACAATAGTTTCAAACTGCATTCTCCACTTGCGATGATGAATCTCATCTTACGTGGGTTTATGTACATTTTGGGGATCCAGTAAATGAATGGAAATTTAGGTGTTTATCTGGAACAAACAGCCTTCTAGGTTTTAGGTGATTTATATGGTGTTGTATCAAGTCTATTTTATTATCGTTACATATTTTGTATGTCTTTGAGAGTCTGGTCTGTAAGCCCAATTCTTCCAAAGGTGTTGATTGTGGAATGTTTTGTATACAAATGCAATATTATTATTTGCTTTGTCAATTGAACAATAACATATTGTGTTTGAAGCTGTTTTAAATAATCACTTGTCTCTGCATTGTTTAAAATTACTTTTGGATTATTGATTAAAACCTTTCTTTTCAAATCAACAATTCTCCTTTTTACATGTTTCTCTCCCTCCTGCAACCACAAAACCATTTGTGTGTGTGCGGTATTGTATGTTTATCAATTTGTTCTCTCACCCATTCCATCAATCCTATCACTCACTGTAAGTTCCATTTCTTTATTCCAGTTAATCCTTTTGTTTTCTCTACAATTTGGTCCTTTTGTAAGTAATGCTCGTAACTGTCCATCTTCCACTCTTGTGAGATCACCTGTGATGATGTGTTTAGGATGTGGATTTTTAAGTACGAAATGTTCACAATTACAATGATGCGTGTTAAACATTCCTCTACAACTATTGATTGAACTGTTTCTTTGCAGTTGAATAATTTTCCCATAATTACATTTCATAAAGTGTACAACCCTTGGAGGCTTTCCCTGATGTATTGTTTCTGGATGTTTACCCCACACTTCCTTCTGGTGTAGTATTTTCTTTATTATTTAATTTCCACCCTTTGATATCAGCCATAATTTTGATGGTTATTTTCTTTTCTACGATCAACTTCTTTAGGATTCTCTTGTTACATTCTATGGTCAATCATGTCCAAAATTGCTTCCATGTGTTGGATTGGGAGTTCCTCTTGATCATCTCTTCCATTAATGTGTTCACGATTTGCCAAACTTTTTTCAGTTTTTTTTTGAAGTATTGATCTTAATTCTACTGCTGTTTAGTATCTACAGATATTTTGAAAAAAAATTTGTTAAGCTGTAACCAATCATTTCTGATTTGTTGTGGTGTGTCTAACTGAACGTTAGATGCCATATTTAAGTACTCTGCGTCTCTGAGAGTCTCGTGGTAAGGTGTTAACACAGAGGTTATTATGTTTCGGTCATTATGTCATATGTATGTTTGTATGTATGTATGTATGTATGTATGTATCATAAATTATTTCATTTCATCCATATGGGTAAGAAGTTCATAATTCTTTAATGCAGAAAACTTCTGCACACTTACATAATCGTGTGATCGTTTTATCATCCATCCGATCCTTTTTTCGGCCATTACGGGCTTATCTTTTTCTACAACCTGAATACTGAAGCTTGCATTTTGACAGTATTCATAAGTAAAGTGACGAGTGAGTAGTGGACAACCAGTCGTTTTATGTGGGTTTTTGTGCCACTCCTGTGTACATTCATTCTTACATCACGCCTCTGCATTGTTTCACAACATATTGCATCACACATTTGATACAAGTCAAACGTATAAACACACGCGCACACGCAAACACACACACATCAGAGCCTCTTACTGCTGTGAGAAGCCAATCAACCAACACGCCGCCTTGCATCCCACGTACAAGGGATTATGTAATCAAGTACAACACCGACAAAAGCCGCAAAATAAGTTAAACGTAGAGAGCGCACTGATTGGTGATGACTTTGACCAATTAATGATGCAGAACCATCCCAACGGAATTTACTGTGGTGTCACCATGACACTACTCTTGATGCCTTTTAGGAAGAGAACTGGCTTGTTCTCGAAACGTCTGGCTTTATAATTATTCTCTCCTGCTCAGTGTGCTTCCTTTTACCAATATGAATCGTGAGCTGAAAATCTTTCAACATGTGAGCATGAAAGAATGTATGTATGTATAGTTAGAAGAAATGGATGGCTAGTCTTGAACAAATCTTTAAAAGATGAGAGTGAAGAGTGTGGATGAATGTATCCTGTTACCTGAGCCTGCATCTGTTGCTGTTGCAGGTATGCCTGCTGTAGCTGAATTTGCTGTTGTGGGTGAACTTGATGAAACCGTTGTGGTTGGACAAATTTCTGAAGTGGTTGCTGCACTGGAAATGCTGCTGCGTTCCTTGTAGATAATTTAATGGTGCAGAGGTGGATTCTGAAAGGGCTGGTGCTGAGGAGCAACCGACTGGGTGTGGACTTGATTGCCCCGGCTTGTGACACCATAGCTTGGCTGTTTGATGCTAATGGAAAAATGCAAACAAAGCCATAAATAAATTGCAATAAGCAAAGGTCAAATGAGCGTTTGCAAATTGCTCGATTCAGGTACTACCTCTGCACAATCCTGTCAGACAGGCAAGCACATGTGCGCACACACATGCACACCTCCATTTATCCATCAAATTATATTCACTGCAAAATATATCATTTCCCCGTTTTTGTCTTTTGCCAGAATCTTAACACAAATCACGGAACTATCAGCAATTACACGTGACAACAATTTTTACAATAAAAATGCCCTTGTTGAAATCCACTCAAACTTGTACCCAAGTGAGGAATTTTTTCTCTAAACACCGATATCAAAACCTGCTGTAGAAACAACATGAGCAACAGATGACTGTGCACAGACAACTACAGTTGGATCCAATCAGGTTAAAAAAAAGATGAAGAGAGAGAGAAAATAAAGTGTGAAAGAGCTGACTTGGTGGTGGTGGTGTGGTGTGGCATTGCCAGCAGGCCGCTTGCGGTGTCGACGCAACAGCTTGCAGAGGTAGCATCGCAACCCCTGCCGTAGCATTGCTCTGCCCGGCTTTTGGACGCTGCCGAGGCACGATCGACGTCTCCGTGGGACCTACAGCATCAGTCAATCTGCCAAGGTCAGGGCCAAGGTGAGATAGACGAGTGAGCTGCCATTGTGTCAATGAGCAATCAGTTACATTTTACCAGTGCCAGAAAAATCAATCAAATACATTTCATAGTATTAATATATAAAGTCTTCACCTGGTTTATATGCAAACACAATTAGGCATCTAAAATGTCAAAATTTGCCCCATTTATTAAAATCATTAAGATTATTCACCGTTTTATACAAACATACATTTGATAACCATTTCATTGTTAAAACGTTGAAAAGTATCTTCTCTATCCCCACACTCTGACACCACTCTATGAGGGTTAGGAATGATGAAATTGCCATTTCCAGCAAAAAACAAATTCCAACTTGTAAACTTGGCAAAATGGATGTACTTCATTGGGATAAAGCTTATAAAACATCTATTCTCTGGACCATCAGTATCAAGCAATCAGGAATAAATATTGGTTTGCACAAGCGCATGTGCTATATTTGCACTAAATTACCAAACTGAAGAGGAAACCGAACAATTTTCAAAAGGAAATTTGTGATATTTTTGCAGTTACCGTTTTACAATCAAACTCACTTGGTTTTGGCCTGAGTTTTCCGAGCTGCAGCTTCACTTGCCTTCAATGGTTCAGGAAGTGTAGCTGGCAGGACTGCCCCCTGTGGAGTAACAAAAAAAGAAAAAAAAGAAAAAAGGAATCGACGACATCTCACCGCTTGGAGAAGATGCAGTTGCAGTTCACACAACTGTCGAATAAATTTAACCACCGGAATGAGCACAATATCCGATCTAATAACCGAATCTCTTCCATGTGAATCTCAATCAATAAGGGGGGGGGGGGATAAAAGCACCCTTCCTTGCAATTTCATACAAACATGAGTTTCAACACAAGGAAATGCACCATGTCCATAGTCAAGAAAAAAAAAGCTTCAAAATGGCCCAAGGAAGATCACTTTACCCACAGGCAGAGGAGATGGAATTTCCAAACAAGGCCAGAACCGACGTTGCAAATAAGAACCTCTCACCCTCACACGATATTGGAATTGTAAATCACTGCTCACATTGACATTTGCAAGCGGGCAATCCCTCCCTGCAAACTTGAAGGCAAAATGAGACACTTGGTAAATGTCTGGACGTATTTCTTGGTCTGGTTCCAACATGTAACCTGGAGGGAAATCAATCACAAAATTGGTGTTGTTAAAAATGACAAAGTTAAAGTCAGAAAATTCATCGGATTTATATTTGCAACGGCTCGAGTTAGAGTGGAAAAAAAAAGTCAACTGAAGAAATCAAATAAGTTCTTTCAACATGTGAGCATTTCACTATAAAAGTGCCATTCATTTGTTTGTGATGTTCCATTTCCAGAAACTCACAAATCTCCCCTGCATGCCAAGCATAGCAGCAATTTCACATCGTCTCCTGAGATTAAATACAATGAGGAAGCACTAATAACCAAGTTGAAAGTCGAAAGTTAATTCACAAAGCTCACTGCAGTTATGGTCCTGGTTTTATTTTGTGTACAGAGTTGAGGCTCGTGGAAAAGCTAGAATTAGTACACTGAACGAATCAGGACACATAGCAATACAAAGAACAGTTGAAAGGGGGGGGGGATACCAAGCAGAGTTGAAGGCCAAGGCAAAAATAAATTATTGGACAAACGATGGTGTGGGGATGAATGAGGCGCAGGAGGGAAGCATGGGTGGACAGATGGATACAGAAGAAACTTCTCAGATGGTAAAACTGAAATTTGAAAGAAGGAGGAATGGGGTGGGGGGGCTGACGAGGCTACAAAAGATAAGTTTTTGGATTAGGTACGATCTGAGATAGAGATGGCGGTGAACAATCTTGAAGTCTTGAAGGGGGTGGGTGGGGAGGGAGAAAGATTGAAGAGAGTGTAGAAGACGATTCCATAGGTAGGAAACAAAAAGAGGAACAAATTTGTGGAGGTGAGCAGTGATCCTGGGATTTATTGATGAAGAGGGTTGATGGTGAACCGCATGAGTCCGACAGACACCTGGGATGGGAGCAAGGGGGGGGGGACAAAGAATGGAAAGAGCAAGACTAGAAAGGAGAGGAAGAACACAGAGAGACCACCAACTTCTCTGTGATGGTTGGTGTGATAGACCCATAGACTGAGTTCAGTGTGGGAGATTCCAATGAATTTGAATGCCTTGGTTCCCACAGCATCAAGCTGAGCAAAATGTGAGACAGGGGAGCCAGCCCAGAGAGAAGAGTAGTATCCATCAAGCTGCGGAAGAAGGCCCTGTAGGTGACAGGAGTTCAGGTGTGTCAAGAAGGACTTTGATGACGAAGGATGCCCAGTCGGTGGCTGCTTTGGAGGCAAATGTTGAAATGTGGTTTGCCCAAGAAATATCGTGTCTGATAATGAGACCAAGGAATTGAATGAATGAACCTCCTGAAGATGTTGTCAAAGAAAGCAGATAGGAGGATTTGCCTGGCACTCCTTTCAGAGAGAGATAGTGAGTGTGGACATTTGTCAGGATTGAAAGATATATCCCAAGTGTTTGACCAACTTGTGATTTTTTTCAAGTCGTGAAGAGAGGGGATGAGGCTGCAGCCCATCTGTCCAAAAGATGAGGGATGACACAGCAGAGGGTGGAGTCATCAGTAAATATATAAAGAGGATTTCCAGGGTCAGAGAGATCATTGATGAATATCAGGAATAGGACTTGGCCAGAACACTGCCCTGGGGCACTCCAGCATTGACAAGGAGAGGAGATGATGGGATTCCGTTGAGTGCCACACCATGGCTATGAGAGTAGAGGAATTCAGTAAGCCATATGTGATTTGGCCTTGGATTGACAGATTAAGGAGAGAAAGGCACGATTCCAGACTATCAAAGGCATGAAAAATGTCCAGAGACATGGCCCTGAACTCATGCCTGACAGTGAGGGCCTCCGATCCATCCATTGTTGGATGAGGAAAAGCAGCACATCCAAGGTGGAGTGACCTTGGCTGAAACAAATGGTGATCTGAGATGAGGTTTGTTGGAGAAAAGGAAGGTTTTTATATCAAACTGCGATCATGGATTCGATGACCTTGACGATGATTGGAAGCAAGCTGAAAGATCAGTAGTGGAGGGGATCAGTTTTTTCACCTTTTTTATATGTAGTGCAGTGATGTTCGCGGATTTCCAAGCAGATGGAAGATGACAGAGTACAAATGATAAGGTGAAAGGGCAGAGAGAGGATGTGCAAGACCATCAGAGCAGGTTTTTAGGACACGTGAGCTGATGCCGTCCAGTCCAAGTGGCAGAGTCAGAGTTGAATGTTAAAAGAACTTCTCCACCTTCTCAAAAGACAGAATATAGAGCAGTTGGGTGTGGACAGGGAAGGATGGGCACCGAGAGTGAGGGGTTTAAGACACAAGATTGGAAGCAAATGCGATTGAGGCATTCAGCCTTTCATAGCAGTCGGCTGTGGTGCTATTTGAAGTGGGGGAAGGATGCATACACCAGAGACAGAGTTACTTCCAGGTTTTGGAAGAGTGAGAAGAGCTCGAAAGCTCAATCTTGAGGTTGGACAGATGTTTCTGGCTCTCCTGAGGGTAGACACACACTTTGTTGCGGACTTTTGGAAACACTGAGATTGCCTTCGTCAGATTTGCTCTCCAGGAAGAGAGCAATTGTTTCAGGAAAACTGCCTCACCATAGGATTTCAGTTTACTATGGCGGAAAGAAGGGTAGGATAATTGAAGACGAGATCCACATGAATATATGAGAGAGAGAGAGAGAGAGAGAGAGAGAGAGAGAGAGAGAGAGAGAGAACGGGGGCGGGAAGAGAAGAGAGGAGAGAGAGAGAGAAGAGAGAGAGAGAGAGATGCTGTGCAAGAATTCCTATGCCGAGTTACAATCAGGGGCAGTAGATATGGGAAGACAGTTCTAAAGAGAGTTGGGTGCTGCAGTCCCTGCTATCATTAATTAAGAATAACTGCTTGAGTGAATGCAAGATTCACCCAGTGCTGAAGCAGCTCTCTGATAATAGCCAGAGAGATTCCTCATTTTTACATCTCTCTGGCTTCTACACAAATCCTCCCTTCTAGACTTTGTCTAGGAGGGAGGATTTGCCATTTGGAGAATAAATCTGGGTTGGAAAGTTCACAGATCGAGTCAGTCCCATGAGGGCACACAAGTCCTTTGCTGAAGTGCCATGGCTGGTGAGAGAGGTACCAACACCCAGCAAGTTGCATGATGGACAACTGAAATTACCACATACAAGGGAAGAGAAGGTTGGGATGAGTGGAATAGGTGGAGCCATCATGATCGGAGGACGGTACAACACACACATGAACAAGAGGTGGAGCAGAGGGGAAGTTGCACCACATACTCCTCGGGGTTGGAAGTATAAGATCAGCCAGAGCAGTGAGAAAGAGAGTTGTTGATGTAAAGTGCAACAACACAGCCAGGGTGTGGTTCAGGCCTATCAAAATGGAGGAGACAGTAACTGGGGAAAGACACAAAGGAGAGCCAGGGGATGTCTGTGAGAGGAAGGACTTCTGTTAAACAGATGATGTCTGGTTTATCGCAGCAGCCTGGATTGAGAGATATGTTAGGGAGCAGAGGCCTGGATGTTGAGGTCGGTAAAGTTAGAGATGGTTGTGGGGGGGGGCATTGTGATGGTGCAGGATGGGGAGGATTTTCAGGGGCAAGTGAGGGCTTGGGGGAGGGAGTGGTGGGGTGAGGGGAAAGGTTGAGTGTGAGGGCTGTGGGGAAGCATTGTGGTGGGTGGTTGTGGAGAATTTTTTTTTTTTATTATTCATGTATTCTCAATTATAATGTTTGCTGGTGCTTTATAAATTTAATATTTATGCTATAGTCTAATTGGCTGTCAATTGTGTTTCCCTTTTGCTGGGTGTTGATGGGGAATGTCTTACTATGAAACAAAGTGACCTGGTTGATAACACTGCAACTTTTGATCTCTCTCTAATTTTCTGCGAAAATGAAGCGTCACAGCTTGATCAATTATACCTGTGCTGCATGCTGCATGGCAGCAACTTGCTGCATGTACTGCAACTGCAACTGCTGTTGCTGAAGAAGTTGCTGCTGTGGATGGAGTGCTTGGAACTGCAGTGATATAACAAGGGTGAGAAGTGCATTGCCCCATCAAAGTACCTTTCACTGCTAGAGTGTGGAAGAAACGGCTCCAAGCATCTTCGAGAGAGAAAGAGAGAGAAAGAGAGAGAAAGAAAGAG
>CM068957.1:143395252-143436274 GCA_035128595.1 Eptatretus atami
TCATTCTTGTTACAAAAACAGCTAAAATTGAAGAAAAAGCGACCGAAATTGAAACCAACACAGTAATTACAGTCGTAATAGCAAATATAATGGTAACCAACATGTTTTTTCTACACACAAGAACGGTCATGACGGAAACAAAAACGGTTGTAACGGAAACAAGCACACAAAGTCCCGAAAATATAACGGTGGGAACGAAGCATGAACGGTTATTTCCGTCGCGAATAGTCCGAACCGAAACAAAAGCGGTTCATTCCAGTTACTGTAGCGCGAGCAAGATGGCGGATGCAGTAGAACGACCTGTTACGGTATGTAAATTTTTAGTGCTTGTGCCTCGAACAAAAATTTAATATAGATAATATATAGTGGGTAGTTCCTGATGTAGTTTTAACAATTTATTAAACCTAATTTTGTTGTGATGATAATGTTTGGTTTGCCTGTATTCGAGCCCCGAGTGTAGGATCGCTAGTTGTGTATGCCCAGTTCAACATAGGGGATCGTGTATGGTATCTTTTTACAGTTTTTACTTCATATTAACTTTGTTATTTTATTGGAATTTGCAAATTATTATTACTATCAAACGTACCTCTTGCAAATATAAACGATCAATCGTTACTGATCGCTGCAGCACGGGGGCACGAATTTCACGAAATGTCAGCCACACATTAAGTCAAGAGGGCGCATTTATCGCTGCTTGTATAATATCCCGTACCACAAACGGGTTTTCATTAACAGACATGATATATTCAAGGCAGACTACGTTAAAGTTAACTTACCATAACTTCAAGAACTTTTCAAGCCGCCATGTTTCCCACGTTATGATAACCGGAATGAATCGCTTTCGCTTCGTTCTCCGCCGTTTCGCGACGGAAATAAACCGATGTTGCTTCCATGCCACACCGTTTTATTGCGGATTGACCGTCTTGCCTGTAGAATAAACGTGTTGTTTTCGGTTATATTTGCTTTTGCGACCGTAATTACTGTGTTGGTTTCAATTTCGGTCGCTTTTTCTTCAATTTTATCTGTTTTTGTAACAAGAATGACGGGTTTTCCATCCGTATGACCACGTTTTCGTCCGTTTGTTAGGGGGGCCTGTTACAGCCTGAATTTAAAATGAATTGAATTGAGATTTTAAAAATTATTTCTAGATTATACCCAATTTTTTTTAATGTTGTGTACAAACTTTGGTGATGAAGGTTGTGGTCAAATTTGAAGATCACGGGTGATCTGAACCCATGGCTATCCACACTATCTGCTGGAATATATTGTTATCAAATGTAAAGAAACTGGTGTTTGGGAGAAATCAAATACTGTAAGTGTATTTTTTGAACAACGACATGGATATTGATCTTACTTTACACACCAGTTTGCTCTTTTTTGATCGACTTTAATGTATACTTTATTACCTCCTGCAAATGCTTTATCTACCGCTCTGTCCAATGTGGTTCGGAGCGTGTCATGTGGAATGTTTGTGTATAATGTGGAAAAATCATAAGTTGATAGATATTTAACCTTAGTCTTGTTATTAATGTTGTGGATAATGCCGATTACAGGTTTGGAATTAATCAATGATGTAGAATTTTTTAATACCAGTATAAACCTCGCCTTTTCATGGTAGTTTTTCAAGCATTTATAAATGAGTTTCATCGTCCCTGTAATACTACCTGACAATAGTTTCAAACTGCATTCTCCACTTGCGATGATGAATCTCATCTTACGTGGGTTTATGTACATTTTGGGGATCCAGTAAATGAATGGAAATTTATGGTGTTTATCTGGAACAAACAGCCTTCTAGGTTTTGAGTGATTATATGGTGTTGTATCAAGTCTATTTTATTATCGTTACATATTTTGTATGTCTTTGAGAGTCTGGTCTGTAAGCCCAATTCTTCCAAAAGTGTTTGATTGTGGAATGTTTTGTATACAAATGCAATATTATTTTTGCTTTGTCAATTGGAACAATAACATATTGTGTTTGAAGCTGTTTTAAATAATCACTTGTCTCTGCATTGTTTAAAATTACTTTTGGATTATTGATTAAAACCTTTCTTTTCAAATCAACAATTCTCCTTTTTACATGTTTCTCTCCCTCCTGCAACCACAAAACCATTTGTGTGTGTGCGGTATTGTATGTTTATCAATTTGTTCTCTCACCCATTCCATCAATCCTATCACTCACTGTAAGTTCCATTTCTTTATTCCAGTTAATCCTTTTGTTTTCTCTACAATTTGGTCCTTTTGTAAGTAATGCTCGTAACTGTCCATCTTCCACTCTTGTGAGATCACCTGTGATGATGTGTTTAGGATGTGGATTTTTAAGTACGAAATGTTCACAATTACAATGATGCGTGTTAAACATTCCTCTACAACTATTGATTGAACTGTTTCTTTGCAGTTGAATAATTTTCCCATAATTACATTTCATAAAGTGTACAACCCTTGGAGGCTTTCCCTGATGTATTGTTTCTGGATGTTTACCCCACACTTCCTTCTGGTGTAGTATTTTCTTTATATTGATAATTTCCACCCCTTTGATATCAGCCATAATTTTGATGGTTATTTTCTTTTCTACGATCAACTTCTTTAGGATTCTCTTTGTACATTCTATGGTCAATCATGTCCAAAATTGCTTCCATGTGTTGGATTGGGAGTTCCTCTTGATCATCTCTTCCATTAATGTGTTCACGATTTGCCAAACTTTTTTCAGTTTTTTTTTGAAGTATTGATCTTAATTCTACTGCTGTTTAGTAATCTACAGATATTTTGAAAAAAAATTTTGTTAAGCTGTAACCAATCATTTCTGATTTGTTGTGGTGTGTCTAACTGAACGTTTATGTCCATATTTAAGTACTCTGCGTCTCTGAGAGTCTCGTGGTAAGGTGTTAACACAGAGGTTATTATGTTTCGGTCATTATGTCATATGTATGTTTGTATGTATGTATGTATGTATGTATGTATCATAAATTATTTCATTTCATCCATATGGGTAAGAAGTTCATAATTCTTTAATGCAGAAAACTTCTGCACACTTACATAATCGTGTGATCGTTTTATCATCCATCCGATCCTTTTTTCGGCCATTACGGGCTTATCTTTTCTACAACCTGAATACTGAAGCTTGCATTTTGACAGTATTCATAAGTAAAGTGACGAGTGAGTAGTGGACAACCAGTCGTTTTATGTGGGTTTTTTGTGCCACTCCTGTGTACATTCATTCTTACATCACGCCTCTGCATTGTTTCACCAACATATTGCATCACACATTTGATACAAGTCAAACGTATAAACACACGCGCACACGCAAACACACACACATCAGAGCCTCTTACTGCTGTGAGAAGCCAATCAACCAACACGCCGCCTTGCATCCCACGTACAAGGGATTATGTAATCAAGTACAACACCGACAAAAGCCGCAAAATAAGTTAAACGTAGAGAGCGCACTGATTGGTGATGACTTTGACCAATTAATGATGCAGAACCATCCCCAACGGAATTTACTGTGGTGTCACCATGACACTACTCTTGATGCCTTTTAGGAAGAGAACTGGCTTGTTCTCGAAACGTCTGGCTTTAATAATTTATTCTTCTCCTGCTCAGTGTGCTTCCTTTTACCAATATGAATCGTGAGCTGAAAATCTTTCAACATGTGAGCATGAAAGAATGTATGTATGTATAGTTAGAAGAAATGGATGGCTAGTCTTGAACAAATCTTTAAAAGATGAGAAGGTGAAGAGTGTGGATGAATGTATCCTGTTACCTGAGCCTGCATCTGTTGCTGTTG
Organism: Eptatretus atami; assembly: GCA_035128595.1. Lineage (NCBI taxonomy): Eukaryota > Metazoa > Chordata > Myxini > Myxiniformes > Myxinidae > Eptatretus > Eptatretus atami. The sequence continues at coordinate 143,399,037 of CM068957.1, forward strand.
CAGGTATGCCTGCTGTAGCTGAATTTGCTGTTGTGGGTGAACTTGATGAAACCGTTGTGGTTGGACAAATTTCTGAAGTGGTTGCTGCACTGGGAAATGCTGCTGCGTTCCTTGTAGATAATTTAATGGTGCAGAGGGTGGATTCTGAAAGGGCTGGTGCTGAGGAGCAACCGACTGGGTGTGGACTTGATTGCCCCCGGCTTGTGACACCATAGCTTGGCTGTTTGATGCTAATGGAAAAATGCAAACAAAGCCATAAATAAATTGCAATAAGCAAAGGTCAAATGAGCGTTTGCAAATTGCTCGATTCAGGTACTACCTCTGCACAATCCTGTCAGACAGGCAAGCACATGTGCGCACACACATGCACACCTCCATTTATCCATCAAATTATATTCACTGCAAAATATATCATTTCCCCCGTTTTTGTCTTTTGCCAGAATCTTAACCACAAATCACGGAACTATTCAGCAATTACACGTGACAACAATTTTTACAATAAACAATGCCCTTGTTGAAATCCACTCAAACTTGTACCCAAGTGAGGAATTTTTTCTCTAAACACCGATATCAAAACCTGCTGTAGAAACAACATGAGCAACAGATGACTGTGCACAGACAACTACAGTTGGATCAATCAGGTTAAAAAAAAGATGAAGAGAGAGAGAAAATAAAGTGTGAAAGAGCTGACTTGGTGGTGGTGGTGGTGGTGTGGCATTGCCAGCAGGCCGCTTGCGTGGTGTCGACGCAACAGCTTGCAGAGGTAGCATCGCAACCCCTGCCGTAGCATTGCTCTGCCCGGCTTTTGGACGCTGCCGAGGCACGATCGACGTCTCCGTGGGACCTACAGCATCAGTCAATCTGCCAAGGTCAGGGCCAAGGTGAGATAGACGAGTGAGCTGCCATTGTGTCAATGAGCAATGCAGTTACATTTTACCAGTGCCAGAAAAATCAATCAAATACATTTCATAGTATTAATATTATTATAAAGTCTTCACCTGGTTTATATGCAAACACAATTAGGCATCTAAATGTCAAAATTTGCCCCATTTATTAAAATCATTAAGATTATTCACCGTTTTATACAAACATACATTTGATAACCATTTCATTGTTAAAACGTTGAAAAGTATCTTCTCTATCCCCACACTCTGACACCACTCTATGAGGGTTAGGAATGATGAAATTGCCATTTCCAGCAAAAAACAAATTCCAACTTGTAAACTTGCCAAAAATGGATGTACTTCATTGGGATAAAGGCTTATAAAACATCTATTCTCTGGACCATCAGTATCAAGCAATCAGGAATAAATATTGGTTTGCACAAGCGATGTGCTATATTTGCACTAAATTACCAAACTGAAGAGGAAACCGAACAATTTTCAAAAGGAAATTTGTGATATTTTTGCAGTTACCGTTTTACAATCAAACTCACTTGGTTTTGGCCTGAGTTTTCCGAGCTGCAGCTTCACTTGCCTTCAATGGTTCAGGAAGTGTAGCTGGCAGGACTGCCCCCTGTGGAGTAACAAAAAAAGAAAAAAAAGAAAAAAGGAATCGACGACATCTCACCGCTTGGAGAAGAGTGCAGTTGCAGTTCACACAACTGTCGAATAAATTTAACCACCGGGAATGAGCACAATATCCGATCTAATAACCGAATCTCTTCCATGTGAATCTCAATCAATAAGGGGGGGGGGGGATAAAAGCACCCTTCCTTGCAATTTCATACAAACACGAGTTTCAACACAAAGGAAATGCACCATGTCCATAGTCAAGAAAAAAAAAAGCTTCAAAATGGCCCAAGGAAGATCACTTTACCCACAGGCAGAGGAGATGGGAATTTCCAAACAAGGCCAGAACCGACGTTGCAAACTAAGAACCTCTCACCCTCACACGATATTGGAATTGTAAATCACTGCTCACATTGACATTTGCAACGGGGCAATCCCTCCCTGCAAACTTGAAGGCAAAATGAGACACTTGGTAAATGTCTGGACGTATTTCTTGGTCTGGTTCCAACATGTAACCTGGAGGGAAATCAATCACAAAATTGGTGTTGTTAAAAATGACAAAGTTAAAGTCAGAAATTCATCGGATTATATTTGCAACGGCTCGAGTTAGAGTGGAAAAAAAAGTCAACTGAAGAAATCAAATAAGTTCTTTCAACATGTGAGCATTTCACTATAAAAGTGCCATTCATTTGTTGGGTGATGTTCCATTTCCAGAAACTCACAAATCTCCCCTGCATGCCAAGCATAGCAGCAATTTCACATCGTCTCCTGAGATTAAATACAAATGAGAAGCACTAATAACCAAGTTGAAAGTCGAAAGTTAATTTCACAAAGCTCACTGCAGTTATGGTCCTGGTTCTTTAATTTTTGTGTAACAGAGTTGAGGCTCGTGGAAAAGCTAGAATTAGTACACTGAACGAATCAGGACACATAGCAATACAAAGAACAGTTGAAAGGGGGGGGGGGATACCAAGAGCAGAGTTGAAGGCCAAGGCAAAAGATAATTATTGGACAAACGATGGTGTGGGGAGAATGAGGCGCAGGAGAGGAAGCATGGGGTGGAACAGATGGATACAGAAGGAAACTCTCAGATGGTAAAACTGGAAATTTGGAAAGAAGGAGGGAATGGGGTGGGGGGCTGACGAGGCTACAAAAGAATAATGTTTTTGGATTAGGTACGATCTGAGATAGAGATGGCGGTGAACAAGTCTTGAAGTTTGAAGGGGGTGGGGGGGGGAGGGAGAAAGATTGAAGAGAGTGTAGAAGACGATTCCATAGGTAGGAAACAAAAGAGGAACAAATTTGTGGAGGTGAGCAGTGATCATGGGATTTAGTTGATGAAGAGGGTTGATGGTGGACCGCATGAGTCCGACAGACACCTGGGATGGGAGCAAGGGGGCGGGGGGACAAAGAATGGAAAGAGCAAGACTAGAAAGGAGGAGGAAGAACACAGAGAGACCACCAACTTCTCTGTGATGGTGGTGTGATAGACCCATAGACTGAGTTTCAGTGTGGGAGATTCCAATGAATTTGAATGCCTTGGTTCCCACAGCATCAAGCTGAGCAAAATGTGAGACAGGGGAGCCAGCCCAGAGAGAAGAGTAGTACTCCATCAAGCTGCGGAAGAAGGCCCTGTAGGTGGACAGGAGTTCAGGTGTGTCAAGGAAGGACTTTGTATGACGAAGGATGCCCAGTCGGTGGCTGGCTTTGGAGGCAAATGTTGAAATGTGGTTTGCCCAAGAAATATCGTGGCTGATAATGAGACCAAGGAATTTGAATGAATGAACCTCCTGAAGATGTTGTCAAGAAAGCAGATAGGAGGATTTGCCTGGCACTCCTTTCAGAGAGAGATAGTGAGTGTGTGACATTTGTCAGGATTGAAAGATATATCCCAAGTGTTTGACCAACTTGTGATTTTTTTCAAGGTGTGAAGAGAGGGGATGAGGCTGCAGCCCATCTGTCCAAAAGATGAGGGATGACACAGCAGAGGGTGGAGTCATCAGTAAATATATAAAGAGGATTTTCCAGGGTCAGAGAGATCATTGATGAATATCAGGAATAGGACTTGGCCCAGAACACTGCCCTGGGGCACTCCAGCATTGACAAGGAGAGGAGATGATGGGATTCCGTTGAGTGCCACACCATGGCTATGAGAGTAGAGGAATTCAGTAAGCCATATGTGGATTTGGCCTTGGATTGACAGATTAGAGAGAAAGGCACGATTCCAGACTATCAAAGGCATGAAAAATGTCCAGAGACATGGCCCTGAACTCATGCCTGACAGTGAGGGCCTCCGATCCATCCATTGTTGGATGAGGAAAAGCAGCACATCCAAGGTGGAGTGACCTTGGCTGAAACAAAATTGGTGATCTGAGATGAGGTTTGTTGGAGAAAAGGAAGGTTTTTATATCAACTGCGATCATGGATTCGATGACCTTGACGATGATTGGAAGCAAGCTGAAAGATCAGTAGTGGAGGGGGATCAGTTTTTTCACCTTTTTTATGTAGTGCAGTGATGTTCGCGGATTTCCAAGCAGATGGAAGATGACAGAGTACAAATGATAAGGTGAAAAGGGCAGAGAGAGGATGTGCAAGACCATCAGAGCAGGTTTTTAGGACACGTGAGCTGATGCCGTCCAGTCCAGTGGCAGAGTCAGAGTTGAATGTTAAAAGAACCTTCTCCACCTTCTCAAAAGACAGAATATAGGAGCAGTTGGGTGTGACAGGGAAGGATGGGCACCGAGAGTGAGGGGTTTAAGACACAAGATTTGGAAGCAAATGCGGAATTGAGGCATTCAGCCTTTTCATAAGCAGTCGGCTGTGGTGCTATTTGAAGTGGGGGAAGGGATGCATACACCAGAGACAGAGTTTACTTCCAGGTTTTGGAAGAGTGAGAAGAGCTCGAAAGCTCAATCTTGAGGTTGGACAGATGTTTTCTGGCTCTCCTGAGGGTAGACACACACTTGTTGCGGACTTTTTGGAAAGCACTGAGATTGCCTTCGGTCAGATTTGCCTTCCAGGAAGAGAAGGCAAGTTGTTTCAGGAAAACTGCCTCGACCATAGGATTTCAGTTTACTATGGGCGGAAAGAAGGGTAGGATAATTGAAGACGAGATCACATGAATATATGAGAGAGAGAGAGAGAGAGAGAGAGAGAGAGAGAGAGAGAGAGAGAGAAGGGCGAGGAAGAGAAGAGAGGAGAGAGAGAGAGAAGAGAGAGAGAGAGAGAGATGCTGTGCAAGAATTCCTATGCCGAGTTACATCAGGGGCAGTAGATATGGAAGACCAGTCCTAAAGAGAGTTGGGCTGCTTGCAGTCCCTGCTATATTAATTAAGAATAACTGCTTGAGTGAATGCAAGATTCACCAGTGCTGAAGCAGCTCTCTGATAATAGCCAGAGAGATTCCTCATTTTTACATCTCTCTGGCTTCTACACAAATCCTCCCTTCTAGACTTTGTCTAGGAGGGAGGATTTGCCATTTGGAGAATAAATCTGGGTTGGAAAGTTCACAGATCGAGTCAGTCCCATGGAGGCACACAAGTCCTTTGCTGAAGTGCCATGGCTGGTGAGAGAGGTACCAACACCCAGCCAAGTTGCATGATGACAACTGAAATTACCACATACAAGGAAGAGAGAGTTGGGATGAGTGGATAGGTGGAGCCATCACTGATCGGAGGACGGTACAACACACACATGAACAAGAGGTGGGAGCAGAGGGGAAGTTGCAACCACATACTCCTCGGGGTTGGGAAGTATAAGATCAGCACAAGAGCAGTGAGAAAGAGAGTTGTTGATGTAAAGTGCAACAACACAGCCAGGGTGTGGTTCAGGCCTATCAAAATGGAGGAGACAGTAACTGGGGAAAGACACAAAGGAGAGCCAGGGATGTCCTGTGAGAGGAAGGATTCTGTTAAACAGATGATGTCTGGTTTATCGGCAGCAGCCTGGATTGAGAGATATGTTAGGGGAGAGCAGAGGCCTTGGATGTTTGAGGTCGGTAAAGTTAGAGAGGTTGGGGGGGGGCATTGTGATGGTGCAGGATGGGAGGATTTTCAGGGGCAAGGTGAGGTTGGGGAGGGAGTGGTGGGGTGAGGGGAAAGGTTGAGTGTGAGGGCTGTGGGGAAGCATTGTGGGGTGGGTGTGGTTGTGGAAGAATTTTTTTTTTTATTATTCATGTATTCTCATTATAATGTTGCTGGTGCTTTATAAATTTAATACTTATGCTATAGTCTAATTGGCTGTCAATTGTGTTTCCCTTTTGTCTGGGTGTTGATGGGGAATGTCTTACTATGAAACAAAGTGACCTGGTTGATAACACTGCAACTTTTGCCATGATTATCATTCTCTTTCACCCGGTGACACGTATTGCAGTTTGAGTTCTTTTGCCTAACTAGTACGTGCCCGTAGGATACAACTTTTTTGCAACTCCATAGTCCTGCATCATATTCTGAATGAGCTTTGCTAGAAAACAATGAAAATCAATGTTTTTTTGTATTTGTTCAAAAAAGTTCACCCATGACTAACTTTGAAATTTTTTACTCAGTTGCATTTGGGTGATTTCCAAAAACTAGAACCCTGTTTAATTATTTATTTAACTTTAAAAAGCCTTATACCCTGCAAGACTGCTTTGAAATCCTTGACAAATCACTGGAAACAAGAGCCATCAAAACTAAACATCAGCAGAAGCAATCAATGCTGTGAGCGAGCAATTAAGGTCATGCAAGTCATGCAAATTTCAAAGTTAGTCATGGTGAACTTTTTGAACAAATACAAAAAAAACATTGATTTTCATTGTTTTCTAGCAAAAGCTCATCAGAATATGATACAGACTATGGAGTTGCAAAAAAGTTGTATCCCTAGTGCCCGTACGTGTGGCCGTACATGCAAACCCCCCAAAAATAAAAATAATAACTTTCACACAACCACACAGCCGTTCCTTCGCTCAAAAAAAAACTTTCAAACCGCGTGCCAGGAACAACCACACAGTCCGTTCCTTCGCACTCGCGTGGCCGTACGTGCGTGGCCGTACGTGCGTGGCCGTACGTAAAAATAAATAAAAAATTTCAAACAACCACACAGTCCGTTCCTTCGTTCTTGTAAATGACGACTGGATTGGGGCATTGTGTTTATCTATAAATGCGCATAAGAAATCGAGAAAAAGTCATCACTATCCGGAATGGTGCGTGCCCATACGGAATGTTCACATGCATTCCACGAATTATCGCTTGCATTGAAGTAACAACTGCTGTGATACTTCCACACACAGAGTTAATTCAGAAAAATTAAAATAAAGTTTGCCTCCCTGTCTTTGCTTGCCATGACATTCGCTGCCATTGACCATTGCCACTCCTACGCCACGGTAACTAAAGCGCCTTCCTCACCGTAACCGGCACGGCCCGTGACGTCATAGTCGCCGGCCACGCACCGGCCTACACAGCACGCCTACGCAACGTATCTTGTCATTGGTTTGGTAAATAATGGCACAGCAACGTGTCTTGTCATTGGTTTGGAAATAAATGGCCATAACTTGGAACCACTTGTCCGATTAATATCAAACCTTGAAAAGGCACATACTCAGGTCCCCAGCAATATAGCTGGCAATTTCAATTAGATCGGACCAGTGGTTGTCGAGAAACAGCTGGCTGACAACACACACAACACACACACACACACACACACACACACACACACACACACACACACAGGAATTATATATAGATGCTTATCAGACCCATGTACTCACTTCCTTTTATATACACAATTCCTATAGTCATTTCTTTGAAAGACCTATAACCTACGGTCTTATCCTGTACTCCTTTTGTTGTCTGCTTTTTAGTATTTTGTCTGATTCTCACCAAGGCCAGCTGAAAGTCACCATGTTCTCTCTCCCTTTGAATCCCTCAGCCCTCTCCACTCACACGAAAGCATATAAATGTCAGAAAATGTAAACTTAGCTTAGTGCAAATCATTGCGATGATTACATCTAAGTGCTTTGGTACCTTTGGACTCCATGGTACCACAAAATAAATGTTCTCTGATCAAATGTACTTTTCGTTGTGGACAGTGAATTAATTTGTTTCTTACAGATGAGTAACAGGATTTACACCAGGTCAGTTAATCGACAAATCAGAAAATTCCACAACATCCGACAATTGTGTTTTTTTTTTCGGTGTCCGAAGCAACGCTGTGCACAGTTGGGCTGTCTAATCACATGACGCCTCAGCAGTCAACAGACCCAAAGTGCCGAAAACACATGCTTGCTGGACTAAAGGTATAAAACAATGAATAATGCACTTTCAAACTCTACTCCTTGCAGCCAACATGGCATATTTATTATATTTTGACATCATCACCAATGATGGGAAGGAAAATAATCTGACTATTCACAAATTCCTTGTTGATGTTTCCTTTTCCAAATTATTTCTATTGAAAGAAACGGCTAAAGGGCCGGTGAATAGGGGAAAATTCGGATGACATCACTGTAGCCTGCTGGATTAGCAAAGCCATTCAAAAATTTCTCCACAAGAAATAGTTTGCTCAAACGTTAGTATGTAATTTTGCTGGACTTCAAAACAAGTTTATCAGTTCAAATTTCTAGCCGTCGTGCAGATAATCAAAGTTTATTCAAGAGCATAAATTGAAGTTCAGTTTAAGGTTCTTCGTTGGGACAAGGAGCGGATCTATCTCCAAAAAAACTTCACCTCCTTTAGCTTGTACCTGTCAGAAGTTACATTTTCAGTGCTGTGTGTAAATGTTATGAATCTGTTCAGATCCACACACCCCATGCTCTGCTCTACTTCTGTTGTTTTACTTTACTCTTCATTGCTCTGTTCTAGTCTTTCACTTAACGTGTCTCTTCGAATGCCCTCACACTCAATTGCTCGATTCTTCATGTAGCTCTTTAATAAGTACCATAAAAAGGGGGAGGGGGAGGGTGCTCTCTTCATCCGATTACCCATGTGTTCTGTGATGCCTCTCAGACTCAAGCCTGTGCCCTGTCATACACATGCAATGGACCATGGAGGAAGCTCAAGAGGCTCTTTTCCCACCATCTCAGGGAAACTTGGGGTGGTCACAAAATGCAGCACTGCTATATAACCAAGCTACATCCATAAAATTGAATTAATACGAAAGAAATTGCTACTCACACACTCGCCATGTTCCTAAGGGTAAAATATTGTTGCGGTTATGGAAATGGACCCCAGGGTGGAGCATTCAACACAAAAAATGATTCCCTAGGTAGATATTTCATTCGTAAATGTGCCGAGTTCGTAAATTCGTCAGGTACCTTCCCCTCGTATCAGGAATGGGGGAAAATGTGCTGTGAGTATTAACATGTTCCATCTCCATTGTGATTTCCCACCTTCTGGAGATTTTCCACTTTCAATTCATCCATCCATCCCTCCTTCCTTCCTTCCTTCCTTCACCCCATCCGTCCATCCCAATTCCACACCATTTCACTCCCAAACATCTGTTCCCTGTGCTTCCCTAAAAGCCTGCACCCTTTATTTCTCGAATCCTGTAAACCCCCTCCTCATTTAATCCATTCCAGGACATCATCATCAGAATATGGGGAAAGAAGGAATATTCCTGCAATCATCCCTTCTTCTCTACATTGTATGGTCATCATTCACATACCATTTGTGCATGCATTAGGGACTGTCGGTCAGGAACCTTTGATTACACCAATAAATGTAGAGTTTGGCCTTAAAGGATTGAATCGATTTTGCTTCAACCACACCTTTTCAGGGAGAATGTTCCAATACATTACAATCCTCTGACTAAAGACCTTGCTTCTGATATCCAGTCTCGACCTGTGTCTGTGCAGCTTGAATGTATGTCCTCAAGTACTTTGGTGGATTGCCCTCATGAAGAGCATCTCTGCTGGTATTTACTTCACCGACCATGATCTTGTAAACTGTGATCATGTCACCTTTTCTTCGTCTATGGTGCAGAGTGGAGATTTAGGGCTTGGAGCTGATGTTCGTAGATCATACCATGTAGCTCCGGAATCAGTCTTGTTGCTCTTCGCTGCACCCACTCGATCTTGTCCCCGTCCGTTTTGCATCTCATATTCCAACCTCCCGCCCCTAATCCCTTCGGATCTTTTTTTCGCATCCTATTTCCCCCCTGCACCATTCCACACCACAGCCACACCAACATCACAATTACTCCAACATACATTCAAGGCTGACGTTAGTGCTGCCAGTACCGTCACTGGGCAAAGCAGTGCCCGCGCGTTCAATACTACCGTCGGAAACGGCAATGCCACGCTCTTGGGTGTGGCTTTAGCGCATGAGCGTGGCAGAGCTGACCCGCTGGGCAAATGGAGATGCAACACGAGTGGGTAAAAGGGGGCCTCAAGAGCCTTTGCAATGCCTCGCCGCAAGCTCAATAAAAGCCCGAGTGAGCGAACGAATCACGAGTCGCTGCTGTGTGTCTCCCAAACCGTTCCTGCCGAACAGCTCTTCCTGTTTGACGAACCATGGGCTGTTTGCCAAACCACAGGATGTCAGGCTAAACCTGTCGATCCATCTGAAGCAAGGTGCGCTGACACAAGGCTGACCAAAGGGGGCGAACGCAGCACACAGTCTTCAGCCATATTGGCTCCAGAAACGCAGAAACAAAAAGAAACAAACAAAATTGCTCGTTGAGCAAGGAATTGCTGGAATAACTTTGTCATATCTCCATGATCTCTGAAAAAACAAAAACCTGGAAATCAATTTGGTTCTTACAAGTCAATAGTGCTACTGTTTAATGAGTTATAGCACTTAGTTTGGTCATGATCATAACTTGGAAGTCAATCGGACTTGAAATGGCGTTTTTATCGCAATTTGAAAGTTTTGACCCGACCCCCCTGACATTCGACCCCCGACCGCTAAGAAGGGTGTTGGTGTGATACCCCAATGAGACATATGGTGGATGCAGAATTGGAAGATGCACATTTTTGGATTTGGTTTAAAGTCGATACGACCATTTTAGCGGACGTTATTGAGAAAATAAGAATTTCGCTTTTTTGGTGACCTTGACCTGTGACCTAGATTCACCAAAATCGACAAGTGTCGAAGTGGGACCATGGCCGACATCTGTACCCAGTTTTGGTCATGATCTGAAACGGTGTGGCTGCTACAGTGTAAACAAACACACAAACAAACAGCAGACAGACAGACAGAGAGACACACACAACCGACCAACATAATTGCCGAAATCCGAAGGATTCCCCAATTAAAAAACACACACGACATTCCCGACACTGCACCGCATTTCCCTTCCTACCCCCCCCCCTTTCCGTACCCTTCACTTTGGACCGACGCAAGTCCCCTATTTTTGTGGGGTGAGACCGGAGTCGATACCAAGCCTGATCTTTGTCTCTGTGTGTGTGTCTCTGTCTCTGTCTTCTCTCTGTCTCTGTCTCTCTGTCTCTGTCTCTCTGTCTCTCTGTGTCTGTGGTGGCACACCTGTCTGTCCTAAGATAATGAAGAGTGTGCAAGGGGATCTTCTGTGTTTAAGGTAAGCTTTCCTTGTGTTTCTAATGTCTGTACATGCCTTGTGAATTGTGATTGTACGTACGTGCTTTATGAACTGTGCCTGTAAATAAGTGCCTTTTGTTGCTTTGGAAAACCGTTTCAAACCTGCCCAATGTGTTTCCCTTTGTTGGTAAGGGCCCTGTCACACCTTGACGTTTTAGCCAGCAATGGCAACGTATAAAAATGTATGTAAAACGTTGGCGTACGCTGAAATTTTTATTTTTTTTAAAGTTTTGGGCGTATTCATAACGTGTTGGTCGTATGCATAACATATTAGTAACGGGCACAGAACGTTTCGTTGTGTTATTGATAACTTTTACCAACGAATGCTTAGCCTGTTGTCGGCGTTCACAACCTATGCCCAACGATAGTTTAACTTACGCATGCGCGCTAACGTATCGCCGGCGAACTCGTGCGTAGCCTGTTAAGAACCTGCCGGACGCCATTTAAATCATAACCGCCTGAAATTGAAGTGTCAACATCGCAGTCACACCTTGACGATTTTGCCAGCGTATGCCGGCCTATGAAAAATGTGTCTAAAACGCTGGCACACGTCGAATACGGTATAGGTAAGTTGTGTATACGTTAAGAGTAGCTGGAAAACAATGAAGTACGCTGTCATATTACGTGGTACGTGAAAAAGTCGTGAAATTTAAGCATGCTGAAAATTTTACGAGTACTCGGCGTATGGCTAACACGTTCCACATGCGTTGTCATATGTTCCTGGCACGCTCCGCGATCGTTACACACGACGGACACACTTACTTGGAGGTTACTCATAAGTCGAAAACGTCAAGGTAATATTTAACATACCCGCAACTAATTTTCAACCAATGGGTAACGTCCTTTTAACCTATGAGTAGCGTGCTCTGAACTATGTTTAACGTGCTTGAAATCTATGAGTAACGTGCATGAGACCTATTTGCAACGTTGCCTTGAACCAATGACTAGCGTGCTATGACCTATGAGTATGTGCGAACTGTATAACTAGTAACATGTCTTTTAAGCCTATGTCATAGTAACTATGTAGTCAGTACGCATGCTCATAACGCATTCTATAACGTACTTTGAGTAACATGCTATGAACCTATTTGTAACGTACTAAAACACACATGTCGTATGTAGACGAATAGATTGACGTCTTCCGGACGACCACAGCACTTATGAACGTGTTTCTAACTTACATCTACCGTGTAATGGCGTATTGGCAGCATTAAGGGGAATTGGTATACAGTAATCCCCCGTTTCTCGCGGGGGTTACGTTCCAAACCTCGCCGCGCTAAGTGAAAATCCGCGATGAATGGACGCCTCCCAAAAAATCGATTCGTCTGGTCTGGTCGGTTTGGCAGTGATTGGGTTTGAGGTGCCGGAGATCGACTGGTCTGGTCTGGTCGGTTTGGCAGTGATTGGGTTTGAGGTGCCGGAGATCGACTGGTCTGGTCTGGTCGGTTTGGCAGTGATTGGGTTTGAGGTGCCGGAGATCGACTGGTCTGTCTCTGGTCGGTTTGGCAGTGATTGGTTTGAGGTGCCGGAGATTGACTGGTCTGGTCTGGTCGGTTTGGCAGTGATTGGGTTTGAGGTGCCGGAGATCGACTGGTCGGTCTGGTCGGTTGGCAGTGATTGGGTTTGAGGTGCCGAGATCGACTAGTCTGGTCTGGTCGGTTTTGAGGTGCTGGGTATGAGCAATGCTCGTCCAACGGCGGCAAACCTTTTTCCTTCCCGAAGCATATATCGAGCACCTTTACCTTAACCTTCTCTGGAGCGTCCCAGGACCTTCCTCTGCGCTTCGGTTCCTTGCCAGAAGCCTTAGAAGGTGCAGGGCGTTTGGGCGGCATCGTGGGGCTTGGAGAAAAAACGTAGAAAATATTCGAAGTTCACAAGCGAAACTTTGTCTCGTGCGTTGTGTAACTGGTCGAGCACCACGCGTTATAATTTATTGCTTAAATAATTTATATTTTATACATTATTACCGCGATGTACCGGGGAATCCGCAGAAAAAATTAGTTACGTTCCAAGGGAAAACCCGCGATGAACCGGGGCGCGATAGGTGAACCGCGATGAAGCGGGGGTTGACTGTATACAAATGGGCTTCACAAGAGAACCCGTCAGTGTCCGACTCCATGTTGAGTAGATGTCAATGCCAGTAGTATCAGTAGTAGTAATACTTATAGTAGTAGTTGGTGTGCTGGACAGTATAGTAATAGTAGTAGTAGTTGTAGTAGTAGCATTGTAGTAGTAGTACGTCTATGTCAGTAGTAGTATGTGAGCATGATGGGGAGGTGGGGTGATGATGGATCCTCTTATCGTCCACGAATAGGAGACTACTTTGCACCATTGTTCGATGTTCTTTTCGGCTAATTTTTTTCCTCATTCCCACGATGAAATATTTCTTTGTTTTACTTTTTAAAGTATTAAAACGACTTTGACAAATGCATAATGTACTAGTAATGAACACAGAACGCTTCGATAACTTATAGATAAGTTATACCAACGATTGTTTATCTGTTTTTTAGTCGTCCACAACCTATGCCCAACGATAGTCTAGCGTAGCATAGTGTAATAATTCCCAAGCACGTCATTCATACGTTATAAATAAGTCACGGGTACCCTAAACAATACTTTGATGTGTTTCGACGTTATAGGAACTTTCAAGTAGCGTGTTGCGAAGTGTGAACAACGTTCGTGTAGCGTGCTTAAAACGTTACTCATAGGTTAGATAAGTTTCGGGTACGCGAATGTTACCTCTACGTGTTTCGACTTATTGAGTAACATACAATTAATGTGTCAACGATCGCATAACTTGCCTACAACTTATGGCCAGCGTAGCGGAACGTGTGAGCCAAACGCCGAGTACGTCGTAAAATTTCAAGCATGCAAATTTTTTGGACAACCAAAAAGTACAACGTTTTAAACCAGTGTAATACGACCTATGGTAGTGTTTTTTAGCTGAACCTAACGTTACACATAACGTACCCATAACGTATTCGACGTGTGCCAGCGTTTTAGACACATTTTTCATAAATCGACATACGCTGGCTAAATCGTAAAGGTGTGACAGCCCCTTTAGACACAGCGAGTACATAACAGACGGGAAGTTGTGCCCCACCGATTCGCTATGTAAGAGAGCCAAAACCCACACCTACAGTTTCTCTCGGCTGTAACACAATAAGTAAATAAACAAGGTGGGATGTTGAGAGCGCGGTCACCAGTTGAGGTAACAAGGTCACCAGGTAAGGTAACGTGAGGCTGGGCACGGGGACCCTACTAGATATAGCTGCATCAACTGGCATGCGCGATTGCTTCGCAACTCGTCGGGCCTCAAAGTTATCCGTGGCTTGTCAGCTTCAGGTTCGTCGGTCAGGGAAGCGGGTCCGAGAAACCCAATCGTGAAATCGCCCTGTCGACTCTAAAATCGCAATATCGATAGAGCAGGAGAAGGGGGAAGGTGAGATGGGAAGAGAGCAAGTAATACAAGGCATACTTACAGATGAGGCAATGCATGCCATTTGAGTATCGTGAATGGTCAGGAATGGTGAAGCTGCCATCACAGATGGCCACTTGGCTCTCACCAAATGGCAATGTGAAGAAGCATAATTTGTACAGCAAGCAACCCAAGGCCTGCAATTCAGGAGAGATGGAGAGAAAAGCAAGAGAAAGATGATTACAGAAAAATCAATTGTTAACCAGGTTCATACATTTAGCTAGCATAAGTACCCACACATGATTCAAAGTTCTTCTATCCAATGTGCACAAAGCACCATTATGCTTTTGCAAAGTTTTGATTCCATTATGAGTTTAATAGCTCAAAAGAAATAAAATTATAAAACTTAATGCCAAATACTGATGCATTCTTTAACATCAGCTTGCTAAAGTCACCAATAAGGAGGGCATTTTAGTGATAAGAATATCAAAGCAGTGTCAGTAACATTCACAGATGTCACATACAATGGACAAGACAATATGAAAATGGAAAGTACAGCAGTGTCCACAGAACCAGTAAGGAAACATGGAAAAGTAAAAAAAAGTTTAACTGCACTCATATTTGCAAGTTCAAAACAAACAAGAATGTTTGCTCGATTAAATGGTCGACTCGTTAATCAAAAACGCCGATATAAAGAGGCTGGAAATGAGTTTTCATAATTTAATAACTAGTTGCAAAGGCCCAGTCTATTCCAAGGCAAGAGGGACAGCAAACGTCTCACAATGAAAGTAGAAGCACTTCAGTGAAAATACATTTTTATTAACTTGCAATGCACAATATAGTTAGGACTGAAGATTTAGTTCTGGATAGTTTGTGCCAAGCAAGGCAATTGATAATGCTTTGTTTTGCCTGGACTCACAGAATTAAACAATAAACAAAAATAATAATAATGATTACACTCCTTGACCTCAAATGCAATGTCCAAAGAATGCCAACCCATCCTTCTCTGCTCATCATCTCTTTCCAAACTCATTTCCCCTTTATTGTACTTCATCATTTTCCTGGGCAAGCCACGTTTCTAAGTTGGGCTCCAAAGCATGCTATTTCTGGACGTGGTCAATCTACCCTTGACATGCTGTTTCTGCTTTCCCAACAATGGATGGAGCTCATCAATGCCAGACATGGGGTCAGAGCCATCTCCCGAGACATATCGCAACTTTTGATACGGTCGAGCATCCCGCACTGCTCACCAAACTCTCTTCTTATGGTATCCAAGGCAATCTCCACTCATGGCTCGCAGACTTCCCCTCCTGTCGAAGTCAATGTGTGGCCCTTAATGGAAGTCTCCCATCCACTCTTCCTGTCCAGGCTGGAGTTCAAGGCAGCATTCTGGGCCCTGTGCTTTTTCTGGTTTTAATCAATGATCTCTCACTCTCTGGAAAATCCTCTTTATCTCTTTGCTGATGACTCCACCCTCTGCTGTACCATCTGTCATCTCTCAGATCAGCAGCAGCAGCTTCTTCTTTGCTCTCTGCAGATCTGGATGAAAAATCACAAGCTGGTCCAACACTTGGAACATGTCTTTCAATCCTGACAAATCTCACACTCTCATTATGTCCCTCCAAAAGGACCATCTGGAACCCTCCCCCCCCCCACCCTCTACTCCATCCAACCTCACACTAACCTAATCTTCTTGAGAAGTGCTTTTCATTCAAGCTTTTGGGTGTCTCTCTGTCATGATCTTTCCTGGGAAAGCCACATTTCAAGCTGAACTCCAAAGTCAGTCACCGACTGGGAATCCTCAGTCATGAAAAGTCCTTCCTTGGCAAACCTGAGCTCCTGACCAAATACAAAGCTTTATATCCACAGCCTGATGGAGTACTGCTCTCCCTCTGACCTGGTGCTCCTGCCACTTACCTTTTCTCGGCTTCACGCTGTGGAAACCACAGCATTTCGTATCATTGGTATCTCCCGTGATGAGACTGACCAGTCTTTGGGGCTCTCACTCTTTCACCGCAGGCAGATCGGTGGTCTTTCTGTCTTTTACCGTCTCCTCTCCGGCCTCGCCCCCACCCCCCGCTCTGTCTGTGATTTATCCCCCCCCCCCCCATATTTCCACAGGGCGCTCAAGGTCCACCAGCAACACCCTTCTGGTGAAACTACCAAATCAAGAAAATTACCCCCACCCCCAACACCTTCACTTTTCATTCCCCTTTTTTTTCCCACCTCTGGAACAAACTGCCACACTCTCTTCAATCCCACTCCTCCTCCAGGTCTTCAAAACAGTTGTCCATCACATCTCTTATTCTCCCCCCCCTCCAAAAACAATGATCTACGCCTGTTAATCCACCCCAAACCCTCCTCCTTCAAATTCCTCACTTTCCTTCCTGAAAGTCTCTGTGGTGTACATCTTGTTTACCCCATGTATCCCCTCTCCCTTTCACAGATCTCCTAATGTCTCTGCTCCCTACTGATTTGTGCTTCCTATCCTGTCCCTCTTGTCTCCTGCTCCCTTTGCTCTATGTGTGTGTGTTAGCTCTTATACAAACTTCAACAATATATTTCAAAAAAAAAAACTGCTGCTGATGCCTTTCCTGGTTCAAACAATCTCTCTCTTTTCGGTCCAGTCACTCAGCTCTGGACATGCTTCTGCTCCCCTCAGCAATGGTTAGAGGTCCTGAAACAAGGGGTGAGGATCATCTTCCTGAACATATCCCAGGCATTCAATGCAGTCTGGCATTACTGCTTTGCTTGTGGCAATCAAGGCCACCTTTTTTGACTTCTTCCACTCATGCAGTCAACATATTGCTGCCAAAATCAAGTCCATCTCTGGTGCACGTGCCCCTTAAACCATGTCCAATTGGAATTGTGATTGGAATCTCCCACCATAAAGCTGCATCACTGGGGCTATTACATTCACATCTCAGACAGGTCGGTGGTCTCTGTCTTCCACTGCCTTCTTTCTGGTCATCCACCCTCTGCCGTTTCCGTGATCTGAATACCCCCCCCCCAACACCGAGGTTTCTGTAGGGTGAATGTGGTCTTGTATCTATCTTGTTCATCCTCTGTGCCCTTCCCTTGCATCATTCTTCCCCACATCCCTTATTTTACCAAGTCTCCTATTTTGTCCCTCAACTCTGCTGTTGGTATGCTGCTCCTTTCTTTCACTGTTACTTTTCTTCTGTCACGTCCTGATCCCTTCTGTATTTTAGCTCTTCCATGAGCCTCGACAGTCTAAAAAAAAAAAAAAAAAAAAGAAAGATGATAAAATGAAGGCTTTAACAACGTTTCCATTTGCAATTAGGATTGAGAATCAT
Source organism: Eptatretus atami (assembly GCA_035128595.1). Lineage (NCBI taxonomy): Eukaryota > Metazoa > Chordata > Myxini > Myxiniformes > Myxinidae > Eptatretus > Eptatretus atami. The sequence goes on from CM068957.1 coordinate 143,416,813, forward strand.
TTTCTTTATCAAGATCAATGTTTCATGTGAAGTTGCCCTTCCTGCCATCACTGTGGGGGGGGGGGGGGGGGGGGAAAGGTGGGAGACAGTGCTGTTCAAATGTAATGGTTAGGTAGGATAAGTACGTCTCGTCTGGTGTTCTCCTTTGTCTGAGCCTCATAGAAACAAGATTGCACGGCATTCGGAACATTCACAACACAAAAGCAAAAGTTCTTTCTTTTTTTAACCTTCACAAATTTGATACATTGCATGATGTTGCACCATACAAAAACAAACACGACATATCTGCAATGATTTAAAGGACAATGCCAAAAGAAGCAACACCGTTCGCATTCAAACCTATACCCTCCACTAAACCATCGTGCAGTCACTGACCCAAATATCTGCCTTGGTGGTGATTGCCTTGCCCTCATGCAGATTGATCATTTCAGGGGCACGGTACGACAGCGTGGTATATCTGCACGTGCAAACAACACCCAACTGTTAGAAGGTTATTTTTCTAATTTTACCATCAGTTTTTAACCAGAACTGTGCTTACTGAGATTTGAGCTTGCAGAGTTTTCACAAAAGATATCAAAAGCAAATAAATCAATAAAAAAGATTATAAAGAATACATATATTTGGGAATTAACGTCATTCTCCAAACTGAGACGAACACTGTGACTTCACCGCCACAACACATATTCTATCTCTGCAGGCCTTTCTGCACGGTACCGGGAGCGATAAGTGCCGAATGTCATGTGTAACATTATCTCTCGCTTCATCAAGAGCAATCCGGAGTCATTGGATGCGGTCTGTCACAATTATGAGAGTTAATGTCATTCTCTGACCTGAGGCGAACGACCCGACATCACCGCCACAATGCACATTCTCTGTCTGTGGCTCCCGGAAGACACTGTATGTGACTCGGTTCCGGTGCTTTCACCACACAGATAATGGAGTCGCACATCATCTGGTATAAAACCGAAAGGTTTTCAGTCACAAGTGTATGGAAGCTTGCTATGTTGCCCTGATGATGCCCTAACAAGGTCAAAACCGGTCGGCAACTGCATTTTCCATGCACTTGTGACAGTATCTGAAATTACATCTTGTAATTAGCACTGCGAGACAGCTCTTACAGGAGCTGCAGACAGAACGTGCGTTGTGGTGGTGACGTCAGGGCGTTCGTCTAAAATCAGAGAATGACATCAATTCTCATCATTGCGCCTCACCGCATCCAATGATGACGCTGGATTGTGGCTTGGTACACGAGGATAATAATTCAGCCTGCAGGCAGCACTTATCACTCTGGACCTGTGCTTGCAGCAAGGCATGTGGACTCCGGTTCTCTGTGCTTTCCAACTCACCGTTGGCATCACACATTATCTGATGTATGTATGTATGTATGATGTATGTTATGTATGTATGTATGTTAATATATATAATTGGATTCGCTATATATCCCTTATTGTCCGGGTTTCCGTGTTGTGTGTGGTGTGTGTTGTGGTGTGGTGTGTGTATGTGTGTGTGGTGTGTGTGTGTTGTGTGTGTGGTGTGTGTGTGTGTGTGTGTGTGTGTGTGTGTGTGTGTGTGTGTGTGTGTGTGTGTGGTGTGCAACAACGGCTCCAGCACAAACCAGCAAACCGATTTCGATGAAACTTGGCAGAACATGTGCCATATGGCTGGGAATGTGCCGTTTGAGTTTCGTTGCTAAGCAACCACCCGTTGCTATGCAGCGGCCGAAACCGCGTTCACTATTTTCAATACTTGTCCTCAAGTTTTGAATGTGGAGAAAACAAGACTTCGGAATTAAACACTTCGAGATATTTAGAAATATTACTCGAACCAATTTTTGATTTAGGTTTTATTTTCAAATGTAGTCCTTCAAAAATAGGGTGTCTATTTACCGTCATTTTTTATGAGGGGCTTAGGAAAGTGGGCGGATTAGGGAAAGTGGATGTGCTTGATGAAAAGTGTGAGGGCGTCTGAAGCGGGTGTGCTTATGGAAATGGCGTGGCTTATGAAAAAGTGGGCGTGCTTATGAAAATAAGTGTGTCCAGAGGGTGGTCAAACAAGAGCATTGAGAGAAATTTATCGGGTTTCCGTCTGTTTGTCATTTACACTTTCCTCCATCTCCACTTGAGGAGTGCCAGTTGGCAAAAATACGCAATTTAGGAAAAAATCTTGCAGGCAGAGGAACAATTGTATGTGAACCAATAGTCTTGGCAATGAATCTTCGTGGATCGGTCAGAATGAAAAGCATCGTATCCAGCGCTTCGATCCTAGCGATCCCTCGTCGCCTACCGGCTTGTGTATATGTGTATTTTATAATTCCAGCAGTGTGTGTGTGTGTGTGTGTGTGGTTGTGGTGTGTGTGGTGTGTGTGTGTGTGTTGTCTGTGACGCTGGTCCGATCTTATTGAAACTTGCCAGGTATATAGCTGGGGACCTGAGATGTGCCTTTTCAAGGTTTGATATTAATCGGACAAGTGCTCCCCCAAGTTATGCCATTTATTTACCAAACAATGACAAGACACGTTGTTTGCGTGGGCGTGGCCGATAGGGAAGTGGAAGCTCATCGCGTTCCCCATTACGGGTTACAACGTACGGTGTCCGGAGAGTGATGACTTCGTGTATTCTAAAAATTTCTCGATTTCTTATGCGCATATAGATAAACACAATGCCCCAAGTTAGATGTGTTTCAATATAAACGGTGCATAAATTTGGTAAACATCAGAGTGAGCTGGTGTCCTCCGAACCAGGAAGAATTTTGTTTTCTCTCTTCTCTCTCTTTTTGTTTTTTCCTTGGCATGACATTAGCGAAAAAGGCAAATAGTTGGCGCTAATTGAAATTTTGGGCATAAAACTAAATTGCGAAAAATCGTAACTGCAAAAATATGTGAACTCCGGGCACGCACCTACGGGCACGCGAGAGCGAAGAACGCCTGTGGGTTGTTGTTTCTGCTCGCAGTTGAATATTATATTATTAATTAATAAAAAAAAAATTCTTTTTTATACGGGCACGTACTAGTAATATTATCCCGCAATGTGTTGTTGTGGTGTTGTGTGTTGTGTGTGTGTGTGGTGTGTGTGGTGTGTGTGTGTGTGGTGTGTGTGTGTGTGTGTGACCGCTGTTTCTCGACAAACACTGGTCCGATCTAATTGAAACTTGCAGATACATTGCTGGGACCTGAGAAGTGCCTCTTCAAGGTTTGATATTAATCGGATAAGAGCTTCCCAAGTTAGGCCATTATTTTACCAACCAATGCAGGACACGTTGATGCGTGGCGTGGCCGATGGGGAAGAGAACCTCAGCGCGTTCCCCATTACGGTTACAACGTACGGACTTCCGGAAGTGATGACTTCGTGTATTCTAATAATTTCTCGATTTTTTATGCGCATTTATAAACACAATGCCCCAAGTTATGATCGTTTTCTATTAGATCTGTATAATTTCGGTAACATCACAGTGAGCTGGTATGCTCCGAACCAGGATAAATTTTTTTTTCTCTTTTCTTCTCTTTGTGTTTTCCTTGCAATGACATTGCGAAAAGGCAAAATACGTTGCGCTAATTGAATAATTGGCCATTAAAACTAAATTGCGAAGATCGTACTGCGATATCCGAACTTCCGGGCCACGCACATACGGGCATGTGAGAGCGATGAACGGCCTGTGTGGTTGTGTTTCTTGTCGGTCTGAATTTTTTTTTTTTTTACGGGCAGGTACTAGTATATATAATCACATCATCAAATGCATTGCTTATTTTCAAGGAAACATCATTTCAAAAGATTGGAGAAGTCAGCAATTACATGCTTTTCAAACAAAGCATTCTTTGCTGCACCCAACAAAAGTATGTAATATTGAAACACTAGCCGACTTAAAAGTATATTTTTTGTGACATCCTTGAAGATTGAAAAGGAATACGATTATGGGTGGGGGGAGTGTCGGGGTAGTAAGACGGTGTGTCGCTTACTCACTCATTCATGTAAATTTATCATTGCAATCAAGATCGTGTTGACAGGACAAAGTACAATTATTTTTTATTTTCCTCAAAAGAGATACCTACTATAGAGGTTGTGTAGCTGTAGCTATGTCAGCAATATTCACTCGTCGATTGGTTGCGGCACTGACCAATCGGGTGTGCCCGTTTTTGCCTTCACTCGTCGATTGGTCGTGGCACTGACCAATTGGGTGAGATCAGTTTTCCCAGCAATGTTATTCAAGTCTATCCGTGTGAATGAACAACGGTCCACATAGGTGGTGTGGCAAATCCCAGGCTTTCCTCACCATTCACAGAGGTGATTACAATATTGGTGATTACGGTGTGGAGTCTTTAACCAATGCTTTCCTGAACTTGTGACTCATCCTGGTGGGTACTTACATTGATCACGGTGCTATCCTTAACTATGTTACGTTTCTTTGACTCCAAGGAAACGAAGCGGCCATCCATGCTCGGTGGGCCGACATGGGTATTCCTACCCCGAGGGAGTGGGTGCCTGCTACTGTGTATAATGAGCATTAAGTAATCTTAAAGTAAAAAATTACCCCCGTGTGGGGGTGACGGTCATCTCTATGTTTTTTACTATTCATAATCGTGAACCGTTGCCAGATATCTCCTAAAATGACAGACTAGATAGTTTTGAAAATGGCGACTTTCACAACTTTCGTGAACTTGACCGACCTCGAATCCGGGAAAAATGTCGTTGGGTATCACTCACGACCTCTACCCACATACCAAATTTCATCAAGATCGGAAGTAAAAAGTTTTCTTTGTACCGGAGGTGTTTTTGACCATCTTCCAGGTTACGTGGCGGCCAAACAAGGACGGAAATTCAAAAATCTGTCCAGTTAGATACAGATAATATTTTTTACTATCATAATCAATAAACAGTTGCCGAATATCTTGTAGAATGGCAGACTAGATAGGTTTTTGAAAATGGCGATTTTTATAACTACGTGACCTCGTGACCTTGACCCTGACCTTGAACCCGGACAAAAGTATATCGTTGTGCAACACACATCGACCTCTACCCACATACTAAGTTTCATCAAGATCGAGGAAGAAAATTGTTGACGGACGACGTACGGACGGACGGACGGACATTTGTCCGGCTTTATTAGGTCATCTCTACGAGATGACCTAAAAAAGAAGACAATGTTTATCACTGATGAGATCCAAAATGTTTCAACTGGAAACCTCAACATCATTTTCAATTCCATTTCCCAGACATCAAAAACCTTCTACCTCACGCACTCCTATTCCAAATGACTCGCTAAATAGGAGGAATGAGAAGGGGCGGGGGGGGGGGGGGACTCACAGGTAAAAATCCAAAGTTATGCAAATAAAACTCATTCCATTATAATGGTGAAATTACCTCATTAAATAAAATAAATAAATAACCAAAACATGAAAAACTCTAAAAAATAGTGGGAAAGAGGAACACATACAAGCTTGAAAGAAATACAACATGGCTTAACTCTTGATTTCCTCTTCCACATATGCTACTCCAAGCACCTGAGGGTTCAACACCTGGTTCGTGGCACTGCCAAAGTCACAGAGCACGTAGTTGCCGTTGTCATGCAGGAGAATATTCTCCACCTGCACGAGAACTGAGCCCATTACTAACAACATAGATAGGCACAAAGCACTCAGGGCTCAAGGGTCAGGTATGTCCGTCCAGTAAAGGTTGCACTCGAAAAATTTTTTAAAAACATCCGAATCTTAGAATATTTATTCCTCAGAAACACATTGGTACTCATACACCAATATCACATTTCTATGCCAAATTGATTCTTCGAGACAAGAGGAGGTTAGTTACCAAGGACAACTGAAAACAGAATACACTGCAAACTACGATAAAACATGGAGTTAAGTGATAATGTCACACAACCTACTTACTGCGGTCATGTGACCCCATCCTCCCCCATTTGGAGGATACTCAACGCTCAGCACACATGCTTGCACAGCCTCGGATGAAGACCACTCGGTGATCGAAACATCTGACCGTCAAGCTTTGCCAACTGGGCAGCTACACCAATTATTTTTTTAGTTGTATCAAGGGATATGCCAAAGAAAATAATAATATATCCAAATTCATGAAAGTGGAAAAGATAGTAATTATTTGACTAGTATTTGATGGCAATAAATTATGTAATATGGGAAATGTCTCAATTCTGCTTATGTAAATTAGAGTGGGTGGAAGAAAGATTATAGAAAAGCTTTGATGAATATTGGTCATTTCTTTCTTACTAGAGATTGAATGAGGAAAAGGTTTTTTTGAAGTTGATTGAAGGTCACGAGTGAATCTTCATAAAAACATAAAGACTACTTTTGCATGTGAGAAAGAAACCCAAGAAGAAATGGTTAGTGGATTATCATAAAAGTTTTAATACAAGGTAAATATAGTAAGTTATTAAGCAAATTCTCTGATAAAGAGGGGATATATGTTTTTGCATACAAGAAAGCTTTGAAAAGTTATTTGAAGAAGAATTTGAAGTAAGCTAAATTCATAGAGTTTTAAATTAATACAAATCATTCAGGCATGAAAGTATATTAAATTCAATACAGAATATAGAGAAAAAAATACAAAAGTAAATTAATGAAAGGGGAATTCTATAAATTGGATGAAATAATGCTAGATCTTATGGGAAAGACATGGAGAATGTTAGAACGGCAAACATATTATTTGCAACATATTGGGAAAGAAGCTCAGAGATTTGATAAAATAACCAAGTTTTGGAGGAGAGAAGAGGTTTTTTCAGAGAACTTTCTGACAATTCAAATGAAAAGGAAGTATTGTAATGGATAACCATTTATAATTGGAACAGCAGTTCTTGATTTATCAAAGATATTGATGTAGATTTGTGTATAATGCAAAGAAAGAGTTGGTGGAAATGTTTTTCATATGTTTATTAATGACACTGATAAGTTTTATTCTAGATATAAAAACTGATGATTTTATAAAGATTGAAGAAAATATTGAGTATTGAATACAAAGTGAATTTTAGTAAGAAGAGTGAGTTATTTTCAGAATAAGAAATGAAAGGTTTTGTAAAGATGTAAGGATAGTTGGGTGGAAAAGTAATGATGAGTTTATTGGATATGAGAGCAAAGCAATGCTTTATAAGTAGGTGATCAGATGATAAAAGTTAAGGGAAAAAGAAAGTATGTAATTAAGAAATCAATACTATTTAGAAATTATTATAAATTGTTTGATATGAAATAGAAAGAGGAATATAGGAAATGATCAATAAGAGTTAAACATAAGAAGATAATAAGTGAAGAAGTAAATAAAGGGCATTAGGAAGCCTTTGTGATAAGAGATTTATTTTTAGATAATGAATAGATGTGTTCCATATATGGTATTGTATGTAGTGTTAGAATAGAATTGTGTTCCAATTGGACACAGTTTTAACGATGGGAAGATGGGTTAGGGTTTTAAGTGCTACCGCTGTGTTTTTCAGCAATATATAAATGTCGAACCAAAGTATTACAAATTAAAGATGGACGAAAATCTCAGTCTTGGTATATAATGGAAACGTAATGCATGTGAAAACAAATGTCTTTGAAAAATAAACTAAAACAAAAGTAATAACAATAGCAGAATCATTTAAAAACTAGTAAGTATAGGATGTAAAGAAAAAAAATATACTGATGGACAAAAACTTAGATGGTTATCAAATTGAAAAAATGGAAAAATAATTTATAACAATCTCAAATGATATGCAACTCAAGGAGTGTCAAGAATGAGATCAAATGAGAGAAGTTTTCATTTCTTCATAATGAACAAAAGGGTATCTTGAAAATATAAGATATAAAATGTTTTTATTTGAAAATTTTAGATGGGATATGTGCAAAGCAAATTAACTATTGAAGGAATTTGAGAAAACAAATCTTAATACGAGTTCAATGATGAAGCGAAAATATCACATGGTTATTTGAAAAAAAAAGTGCCCTAGGTAAAAAGGGGAGGTTATAAATCTCCATTCCTACATGGTTTTGAATATTTTTTAGAATCACCTTTAACCAATGCAGTACATATTCACGACGACTTTACAGACTTGACAATTTAGGTTCAATGAGTGAGCTAAACAATGATGCATTGGTTATTTAAAAAAAGTGCTGAGTTAAAGGGGAGACAAATAAATATCCTTGGGAATATAAAAAGGGGTTTATTTTTTAAGCGAAAAAAATGAATCGCTGAGAAAATCCCCATTTATTAACAATGGGAAGTCGAGACAAGATAAGTATAATTCACCATACTTGTTTTCAGCTGGCGAGGTGTGCGCTCCATCGAGTGCGCTCTGTTTACAATAGCAGTAGTCTGATTTTGTGATTGTGAATTGATCCTTGTGATTGAAATCATCACGAGTAGACACTTGGATCATTGAGACATTCGACAGAAAATTCCTTTGGGATATTCATATGACCTGGGACAAGAAAATCTTGTGACAGAAACACACCTGTATCAAATTGATTTAGCATGAATGCAAACCTGATCATCACCATACTTAAGAATTTTATATTGAGAACAAAGTTTACAATTAACAGGTAGCTAATAACCACACTTGATTGATGTATTTATAGTAATTTTCTGACGGAATAAGAAGCTTATTACTTCACGAATTGATTTACAGAAGATTTTTGTAGACAGTGTCGAATTCGAGCAGGAGCGGGGGCCAAGGGTAAGGAAGGAGAGCAACGAGCACAAGAGGTTGAGGACAAACATAGGAGAGGCTTTGATAAATAAAGGGATTTAGGAAGAAGATGAGGCGTGGGGAGGACATGGGGGAAACAATACGGATACCGTCAGAAACTCCAATCACTGAAGTGGAATGAATGGAAACCAGAGAGTCGTGGGACTTGAGAGAGATTTATGGGGGCAGAAAAGATCAGGGGTCGGATTGGGTATGATTTAGAAAGTGGTGAACAGCTTGTCTTGAAGCCCTAGGAACGGGAATAATGAAGATTAGAACGAATGTGGAGTTGGTTCACAGGCGTGGAAACAAAACAAAAGCAGGTGAGTGATGAAGTGAGCAGCGAGTCTTCATTTTGGGAGTTTCACCAGAAGCAGGTGATGTGGACCAGGACACCGGTGAGATATGGGGTGGGGGGAGGAGTGTGGGACAAGAGCCTGGAAAATGGAAAGAGCAGAGGGTGAAGACAGAAAGGAGCCTGGCAGAAGACAGAGAGACACGACTGTCTGCGATGGGCGAGACAAAGGTCCATACGACCAAAGCTTTGCCACGGGGAAGGTCCAATGATCTTGTAGGCCTTTCGTTCCACACGGCGTCAAGCTGAGTGAGCAAGACGTGAGGCAGAGGGAGCCGCTCAGAAAGGGAGAGCTACATTCCAATCAGCCGCGGATAAAAGCCTTGTAGGTCGATATGGAGCTTCGGTATAGTCCAAGAAGGGATTTGGCACGAAGAGGATGCCCAGATCAGCATTTTAAATTAATTATGTCTGGCTTAAAACAAAGAAAAAGGCTTTTTCTTCCAAAAGTTGTATCATTCGTCCATGTTGGTTGTTTTTTTAAATACAGTATATTGTTTCCTTCATCTGAAAAATCTCTTTCACAAAGATAATTAATTTGCTTCACATGGAAAAAAGTGTGTGTGTTGTGTGTAGTGTTTGGTTAAACAAAATTTTTCTCTCCGCTTAACTCCACTCCCAATCTCTCACTCTCAACTCTTCTCTTTCTCTTTCTCTCATCTCTCCTCTCTATATCACTCCGCAACGACCCCTCTCTCTCCTCTCTGTCTCTCTGTGTCTCTGTGTGTTGTGTAGTCTCTCCTCTTTACTCTCCATCCTCGCTCCACCTCCCCCGAATACAGAGCAGCACACATTCTCTCTCTCTCTCTCTCTCTCTTCTACTCCATTTCCATTCTCTCTCCTCTCTTCTCTCCATCTTCCTCATCTCTCCACATCTCTCTCTCTCTTACTCTCTCTCTCTCATCCTAATTCTCCTCTACTCATCTCTCTCTCTCTCTCTTTTCTCTCTCTCTGGTAGAAATGAAACATCCCGTTACACCACAGTGATGAATCCACCTGTATTTTAACCGCACATCTGTACAGGAGAATGGAAACACTGGGATAATCAGCTGGAGAAGCGGTGAAGAAAGCACGCAACTTACAATCATGCGTGGATATCGGTGAGTACGACCGATGAAACTGAGAACAAGCCTCAATATATTAATTAAAAAAATTAAAAAATGACAGGTGTGAATTAACCAGGTGTGAGCGTGCTGTAAATTTATATTTATTATTTTTTTTAATTCTTTCTTCGAGTTAATTCAGTCTGAAACTCACGAAACATTGTCTCTCAATGAATCACCCTGTGTAAAGAACTGACTCATTTGCTGAATTTTCCTCTCCTGTGTTTAATGTATTCAAGTATAAAAAGGATCAAAAAAGCAACTGATTGATTTGGGAATAGCAATACCAAAGGTATGCAAACACGGTTAGAGATGGTAACAATGAAAATCGGAAAAGATCGATGTACCCTCCCATCTCCTTTAATGGTATACATCGTAATTCTCACAGACTAAGTCATTATTACCATACTGCTGATGACAGTTTTTTTATTGATAATGAAATTGAAACATAGTTGCACGATCATGCTAGCAGAGTGAACAATGTACAGATGGTGAACAGCATCTGTGGCAAAAGCAATGTGTTTGGAGATAACTCGAGCATTTACTCTCGAGCCTTGCAGCGCCTAAACTCGGGGTGACTAGCTTACGTGTAACCGGCGACCTTCGACGCATATTCATAGCTGACTAGTTGAGCCGTGGATTTAGAAAATCGGCATAAATTCGCAGCCAGAATGACAATGTCAAATCTTTGTTTTGACTCCGACCTAAGTCCCCACCTCTGGGCATGGACGGCAGCCCAAATCCATAAAAAGGTTACATATTAGCATGCATGCCCACTGTTGAAATTGCACGTACAAGAAAGTTTACATGAAAATAAATCTTTTTGATGTGCCCGTATTGCATTTTTTAGGTATGGAACTTTGACCGCGCCCCAGGGGCGGAGGCCAAAATAGATCCTGCTACATGCAGCTTCTTACGTACACAACACAACACCTAAACAACACACCACACCACCAGCACACACACACCTACACACCCACACAACACACACCCCACAAAACAACACACTCTTTTACTGATATAGAAAAAAACAACAAAAAAAGAAAAATAACAAAAAAAAGAAAACAACATAATAAAAAAAAAAAAAAAAAAAATAAATAAAAACAAAAAAAAAAAGATATAGAAAAAAAAAAACGGAATATAAAGAGAAAACAAACGGAAGGAAAAAAAAAAAAATAAAAAAAAAAGCAACTGTATCAAAAAAAATAAAAAAAATTAAACTAAGAATAAAAAAAAATAATACAAGAAAAAAACAAAAAAAGAAGATCAAAAAAAAAATTAAAGAAAAAATACAAAAAAGAGAAAACAAAAAAAGAAATAAAAAAAAGAAAAAAAACAAAAATAAAAAAAAAAATCATAAGGGTAAAAGATAAGTGAGAATACAAAAAAAAAAATAGACGAAAAAAAAAAAAAAAAACGAAGAAAAAAATAAAAATATTTTATAAATAACCAAAAGAAAGAAAAAAAAAAAGAAAACAATGTATAATCACGGGGGACATGTGTTTTGCGGGTTCTTCGTTTGTTCCGGGTGGCTATGCTGTGCGGTTTGCAAATCTGCCATTTACATTGCTTAATGTGTCTACGTCATAGAATCATGATCCTATATTCTCTTGCGCTGAATATGGTTCTTTAACATGTCACCATCTCTGTAACTTAACAATAAATATACAGGGTGGAACGAACCCGGAGCTTCTATCAATCCAGCATATATCCGCAAGAAAGGTGAAGAATGTTGGAAGGATACAAGAATTAACGTGGGTCTGTGATTTGCGTCATCAATGCATAGATTCAGCAAACAGGGCTTTCCAATCCATCCACATTCATTGGGAGCTGAATGCTTTCAAGCAAAGCGAGAAGGAAGCTCAGCCATTTGTCGAATACCTGTTATGTGGTGATCTTTATCAATTTCCACCTGGTTTCCACAGAACATTTTGAATTCTAGAGACATTCCCATAGTTGTTCAGAATCCATCGCCTTTCAGAATTCAAGAAAAAATACACGCGCGAAAGAATCGTCTGCCTTTTGGGAGGCTAATTAAAGCATGATGCACGAGCATAGAAAAGGCTCCGGGGTTCCAGCCACTAGGATATTATTGCTGCTTGGCATATGAGACGCGTGTGTGTGTGAACAGTGATAGTAACGAGAAGCACATATACAGCCGACGAAGATGAAAGAGAGTGATCACTAGATTATTGGCTAGAATATAGCAACATAAGGTCAAGGGGAGTATAATGGGCTAGATGGTGATCAAACCTTCACTCCTCAATAGTCTTCACACCTACCGATTGTGTAAGTGGCCACTGTGAACTCACCTACTCCCGAGTATACGCTCACGCTCGAGACCAAACGAGTACATTCAGGCATCTGCGTCGACTTGATTTCCATTTACTTGACGTATCGCTGAGAGTGATACCAGCATCAGTTTGCGAAAGGCAGTCTATAATTAGGAAGCCATGAAGTGTTGGACTTCTCTCATGGAACTTATGTCTTGGAGAGCATATGCTTTTGGGCACACTCCATCCTGAGTTCTATGGAGCATTTGCGCTGGTATGGCCAAATCCACACATGCTTTGACAGCAATGAGTAAGGTCTGTTACTGGCATCCTTTTGTGGGAAGGCCAAGATGGCAAGTCTGATGGATGATCTCAATTAGGCCTCCTTTGAAGAGCTTATTCATAATTGGTCCTACATGTATATTGCTAGCGCCAAGATATCACTCACTAAGATCTTAAATTTGCTCCTGCTGAGTCACTCCAAGTGCCCTATAGAGTATCTCGAGACAGGTTCACCAGTGGCTCAGACGGTCTATAATGCCAGATCGTCTGTACAAACCTCGCACATCCATAAGCAGTAATCGAATCCACGGGCCACCTGCACATTGGGTTGTGGGGGGGGTGGGCGCGGACACATGGATTCCCGATGATGTGCGTGTTAATATATTGTGCACAAGGAGGATTTTGAGAGGGTGGGATTGGACATGTATGTGTAAGGAATAAAATCCCAAAATTTATATTGTGTTACAACTCTTCAGCATGTTGCGGGCCAGATTACCATAGTATATATAGTTCTGCATCTACATAGGTATTTCTTCATCGATCACGACGTGATATTTACAAGCACAGTTCTATATATATAGGTTTGCTGTGCAATGGCTTATTAGAGGTGAGCGCTGCGTGTCTCTTATACTTGTGGACACAATTTGACTATATGTGTATATTTGACTCATCGTTATGTTTGTTCCCTCGTAGATATGTGCAATAGCTCGTTCTCTCTTTTGCCATTCCAGACCTAGAGATATAATTATCTTTTTCTCCAATAATGATGAGTAAATGAATACAGAAATTATTACAATGTAGCAGTTTTGCAACAATTCGTCTTGTTTGTTTTTTCATTAGGGTTGTTGTGCTGACAAGTCATATGTAGTAGTATAAGATGACAGTTCTTTGTGTGTCTATTTAGTGACATCGCTTAGCAAGTATTGAAAGAGTAAGACTCTGCACTAAAAATGTGGCCTGTCGCTCTGCTGCCGGTGTGAATTGTATACTTTTTACGACTTTAGCCAGGTACGTAAGATGTTTTGTGCCCTCCTACCCCCCCCCCCCTTACCGAAAATCATGGATCCTCTCCCCCCATCCATCAGGCATCGATCCCCTCTCTACACTCAGCCTTCAAACCCCCCCATGCCTCCTCTCCCACCAAAAGTCCTCAGCCTCTTCCTCCTACCAAGTTGTCGCCATCATTTACCTCTCGCCCTCGTCCCACTTCATAAAAGCAAACGGGCATTCCACGTCAAACAGTGGAATACTGTAACGTTTTTTAGTTATTTTTGTTTTTTTTTCCCCCTTGTGCATGCTATCACTGACTTCACGGAAAACCTGTCAGGGTCCCATTCCAAAATTACGAAACATTTCTGTTTTCCAAATCTGACATCCACCACCACGTAACGGCTCCGTGACGCTTCAACAGACACATCTTAAAATATTACGTAATGTCTGAAGAACACTCCGCCTTACCCCTCTTTCATACCTTAATCGTGGTGCTATGTATGTCGTTGATATTTTATATATATATATATATTTTTTTTTTTCCGCGCGGCAGTTACTAGCGAACTATATTTGAAAAGTTAAGGTTGCACAGTGTCCGTCATAAGACTAGGCCAGTCGGGATCCTGTAATGACATCGTCAGATTAATCACTCAGAGTGATGTAATAGTTCTTAAAATTGTTACAAGGAAATCCAACACGGTGGAGGCATTAAGCCCATCATGCTGCACGAACACCATACTTATCCAATCACACAAGATCAAGGAGAAATTGTCAAAATGTTTTTTAATTGATGAAATAATTGGTTCTTTTCTTTCTTTCTTCCGTCAGGGGAGGCGCATGGGCTTGGTTAAACCCACAACATCAACACACCACCCCCTTTGACCAAGACCCCATCCAACAGCACTCTGTACACAATCACCCATTAAATGCCTCAACTACCTAAAAACGTCTTATCAGAAACATCCCAATACCCCTCTATTCCATAACTTCGCAGGTACCTATCTAATTCTAATTTCAACTTATCTACTTTTTTCTGCTGCATTACCATTCAGGAGGCCATTCGAGGCATTCACTGCTCTCTGATTGAAAGTCCCCTACCTTATTCGTCTGAAACTCTCCTCTTCTTTACTCTCAGGCTATGGTCCCTGGTTTTTTTATCACTGTCTGCTCTGTTTGAAAATTCATCTGCACTAATTTATTTCTGTAATTTCATTGTCTGAAAACATCTCTATCATATCTCCTCGTAACAACCTCCTTTCTGATTTTTTTGTGTACGTCTTTATAAAGCCCGTGCCTCCTTCAGCGCTCCTCATAGCTAAGTCTAGCTGGACCAGAAATGCAATCAATAGCCCTGCACTGGAACCTCTCTTGGCATCTATGTCCTTCTGAACTGTGGTGACCAGGAAGACTGCACGACAATATTCTCGATGTGGCCCTCAACTAAATTTTTGTAACAATGTTAACACCTACCTCTTTTGATTTATCAATGATCCCCCTCCGAATACAGCCTAAAACCCATTTGCTTTACCTATAGCTGCCTGGCACTGTCATTTATACAATAAGAGAGCAACGCTGAATTTTGTTCCGTTTTGCGACGTCAAATCAAAATCGTATCCTCCTTAAAATTGCAGGTATTTAATTTACTATGCGGAAGGTGGCTAGATGTACTTTTCGTTATGAACTAACTATTATCTATTGTGAATTTTGAAGGTGAAAATGGCAGGACACACCCAATGCTCTTAAGAAGGAAGTAAAACCGTTACCACTTTCATTGAATAAGAAATCTATACAATAAGACAGAATCGCCAAATGTTGGTGGCCAATTTGGGCGTGCCAAATCAGCATCGTAGCCTCCGGACAATTGGCAGGTGTTTACTTTACTATCTGGAAGGGGGCTTAATGTAATTTTTGGATGAACTGATGCTTATCTTTCATGAAATTCAGGGGTGAAAATGAGCTTCGGGGACTGAAGCAGACAAAACATTTTTATAACCAGAAACCGGCAAAAGTCAATCTATTTTGCTTTACAGGATATTTTAGCCCATAATCCAAGTGAAGCGATCGTCGTTGTGGCACCACGTCACAACATACCGGCTATACAGGAACATGCGCGCTCAACTAACAAATGACCCAGGAGCTGGTGAATATGCTGAAAACTCCTCATGAACATTGGTGACGGTGATGACGCCTATCGAAGATAAACCTGATACAAATCGCTTTGCCAGAAGGATCCATCAGTACCAGACTCCATCCAAATTAAGTCAAACGCAATCTATGGAGGCCTAGCAGAACGTGCTGCCAACGACAACAATTGGCTGTTAGAACGAACGTATACTGGCACCTCTAAATGAAACAGTGGACGCTGTGAACTCTACCATCATTGAAAACAACTTTCCAGGAGAAGTGAAGATCTACAATTACATCAATAGTACACTCACTCCTGAGGAGGTGGTGCACTTCCAAGTGGAATTCCTAAATTCCATTGAAAATATCAGGGATACTGCCGCACAAATTGAAGCTGAAAGTGGGATGCCCAGTTATGCTTCTACGTTCATGTGGACCGCACCCCAAATATTACAAATGACACCCGCTGCACAGTCTACCGAATGAGCCCAAAATGTGATTGAGGTAGTCCTCATTAATGGACGCGCAGGAGGAAAACATTTGTTAATTCGAAGGATGCCGCTTATACCATGAGGAGTGACCTGCCGTGTCCAGTTCCGCCGACTACAATTTCCCATATGATCTTGCTTTGCCATGACAATAAACAAGCACAAGGACAATCGTTCAAAATTATCGGACTAGATCTACGGACATCTGTTTTCTCCACGGGATGTTTTACGTTGCGGCATCAAGAGTTGGAATAAGATGCAGGCTGCATGTCGCATGCCCCAGACAACAAAACGAGGAATGTTGTTTTTAAAAATGTGCTCCAGTAGACGACTGAAAGACCCTCTCATAACGAAATTGACTCCACTGAATCCGTGAGTAACCCACATCAAACGCATGCTTTCATTTCAGTGACATTACCAGTCTTCGACGGGTACCCTGCTAGTGTTCAATGCCTTTCATTTGCAATTGAGTCTCTTTTTCTTTTTCTTTAGTGTGCAATGTCGAGCTCGTATGAGAAGCTAACTTACAGAACGTACATTTAGGGGAGCAGGAGACAAGACGGTTGGGAGAGGGAAGGAAAAAACAGTGGGCAACAGAGACATGAGGAGAGCTGCAGAAGGGAGAGGGATGGGTTGGGGTACATAGGGGTAAACAAGATGGACACTAAAGGGAATTTCAGGAAGGAAAGGGAATTTGAAGGAGGTGGGTTTGTGGTGGATTAACGGGGGTAGAAAAGATCGTGGTTTTGGATGGGGGAAGATAAGAGATGGTGGTGATAGCTGTTCTGAAGATCTGGAGGAAGAGTGGGATTGAGGAGAGTGTGGGAGTTTTGTTCAAAATGTGGGGGAAAAAAAAAGGATGAAATGAGTGAAGGTGAGCAGTAATTCTTTGATTTTGGTAGTTTAACCAGAAGGGGGTTGCCCGGTGGACCTTGAGCGCCTTCGGGAATATGGGGCGACATATCGAGACAGAGCGGGGGTGGGGTGTGAGCCGAGAGGGAGACTGTAGAAGACGGAGAGACCACCGACCTGCCTGCGGTGAGAGAGTGAAAGACCCCCAAGACTCTGCCTCATCGCGGGAGATACCAATGATCACGAATGCCTTGGTTTCCACAGCGTGAAACCAAGAAAGGTGAGTAGTAGGAGTACCAGCCCAGAGGGAGAGCAGTACTCCATCAGGTTTTGTGGACGAAAGGCTTTGTAATTGTCAGGAGCTCAGGTGTGCCGAGGAAGACTTTGCACGACGGAGGATCCCAGTCGGCGACTGGCTTTGGAGGCCAGTTTTGGAAATGTGGCTTTCCCGGAAGATCATGGCAGATAGTGAGACCCAGAAGCTTGAATGAAAGGTCTCTTCCAGGGGATTGTTGAGAAAGTAGCTGGGGTTGGGGGGGGGGAGGTTGGGTTCCAGACGGTCCTTTTGGAGAGACATGGTGAAGTGAGATTTGTCAGGGTTGAAAGACATGTTCCACGTGTTGGACCAGCTTGTGATTTTATCCTGATCTGCAGAGTGAGAG
Source organism: Eptatretus atami (assembly GCA_035128595.1). NCBI lineage: Eukaryota > Metazoa > Chordata > Myxini > Myxiniformes > Myxinidae > Eptatretus > Eptatretus atami. The sequence goes on from CM068957.1 coordinate 143,434,618, forward strand.
ACTGCTGGCTTGCAGAACTGAGGGATGACAGATGGTATGGCAGAGGGTGGAGTCATCCAGCAAAGAGATAAAGAGGATTTCCAGAGTCAGTGATCATTGATGAAAACCAGAAGAAAAAAAAGTGTCTGTGGAAAAGCAGTGATGGAATTTAAATATAGCTGTTTGCTTTATCATGAATGTGTTGAATATGTGTAATTCTTTGCCATTGAGAGATGGGCCAACAACGTTATGTCGCATGATATTTCAAAAAGTTGTGCAATGGATTGTGACAAAACTTGGTTGGATGAGTTGGGTAGGTGACAAGAACAATCCGATTTGATTATTGTTCAGGTCAGATCCAGATCCGGCCATTAGTGGGATACAAAACATAAACTATTCAGCTGACGTACATATGCCCACGGAGTTACGTTCATTTACACAACAATTACAGAGAAGTGTTGCATCAAATACCATTAAACTCAAACAATTCCAGTTCTAGCTCTGACTATGATTTACCACTAACCAGTTTGATATTTCGAGTCTGCGATGTCGTCCTGTTTGTTGTGAACGCCAGTATTTCATGAACGATATCATCCCCAATTTCCAGCTTGTTCATGCATGTTCGGTCTGACAGCACTTTCTCCATCTTTATTTTGACTTTTGTCGTAATTTTAAAAATTATTCATCAAATTCACTGAGTCTGAAGCGGAGTTGTGCAGCCATTATTATTATTATTATTATTATTTTATTATTATTTTGCATGCTGAGACAATTGTACTCTTTGATGATGTCTCACACACACACACACACACACACACACACACACCCACACACACACACACACACACACACAACACACACACACACACGAGCAGTGACCATTGAGGTTTTCTGGAATTCTTAGGGTGGTACAACTAGGTTGGGTTTTCTTTCCTTTTTTTTTTTTCAACCTGAACACCTCACATTATCTATATACAGTATTACTAAAACTCTCATCTTGTATGTATGTATGTATGTTCCCGAAATACAGCCACAACGGTACACGATAGCGCAAAATTTTTTAGGGCCACCTTACTCACCATTCTCCTGCGGTGTGCAGTATCAAGTTTCGTTCAAATCAGGCAATGAAAAAATTATTAAAAATCAATTCCCGATTCAGTCAAGTACTCTTCGGGAGTATTTGATCAATGCAAACAACCCTCAGTGGTATAGTTCGCTGGAGCTATCTTCTTTTTTTTCTTTCTTCAAATGATTTTTTTCATCAACCACTGTCACAACGGAACCCAACGGGTTCACGGGTCATCTAGTTAGAATTAGAAACCACATTTAGTTTTTGTTTATTACTTACAAATCAACATCCTCACATCAAAAACAAAGTTCTGATTCTGTGGACCTTTGAACTCATTATGCAAATTTATTGCATCTTTTTATACTTTGCAAATATAATATGTAAATTGAGCATGTTTCTCCTATGTGATCTAATCTGAAAGTAATCTGAATGTGATTTGTTTAAGTGTGTTTCTCGTGGTCACCTCCACGGTCTTAAAATTGTAAAGATAGTTTTGCTTGAATGGCGATCTGTCCGTTCTGTTGCAAATATAACGCGGGCATTTTTATTTTCATTTTAAACACAGGAATCCCAATTGAGAATGATAGTTATTCCCCCCCCCCCACCCCC